>CM029553.1:4138890-4738890 GCA_017141385.1 Sogatella furcifera | reverse complement strand
CAGCAAGTTCACCCAACGGAAATCGTTTTCTCGTTGTAAAATAATATTATTTTCGAATAATTGTTTCAAGGAACATGAATCCTCGCATACAAGCTGTTAATAGCAAAGTCATGACATGATTCTCATCACACTGTAATATTTGATTCTCGATTTAATCTCTAACTATTAAACTAAGTACTTTTGAGACGATTTCAATGCATGAATCGATACATAACTTTGTAAGTATTCATTTATAAGACTATAATGTGGAAGAATATTCCTTCATTGGTGATGAAAACACTGAATAATCGGAAATTCATCATTTCAAATATATTTTCATTGTATTTCTTATAATCTATGAGTATTTATTAGACTACATTGAAGAGCTATTACGATGTTGATGTAACCTGGTATTCTACTTGGTGATAAATTATCAACAATACTATGATATAGTATATTCTTTAGAAACTGTATTATCTGATTATCTGAGAGTTAACCAGATACTTTTTCAAATGTAATCCGAAGTTTTTTTGGGCGAGTAAACCGATTATACAGTCTCTATAGTTAAAACTTTAAATAACAACAATCAAAGTACCCTTTTCATATTTTTTGGGGTAAAATGAAAATATTTTTTTAAAAAGTGTAAGGGTGGTTTGAATAAACATAGATTTATATAATTAATAATTAACAATGGTTAATAGATTCTACTCTAATTAAGTGATACATAAAATAAGATTCTTAATTGAGATATGGACATTAACATATATTTTGATTATATTATATTAATCAGTGGTTTACTTTTATTAATTAATAAATTATCATGGGGTACTCGCTTGGCTGCTCAGGAACATTTTGTGGTTAATCTAGATACAATGACTCACCTGACTCTCCATGTAGATAACACTTCACTTTTCCGCGACTTTAATAATTCTAATTTAAAATACAAATACCTGTCTGATGAAGGCACTACTCTTTCCAGTTGTTCCCTTGACACACAGAGTTATCCTACCCGGACTGTGGTAGCCTGTGATATCAAGAAATACAACTGTCCAGAAAAGTAACCCAAATCAGACAGGGAGACGTTACTATGTCTCTCTGAACGGAATCACTAACAAAACAAGAACTAGAGCTAATACTCCCAAAAATTTGGAGTTTATAAATGGATGAGTCTAAGGCTAGAACGTGTGCCCTCATGGTCACTCCACGTTCATGCCCTTGGTGAGTCAATGTTTACATAATAGAATATAATCATGTTTACTATCATTCGAACGTTTGTTATTGGAAACAAAATAAACTAATTCAAATATCAGTCAGTCTGAATTCTTTCAATAGTTAAATTTTGATAGAATATATTATTTTTAAACTGAAGTGATGTGTATTTATCACAAAAGTGTACTTTGGTTGTAATTATTTGAAGTTTTAACGAATACAGTAGCCCTAAGAAAAAATGAATATTGGATTAAGTCTCTATAGTATTTCCTATATTATATGTTAGTTATTTAGTTCATAGGATTCACTAGTTTTATTTTATATTATAGACTAGCTATTAAGTTATATTATTCACTATTATATCCTATCATATTCTGGGTATTAGTAGTTATATTATATTATTCCTCATCAATGGGAGAATACACCCAAGTTAAATTTGAGTTGAATTTACAAGCTTCTCTCTCGGAGAAAAACAAGAACCTCATAATGAAAAAACTAACGATTTCAAGTTTACTTGATTGAGTATTGAAATATCGCCATTTGGAATTTCTCTAATGATATTTCCAAATAGATTATTATTGATATTTTGTAATTATTCCAACATATGTTCTGTATTTTTCAAGTTGGAGTGATCAATAACAAATAAATCAAACTACTTCTTCTTAAAGAGAAAATTTGTTCATTTTCCAGGTTTTCTCCTTATATTTATTTATTTATTTATTCACAAATGACATATGTGGAGGCAAACAGGTAAAAACCCAAATATTGCCTCCTTAACACAAATTACAAAATTTCAACTTATATTGAATTGAAAAAAAAGTAATACCATGCAAAATAAAATGTAAACGTAATTATAAAATTAAATAAACTTAATAGCTTAATAATAGCACAAACTGAGAAATGTAATGTGAAAATATATACTGTATATATGAATGTAGAATAGATAAGAGTGAAATGTGAATTGAAGATGAATGAAATAAGAATTAGATTGAATAATTAAGAGAAAATGTTATTGAAAAAGTTGTTTGAGTAAATGAGCTGGAAAAGCTATTTAGATAGCAAAATAAAATAATTATATCGATTATTGATTTCATATTCATAGAAATATATTGAAAGATTTCAACTAATTAACTTAGAAAAAAATCAAAATAAATAATATCAAAGAAACTGAGTGATGTGACCAGAAAGTCAATTCAAGGTATAAAGAATTAAAAACCTGAATAATTAACAAAAATTAATTTATAACAAAAATAAAAAGATGAGCCTAAGGAAATAACCGTGCTAATATGATCTAGTCACTTTGTGTACTGATGTCTTCTTTGGTTAAATATCAATAAGTTTGAATAAAGATGAAAAATTATTATGAATAGAATATTTCTCACAATTTGAGACAAGATAGATAATCTATGAACCACTAGCTGTAGGGTTCACATCTTACTAGAATGTCTTCTTTGCTTGGACAGACTGTATTAATTCATCAGGCCCAAAAAGATTTAGAATTTGAAACTTGTTGATTAATTTTTATAGTAACTCTTGTTTTTCTCCATAAAAACAAGCGTATATCTTCCATACAACACTGCGTATATGTAAAGCCTGGTAGAGCAAAGGAGACATTCTGGCAAGATGGGAATATGACTCAATATCGGTTCAAAGATTAAAAATTCCGTCTCAAATCGTAGAAAAGAATGTTTTCTACTTTTGAGACCAAATTTTAATTTCAATTAGTATTTCAATTAATATTGACCGAGTTATTTTCACTTGTTGCCAAAATGTCTTCTTTGTTCGAGCTTCTATTGAGAGAGCTCTGTTGACTCTGTATGAAAATTTCAAAATAGGCTACATATTCCGTGTGATCCCTAGAACTGGAATAAAATTGTTATAAAATTGTTGTTAAAATTGTTAATTCTTATAATAGAAATATAAGAATACTTTGTAAGGATTATAGACTACAAAAATCTTATGAAAGAAGTCCACATGCCGATACAAAAGTGATACAGAAAGAATTTGATCCAAAAACTCCTTATTTGATTGTTTAATAATATGATACAGCATTTTTGTATAAACATTTTTTGTATAAACTTTTCATGAATTGTTGATTGTACCAAAATTCACATTCAGGTTTTTAATCAATTATTGTGTGACCCTAATCATATAATCTTTATTTGGTGCAAACAGTGTTCGTTTCGTTAGCAAATTCAAACTCCTATATTTATTTCATAAATTTGTTATGATGTACAAGTAGAGCTGGAAATAGAGCTGGAAATTCAAATTTACACATAAAATCAGCGAGAATAGAATATATTCTATCCTGGCTGCATAAAGTCTATGCTTTGTAAGCGTGTAAGGACTGCCATCCTCTAACAGTTCAATGATTCCTACTTCACAGTCCAACGATCTTTGGATTTAACTCGTGTTGACCTGCCGGTCAATTTATTATATTCAGTTTGTAGTAAAAAAAAAATATTTTTTTCGTTATTCTCCCTATGTTACTATATTTAATGAGTCTACACAAATCTATAGATTATCTTTAGATAGATTACATTTTGGTTTCAAAGAGTTCAATAGGTTCACAAAACTATGGTGTTGTGAATCACTGGCGGCTCGTGCCCACGAAACAGGTGAAGTGCTGTACAGTAAAAGATACGAGCACTTCACCTGTTTCGTGGGCACGAGCCGCCAGTGTTGTGAATCAATCCTTTCTCCACTTAAAATTCAAACTTATATTGAAATGAAGAACATTTGATATTGGAACAATGAAGATAATGGAAATAACATGAAATGTATCCATTACATGAAATATTCATTCAAAGTGGTTTTTTATCAAGAATCTAAGGATCTAATGTCGAAATTTGACTGACTTTTCAGCTTCCATTAGTAAAATTTTATCGATAATATGGGCGAATCTCGATACTTGTCATAATTGGACCCCAATAAAATGGTTAATGGATCATCTCAATACTTGGATAGGAGTTTTGCTAGGGCATCTGCTGTATTCGCCTTCAGGAGCTGTCCGGCTCTAGCTGCGCTGCTCTAGCCATCACCATCAGCCATCACATCTAGCCATCTATTCACTATTCACTAACTGTACCATAAATTTTTACTTTGTTATAAGGGGTACAAATGTAGGTTATACTTATTCAATAAATAGTGGAATTCACTTGAAAATGACTTGAGAAGGGTGAATTTTATTATTCATTGATTTATTATACAAGTATAAGTATTTATCATACATAAGTAGCCCTAACAACAAAGTGAACATTTATAATACAGCTAGAGCCGGACAGCTCGAACAGCGCAGTTAGAGCCGGGCATCTCCTGGAGGTTACTTTAATTTATTTATTTATTCTGATTACTATTATACAATAAAAGGAACGAAAATACAGGCATTCGCCCAAAACATCTTCTGTTCCAATTTAGATTTAAATGTGCTAATTCAGGTTTTGTTTCTTTGCCGGTGGAACTTCCTTTTGGAACTCTTCACCGAATATGGCATACGATATCGATGATAATCTCTTGGAATGCTACATTTATAGATAATATTCTATAGTCCATTCACGATGGCTTGAGACGAGATAAACAAAAGCTCTGCATGAGTTTGTGTGCGACTGGAGTGGCTTCGTTCTAGCCACGACATAAACAAGTCACAGCAATGCCGAAATCCCGAATTTTGTTGTAGGCAATCTATATCTATAAAAGCAAAATGACATTGACTGACTGACTGACTGATTCATCACCAGAAATAAAAATCCACTGAACCGAATGCGTTCAAATTTGGCAGGCATGTTCAGTTGGACGTTTAGACGCGCGCTAAGAACGGATTTTAGGAACTTTTCAAGGATACGCCAAATATTTAAGTTTTTCTATAGTTTTTCGGCGTTTTCTCAATTTTTCGAGTACCAATTGGTAGAAAATGTTGATATTTAGTAGATAGGTCTAGATTAGGTCTAAAAGTGTTGTGTTAAGATATTTTTTTTATTCCGTTCAAGATTCCGCCAGTAATCAGTTTTTTTAAAATTATAGATGTTTTGCGGGTTGCATATCTTCCGCCTTGATACGACCAATCCTTACTGTAAATTCAATGGTTCAGCGAGATTATAGATAAACTAATTTGGAAGATATTGAATCAAGTTTCAAACTATGTCCGATATAGTTCCCAAGGTTACGTTCAATATCAGCGTTTTACTATTTTTAGGAATTTTCAGTTTTTCTTGGATTTTTCGAGAATAAATTGGTAGAAAATGTCGAAATTTGGTGAACAGGTTCAGATTGGGTCTAGAAATGCTGTGTTCAATAAGTTTTGAATCCCTTCTGAACGGAATTTGTGATTTTGGCATTGCTGTGACATGTTTATGTCGTGGCTAAAAAGAAGCCACTCCAGTCGCACACCCAAACATGCAGAGATTTATTTATCTTGTCTCAAACCATCGTGAATGGACTATAGAATAATATAAACAGTAGGCAATATCATATGAACAATATAATCGATAGACATGTATTGTTGAGAGACATCGAAAGATACTTATCGATTGATATATATCGATTTACAAACAACATCATGTATCGAAACGTTTTTCGTATCGTTCGTTTACAATCTACTAAAGTCTTGGTCGGAAAGAACTGATTTGTCAATCTGTGACAGAGGCTTGGCTCAGACGATTTATCTTTTTTCGGTCGGTGAACTGGTGACAAAGAGGAAGAAGAAGAAGAAGAAGAAGAAAGAAGAAGAAGAAGAAGAAGAAAAATAAGAAAGGGAAAGAGAAGAATATGAAGAGGGAGTGGAAGAGGAGTAGAAGGTGGAGGAGGAGGAGGAGGAGGAGGAGAGGAGAACAGATAGATAAAATCGGTTGGCTTTGTACTTGGACATTCTGCGATTTGAAATACGCGGTCGTGACAAATGTGGAAGGGAATGAAAGTGATGAAGAGGAATAGACGGAGTGGGAGGAGAAGAGTTCGAAGTAGCGGATAAAGAGAAATAGATGATGTGAGATAAAGAAAGTGAGGAAGAGGAATAGATGGAGTGAGATAAAGAAAGTGAGGAAGAGGAATAGATGGAGTGAGATAAGGAAAGTGAGAAAGAGAAAATAAAGAGGAATAGATAAAGTGGAAGAAGGAGACTGGAAGGAGGAGGTAAAGAGGGATGTATGGAGTATCAGAAGGAGAGGGTGAAAAGGAGAAGAGGAAGAAGAGGAAGAAAAAGGAGAAGAAGAAGAAGAAGAAGAAGAAGAAGAAGAAGAAGAAGAAGAAGAAGAAGAAGAAGAAGAAGAAGAAGAAGGAGGTGGAGGAGGAGGGGGAGGAGGAGAAGAAGAAGAAGAAGAAGAAGAAGGAGGAGAAGATGAAGAAGAAGAAGAAGAAGAAGAAGAAGAAGAAGAAGAAGAAGAAGAAGAAGAAGAAGAAGAAGAAGAAGAAGAAGGAGAAAAAGAAGAAGAAGAAAAAGAAGAAGAAGAAGAAGCAGAAAAGGAGAAGAAAAAGAAGAAGAGGAAGAAGAAGAAGATGGAGGAGAAAAAGAAGGAGAAGAAGAAGAAGAAGAAGAAAAAGAAGAAGGAGGAGGAGAAAAGAAGGAGGAGGAGAGGAGAAGGAGAAAAAGAAGAAGAAGAAGTAGGAGATACAGAGGAATGGCTGGAGTAAAAGAAGGAGAGTGTGAAGGAGGAGATGAAGAGGAATTGATGGAGTGAGACAGAGACAGAGAGGGAGAGAGTAAGTGTGAGGGAACAAGAAGGAAAGATGAAGTAGAAGGAGCAGAAGAAAGAGGAAATGATGCAAAAGAAGCAGTAGACGGAGTAGAAGAATGAGGAGAAGCAGAAAAAATAGAAATAGGTTGACAATGAGGGGTAAGAAGGATTGATGAGAATGAAGGAGAAGAATAGAAAAGGAATACTCAAAGAGTGTGATAAAGTAAAGAAAAGAGAGTCTGTAACTTGAAGAAGATTTATAGAGGGGAATGGAACTGACATTTAAATCAGATTATTCCAATAATATTCTTTGGTAGAATATTCCAAAATTCACTATCTAATCTAAGACATTATTGTTGAGAATAACTAGTTAAGTACACAGTGGTCGAATTTTCTTAAAAATTTTTTCATCCATAAAAATTAATAGCTGATGCCAAAAAATAGGCGATTTCGTATGCTCCTCTTGTGCGTTCCAAAAGCTGAAATTGTCAATCGGAGTTGTAATTTTCACTAACGGCTCGTGCCCACGAAACAGGTGAAGTGCTGTACAGTTGAAGATACGAGCACTTCATCTGTTTCGTGGGCACGAGCCGCCAGTGGTAATTTTAGTCTTTCCAGAACGCCTTCTCTGCTTGGGCAGATTATGTCACTATCCATAGACAAACTACGAGTATCTTCCGCTATAATTTTTAATTCTTATTTAATTTTATTGAAATTTTGGCCTCATAAAAAACAATGTTTCATCGCGAACCGGTTAGAGGAAAAGTAGCATGCATCAATCACAAAATATCTCAGACTCGAAATCCTTGAAATTTTTCTTCACTCGAAGAGCAATTTGGAAAAGTGGACAAGGGAAATGGAGAGCTTTGAGAAAAGTCAATTTTGCAGAGAGCTTCAACCTATTTGTGGTTCACCTTTGACAGCTCTCTTTTCTCAGTCTCTCTCACTCTCTCTCTCTCTCTCTCACACACACACTCTCTCTTCCTCTTTCGCTCCATCACTTCCTCTCTAAAAGAGACTTTGTAATTAAATCCAAAGTTGAAAATAAAGTCATCAATCAATAATATTTATCTCTATTTCTTCATTTTCAACTCGCTCTGTTAGTTCGTCCAGCTATACTGATGTCAAGTTCACAACATTTTCTGACCTGCGAGAAGAAGAAGAGAGAGAAGAAGAAGAAGAAGAAGAAGAAGAAGAAGAAGAAGAAGAAGAAGAAGAAGAAGAAGAAGAAGAAGAAGAAGAAGAAGAAGAAGAAGAAGAAGAAGAAGAAGAAGAAGAAGAAGAAGAAGAAGAAGAAGAAGAAGAAGAAAGGAGAGGAGAAAAAGAAGAAGGAGAAGAAGAAGAAGAAAAAAAGGAGATGATGAAAAGGAAGAAGGAAAGGAATAGAATAGAATAGAATTCATGCCTTCAGATTAACCTGACAGGGCAAAGTTAAGGCGCAGCCGGCCCTCTCTCACACTTTACCCACTTAATGAGAGAAGGAGGAGGAGGAGGAGGAGTGGGACGAGTAGGAGGAGAAGGAGGAGGAAAGTGTAAGAAAGACGAAGGTGTTAGTGAATCACTTTGTTGTAAGTTTTCTTTTCAAAATTTTGTTTCATAATTTCCATATTTTCATAGAGCTCTGACAATAATCATTATTCTGATAGCATAGACAATCTTATTATTATTATTATTGTGTGAAACCTGTCAATAGCTGTAATATATTCAACTTTGGCTGGATACATTATTTTAGCACGTCGAAAAATAATAACTTTAATTGAGCTAATGCTATCATGTCTTCAAGAGTTGTCAGTGGAAGTTGGCCATTTGCTGAACAGCAGAATTATGTCCCATAAAGCTAGGATTTGGCTGGTGCGGAACGTAACGACCGTCGGTCGTAGTCGATCAGCTGTAGCCAATCACAGCTCTTGTCTTGTTTTGTATTGTCCTTGAGATTTAATAAGAAGAGCTGTGATTGGCTACAGCAGATCGACCACGGCCGACGGTTGTTACGTTCCGCACCAGCCAAATCGTACCTTAAGAACAACTAAATTTAGCAGATTTAGCAGAATATTTTTTACCATCTCATGGTCCAAATATCGCCGTTATTTTATGAACAGATGAAACTCTATTTGTCATTGGAGAGAGAATTTAATTCTGCAGACGCTCTCATCCTCTCTATTTTCATTAAAAATGTCATACAAATTATTTAAATTTGATACATTAAGTTGAATAATAGAACATTTTTCAATAATATTATAACCAGAAGTTAAAAGTAGAGCCCCTGGAGAATTGAAGTATCTTTCCAATGACATAAACAGTAACATAAGCTGTAACAAACGGGAAATGTCATTGGTGAAAAGTCGATTTCTCATTAGTTTTCCTGTAATCCGCCAATAAATTGTTTTATGATTTTCATCATATACTATCGATATTATTTATTTATTTCTCCAATTACAGAAAATAATAAACTTCTTGGCTAAAAACACAGACTAACGTCCAAAACGTCTTCATACCAAAGTTTGATGAATAATAAGTTCGAAACTATACCCTATTTACGATCACTTGAGACAAAATAAAGAAACTTTTTGCATGTACAGGTACCTATTTTTGTTTGAGCTTGAGGAAAAGCCAAGAACTGTGATTGACTACAGCTGTTCGACTGGGGCCAATTGTCGTATGAAGTAATACCTTCCTTTATCTGCACACACGCGCAAAAATATGTTAATTTTGTCTCAAGTGGTCGTGAATAGGGTATAGGTTATCTTTTTCGCAGCACTTGAGAAGAATTTATAGTCGAGGAAAAACTCCGTATCATACGAATTAGAGCGATAGGATAGGTCAAATTAATTGATTCGCTAAATTTTTTACACAATTTCTTATAAAATATCAAATAAACTTGAGAATTTTAAGCCATGATAGAAACACGCTACCTCTATAACATATATCTATCGTTAATGGATTTATATTACCCTATGAAATTTGGCAGGCTCAAGTTAGTTGGCCGCCATTTTGGAAATTATTCGTATTGGGAATATTAGAGATTACAACATTCAATACATACTTGAGCATAATAACAAATTTCAAACTGAGATGTGCATCCGTTATCGAGTTATGATTGAAAATCATAAAAATAGAATGGCGGATTATAGGAAAACTATTAGAATTCGGCATTTTGCCAATGATATTTTGTGTTTCTAATGCGTTTATACGATGCCATTTGGTGAGACGATTGTCATAACACAACTGATGCCGGGCGCAATCAGCTGATATTGTCTGTTAGAGTTTTCATCAAGCCATGCCTAGCTGATGATTTTAAGATCAAAAGATTCAATAGATACTTTATATCAGCTGTAAATTTCAGGAGACAATTGTCATGAGACAATTGTTTTGCCAATTGGCATCGTATAAACTAGGCATTAAAGCTCAAAGGACGCCGTGGTGGTACTCGAATCAGTTCTTTACGGAACCGGAACACTCTGTAGAACATGAGTATCCATCATTCTTTGAATAACGGCAGTGTTTGCTCGAAGAGATTGATAAAAATTCCATTGTTCTTATGGGGACATGATTCTGCTCTTCGGCCAATGGCAGACTACTACTGGCCATACAGAATATTTCGTTCTTAATTACCTACTTAAATCAAAAAGTGAAAAAAGTTCCAATTAACAAATAATATCCCATAAATACTATAGGGTAGCAGAAGTTAGCTTCGACCGCTGCGCTCTCTAATGTGACTAATATAAAGTAATCCTGAAACTTCATTACATGTTTACATGACAGAGGTACCAAAAGTTGTGATAATTATAACAGAAATTTGAATTCATGATTGAAGGAATTTGAAAACTATAGTACGATTAGCTTCAGACATCTAGTAGGCTCGCTGGCGCGCACTAGACACTGTAGACACTGACACTGGGTGCGCTGCCCTCGGTGTTTATTTATTTACTGACTTTTTACAAGGCGAAGTTAGGACTCGTAGGTACTTTCTTACACTTGACCTTAGCTGCCTCATATTATATAGTCTGGTCGAGCAAAGAAGACATTCTGGCAAGATGGGAAATTAATCTAGCTCGGTCAATATTAATTCAAAAATTATAAATTCAGTCTCAAATTGTAGATCAGAATGTTTAATACAATTTAGATCCAAATTTATAATTCTTGAACAAATATTGACCAAGCTGGTGTCATTTTCCCATTTTGTCAGAGGCTCTACTTTGCTTGGACAGACTATAGTCTGATCGAGCAAAGAATACTTTCTGGCAAGATAGGTACTGTAAATGACTCAAACTCTGTCAATATTGGTTCAACAATTATTATAAACTTGATCTCAAATTGTAGAAGACATTCTGCTCTAACAAATTTATAATTTTTCAATCAATATTCACTGAGCTGGAGTCATTTTCCCATCTTGCCAGAATGTCTCACTTTTTCGATCAGAGCTCCGAAGAATCTTAGGCTTCAAAATTCCTAGTGAAAATAATTGATAATGTCAAATCATTCAATTACAGTATCAGCCAAAATGAACAGTACTGAAACTGAATCGATCAGCTGATTCAATTGGTGATTGTTGCCAGGGCTTCGCGTACATTACTTCTCTCTTATTTGAGGTACGTTCTTGTTGACATGGTGCTAACAACTGTAGAAAATATTTTCATTGTAGAGCATTATTTTCGCTCATACGGAAACGGTGGTTCAAGCTTGTGACACTGCTTCAAGTTTTCAGGAAAATCTCCACAAAAACCCGCCTAGTAATGCTTTGATTCTTAGTGTTGTTGAAAATTTTTGAAAAACAGGTAGAGTTTAAACACAGTGAAAAAGGTTCTCAGGTCACCCAACTACTGTCTCTACAAATGAAAACCACGCAAGAGTGTTACAACAAGTTTTACAGTCACCAAAAAGAAGCCCAGCGAGCTTCTCTTGAAACAAATATTAGCAATACGTCAATGAGAAGAATGTTCAGAAGTATTGGTGGTTTTCCCTACAGGATACAAACTGGACAACCATTGAACTGTATGAGTTTAAAGCCGCGTATCGACAGTCCGAGGCATGTGCCACGAATGCCTCGCAGTACAGTCTGGTGACGCAAAAAAGTATAAACTCATGGCTGAGGCATATGTGTGAATATAATCTGCAATAATCAAAAATAATTATAGTATAGTGTATAATTATAATTATAATAAAGATAATTATAATAAAAAATCTGCATTTTTTGTAACCAAAAACGCGAGCACGCGAACAAATTGACTAGCGCCATCAAGCGGGAGACAAAGCAACTAAGCTCTGACAATTGATAATTTGGACTTTGGAGGTTAGTTTGTGCTCAATTAGTAGATAAAAATTCAAGGCAATGCTTATTATTGCCTATTAGAACCTTCTGCACCCAAATAGAATTCTTAATCACAAAAATGCATAGGAATAGGGTACAATTTTGAGGTTAGTTTGTAGAATTGTTCGTTGTGCGTTGCGAGGCAACAGGCACTGCTCGCTGCGAATTGTGTACAGCGTTTGCCTCGCTGCTAGCAAACCCGGTATCGACAGTCCGAGGCATGTGTGGCACATGCCTCGGACTGTCGATACGCGGTAGATAGTAGACTAGTAGTAGTACTCTTTTTTTGTGTCAACAGACTGTACAGCGAGGCATTCGTAGCACATGCCTCGGACTGTCGATACGCGGCTTAACACGGTTCGGTACTAATTCAGGAAGGTGTATAGAATAGTAGAGGTGGGGCAGAGTGAAGCAGCTGACTATGATACAGACGTCACAGAGTTCCTCTGGTCAAAAATTTAGCATTGATTTCCCTATCCTTGACAAAAAAACGTACGTATTTTTTAATTTTCAAAATAAATTATTGTTGAATAGATGAATTTTTTAAATGAGCTTGTAGAGAATTTCAAGGCCTTCATTCGGAGTAATTTGAATCTATATTTTAATAAATAATAATAGTAAATAATGAATTTATTTTCTTTGTGAAGAACATTATGAAAAACAAAATTACAAAAAACTTGGAAATTGACTGATCACTTCTCCCAGTAAATGCAATCAGTATGAACATAAACGAAAAATTGAATAATATAAATGATTCTAGTCTAGCAAATACATGATTATTACATAATTTTCAGGAACTTCCTGCGGCGTATTAAAACTTAATCTAGTAATAATGATAATTTTTATTCCTCAAGACAAGTGAAGGTTATTATTGAATAAAAGACCAATAGAAAAGCAACAATAATGTAACTAATAGAAAAAAAACTTTATAGATAGAAGATTTTTGAAAGTAAAAACGTTTTATTTCATGATACTTCTTAAAATACTCAAAGAGATTTGAGATTACTAATGAGATTAATGCCGGGTTTTTCAAAGCACACTCAAAGTTGAGGAACCCTCAAATCATGATGAACAGCTGACATTTTCTATGATAAGTATAGGAAATGTAGTAAAGTGTAGTAAACTTGAGGGTCCCTCAAATTTGAATGTGCTTGGAAAACCCTGGTAGCATTGCTACTCTTAATTGAATTAGACCAGCTGTCAAAAGCATTCCCGAGACACGTTAACAGACTTATTCTCATGTTAAATTTGAGTAATATATAGATTTAAATCATTCAAAATGTAGGTCTTGAAATTCTCTACAAGCTCATACAAGATATTCTGTATTTCGGAAATTATAAAAAAGCGTACGATTTTTCGTCAAGGATAGGAAAATCAACGCTAAATTTTTGACTAGAGGAACTCCGTGACGTCAGTATCATAGCTTTCCCAGCCAGCTGCTTCACTCTGCCCCACCTCTACTATTCTATACACCTTGCTTTTTCAGTACTGTTCATTTTGGCTAATACTGTATGTTGTATTGCTTTGTTGTCCAAACACTAAATTGTCCAAACTCTGGGTGTATGGAGATGATAGAACCTATCAAATGAGGAGATTGTTTTGTGATGGATGCTAGGTTCCACGATGAGGATCATGCCAACTACTTGAACTCGATGTGGCTGATCGCCATCACCCTGCTCAGCGTCGGCTATGGAGACATTGTTCCCAACACTTACTGCGGACGAGGCATCACGCTCACCTGTGGAATAATGGTAAGTCACTTGAACAATCCCACCCCCTCATAAACAAACAAACAAACAAACAATTTGGCGTAGAGGGGTGCTTTCTCAAACTACAGAGTGAACCAGTCAAACGGCACTATTGGAGTAAAACTCACAGAAAATATTCTCATGTCATACTAGGAACTTTAGTTCAATGTTTGGGACTCTACGTTCCAAATTTCATTTGGTATAAAGTGAACTAGTCCCAAAATTGTAGTGAACAACTGATTCACTCGCCAGTTATTTTCTTGTTAATTCTATTCAAGAATTACTGAATGTGATTACTTCACGCTTAGTTGCTCAGTCAAACAATCAATTTCTGAAATAGGAAATAATATTAAGGGTGGGCGGTAGTGGACGGCAAACTGCTGAACGGCCAAATCAAGCCCCATAAGAACAATGTCATTTTTATCAATCTCTTGGAGCGGATAGAACCTCTATTTATGGACCGAATTTCACGTTCTTTATGTCATTGGGAAGAGAATTGAATTCTCCATGGGCGTGACTTTTTACTTTTTCGATTTGAAGTTTATTTCAATAATATTAGAATTCAATACTTTTATAGTTAATTTATTATACGATAGTTATTAAAATAAACTAAAAATCGAAAAAGTAAAAAGTCACGGCCCTGAAGAATTCAATTCCTTTTTTCAATGACACAAAGATCGTGAAATTCTGTCCATAAATAGAGGCTCTATCTGCTCCAAGAGATTGATAAAAATTACATTGTTCTTATGGGGCTTGATTTGGCCGTTCGGCAGTTTGCCGTCCACTACAATCCACTCTTGAATGTTTATAACTATATTCACTTAATCACTGTTCTAGTACAAAATTATATTGAACTTTGTGATAAATCAAGTGGAAAATGATACATAATTTATAACATTCCAATACATATTCTCCCCTTTCTATGAATGTGTGTATTCCGCTAAAATTTTGTTGCTACAATAATTGAATGTTCTATTAATCAAATTAATTCTGTATCAAAACGAATGGGCAAAATTTGTTCAAATCAAATCTGATTTGGTGGCTGAGCAGCCAAGCGTTAATAAACCATTATTAACATAATAATATAATAATATTATTACTTTACATTTCAAGTGATAAATTGAAAATTGTGTGTAGAATATTGCTATAGACCATTCACGATGGCTTGAGACGACATAAACAAAATCTCTGAATGTGTGTGTGCGACTGGAGTGGCTTTGTTTTAGTCACGACATAAACAAGTCACAGCAATGCCGAAATCACGAATTTAGTTGTAGGCAATTCAGAATGAAGTATCTTCAAGTAAACTTTTTCAAAGATACACATTGGGAAATTGATTGTTTCGGATGTCTCTCGACTGCATGAACCTAGAATGAACAAACAATTACAGTAAAAGTTTTTGTGTCAATGCTTTGGTTACGGTCCCGACAACAAAATTCGGGAATTTGGCATTGCTGTGACTTGATTATGTCGTGGCTAAAACGAAGCCACTCCAGCCGCACACAAACACATGTAAAGCTTCTGTTAATCTCGTCTCAAGCCTTCGTGGATGGACTATCGTTACAATTTATAATTGTATAATCTATCTTACTTCATTATAATATATTGATAAACTCTATCTATTAATACATCATAATTGATAATCATTTATTTATTATTTATAAGAATTAAAACCATGAAGTGGATAACTCAATGGATGTTTGCTGTTTAGAATAATCGTCTCATGGTAAAAAAAGAGAATGGCGGTTGGTTGATTAATTCTATGAGATCTCAACTTTGACAGGACAGTTTATGAGCGATCTGCAAGAGCACGTCAAAGCGAGAGCGACCTTAGTGAACCGGGTTGCCCTCGCAGGTCGCTTTCAGACTGTCCTGACAGAGGATAATAATAGTCATTCGACAATCGCCAATTTTATTGACACCAACTGTAGTCACCAAACGTCTGCTTCATCTTTTTCTTGCGGCACTTTTAAAAACAATGAAAACAATAGCGTCAGCCTGAGTGGGTCTATTGTCTGTGACACGTTTTCATTCGACAACAACCGTTTTTCGATAGTCGATAATCGGTTCTCCTCTTCTGCTGCTGCCGCTTATTTATTGGAGAAAAACAACAGTTGATACTCGATAATTAGTCGACAATCCAAAAGTTTTCACCGCCGCTTATTGGAAAAACAACCGAAAATCGATACTCGATAGTTAGTCGACAATCGAACAGGTTTCTACCACCGCTATTGGGAAAACAACCGAAAATCGATACTCGGTAGTTGGTCGACAATCGAACAGGTTTCGTTGCTGCGAAAAACAACCGATAATCGATGTTTGATAACTACTGGACAATCGAACAGGTTTGGTCCCCGCTTACTGGAAAAAACAGCCTCCAATCGATATTCGATAGATAGTTGAGTATCGAAAAGTTTTGCTGCAGCTTGTTGGAAAACCACTGTTAATCGATACTGGATAGTTGGTTGAACATCGAGAAGTTTCTGCTGCTGCTTATTGGGGGATAATCGATAGTTGGTAGCAAGTCGATAATCGGAAGGATTCTAAGAAACACGCCGACGATCAATCTTGTGAGGAGACAACACTCGACTCTCATCAATCATCGATGAAACTGGAGATCCTTTGATTGGAAGTGGTGGGATAATTATCATTATCAAGTTTTCAGGAGTTTGCCGTTCGGCTCACCAGTCATTAGCAAAGCTATAATGGTTGAATAAGAGTAATTAACGCCAATAAAATAATTGGATCTGATTTGAAACTCATCAATATCAATAGGACATTAATTCCTATGAGGTAAATAACGTCAAGTGCGTTGCTTTCGGACATCTTATGATAACATCTCACGATCGACGGTATAGTTGAGCCAAGAACAGAAGAGCCTCTTGCAGGATGGCAGAGGGAAGTGAGAGTGTAACTACGCATGCACAGAACTGATATTTTCAGGGTGAAATCACTCCAGCCAACCTACTGTTTTTACACTAATCATAATCATATTGGAAAATATTTTTTATTCATGTATTTGCTCAATTATTGACATATGATAACATAAATCATAACATAATTATGAACTAGGACAGAAAAAATCGTCAGAGCCTGTTACTTCCTAAATTTGGTTATACTAGAACAATTCCGATTTCGACTACTGGCAGCAGTGGGTGGCAGCCATGTTGCCAAAGGCTCTTCTGTTCTTGGCCGAACTATTCTAGTTCTAGACTATTCTGTTCTAGAGACGTCAAAACAAATTTATCATGCGGTTAGCACCGTGAGAAAGTGGAAAAACGTTCAAGTAGGTTGAATGTTTTCGAAACAAAACCAATGTTATTGTAAGGATAAAAATGCGATTCTACTTATTTTAAATAGATAGAGGAGTCAATAATCATGTTATTATTGTTAAAATTCTTGATTTTCTTATAAAAACATGCTCTGGAACATGGAACACTTGATAGTTTTGTGGAAGGTGATTGCACATTTATAGGATCAAAAGTCTACCATCTGCTATTATTCTGAATCTTTGGGATTAAACTGATTTTTCCACTGATGGATGTGTTACTGCATAACTCCTATTAAGAAAGCTATTTAAGTTACTGTTACTTCTAAGGAAGCTATGGTTACAAATAATTTAAACGCTCAATACTTTGAAATTTTATTCAACCACCTAGAATATTCATTGGAGAAAAACAATTGAAATTTTCCATTATCGTACCTATTACAGATAACACTGCTCCAATTGTAATTACTGTAGACTCATTTTTTTAAAACTTGACCTAATAATATTTTCATGTAATAATATTCAATGTGAATGATGATGTGCCATTGAGTTTTGTAAATGGAATAATTGCAGCTAAAGGCTTTGTGATAAATATTATACAATTCAATTCCTTATTTTTAGTGAGTTCAGTTTATATTAGTGGTGTAGTTATAGTATAACTCAATAGTTTACATATGCATATATGTTTGTATGTTGTATTGTTCTTTGTCTCAAAATACGGTATTGTAAATGAGGTATAGAAAAATTAGAATCAAATATTACATGTGGAGAATTTCAACTTTATCCCTGAAGATATCCATCAAGGATACAAATAGTCAAGGTTGATAACATAGCCGGCCGGGTTGCCCGAGTGGACTGGGCGTTACAACCTTCAGTCCACTAGCGCTACCCGGTCGTGGGTTCGAATCCCACCAGAGGCATGGTCGTTTAACCACCTCATAAATCACCCTCGCACTCTTCATTACCCACGCACAAGTGAAATCGAATACTTATGTGGGCATCATCCGAAAAAAATATCAAATATATATAGTCTATACCAAGGTTATCACAAGAAGGTTGTTCCATAACTGCCTGATTTTGGGCAAAATGAGAAACAGGTGGGGAGAGTAGAATTTGACATAGTTCAAATCAGAAATTCTAGTGCAGTGCGCATGCGCTAAAATTCTCTAGTGAAAATCATCATCTGTTGTTGATCTGAGCTACGTCATTTTTAGATCCCCACCACTTTTATAGTTCCCGAAAATCGGAATAACCTTGTCCAATAATAAATTCGGTCTATATCTACTTGTATCCTATGAATGAAATATCAAAGATTCTATGAAGTACAAAGATTCTATCAAAAATTCGTATGAATACAAACATTATTGTATACAGTCTCTGTACCTATAAACTATAAGCTAGGTGATATTTCTCACCATATTATTCAAATGATGGCCACAGATTTAGATCTGCCTTTAATGCTTTGATATTGTTCGGAAGTCAAATTTCTGGTGCAACACAAGTGCAAAGTGAAGTTGTCGTGAGGTTAACTTTGAGGTGAAAAGTGTCAATGTGCTGATGTGTGCATTATTTGTTGCTTGTGAAGGTTTCATGATGAGGATCACGCTAACCTTTTGAATGCCATGTGGCTTATAGCTATAACCTTCCTAAGCGTCGGCTTTGGAGACATTGTGCCTAATACTTATTGTGGAAGAGGTATTGCAGTCAGCACCGGAATTATGGTAAGGCCCATCACTGCTGATGCAGCAATATCATGACATAATAATTATTTCATGTAACTTTTATACAGGTTCAACATAACATTCAATAGAAATTTGATATTGCCAAGTTTTCAAACAATAGCAGAGCAGCGCAGAATGCGCTTCCTATTTTCTAGAAAAAAATCACTGATGAATACCATAGTTGTGTGAGATAGAGAAGTACCTAGGTGAGGAGAATTATGAAATTTGTCATTTCTAGTAACCTAGTCACCATAATTAACATTTATGGAAATTATAAAATTACTCATAGAAAAACTATTCAAATTTGATGATACTATGTGATGATGACATAGAGGATTGCATTTGGGCATTCTTGGGTCATTTTTGAACAGCTCATCTGGTTTTGAAAATTAAGATCATCCTGTAAATGCAATTATAATAAGGCTTAAGCATTCTGTTATTACAAGTCAAACCAAACCATCTAAAAAAATTTTAGCATCACCACAACATTATCCTCAAATGATTTGAAATAATGTTTCAATGACAAAACTTCTATGCTCAATAAACCAAAAAATAGTATTTTATTAAGAATGGCACAACTTTCCCCACCGAATGTCACTCATCTCACTCCTCAATGTCACACAAGTGCTCTTTGTCCACAGTAAGTGGTCATTTAAAAAAGAGAATCCACTCAGTATGACAATACTCCATGATTTTGGTATTCATAGAAATCATAATAATTGACCTTATTGATTACTATTGTCATGAAGAGAGGATAGTTGAGGAAAATCTCTCTTCCCTATTCTATGAAGTGATCAACACTGTTTAGTGTTGATGGTAGCAACACTACCTTTCTCAAAATCTTCTGATATACTATATAAAACCTCCAAGGACTACTGAGAACAGTACAGAGCGCTTCTGGTGGCTGAAAAAAGAAACTAAATAACAGTAGCCTATACGTATACAAGTAAATATCGGACTACCCAACAGTATCTCTTACTCTCCAATTGAGTTGAGCTGGTTCCATCTCTCTGGCTTGTGCCTGCCAATGCGCGTGTGAGGTCGACCCGCTGAGTGATCAGCAAGACCTCTGAAGTCAAGGCACAAGAACTACAACGAAGAGAAACAATTTGCCCTGAGAAAAGAAAAGTCACGACAGCCTATAGCATGAGTGATCTACTTCAACTATCCTGACTCTATAGAAATATTTATTGTCCATTTTATTATTCTTTTAGAATTCTTATAATTGTATTCATAGTAGTATTCTCCAAAGTGTATCAACAATGTGCTTTGTTAAAAATGCACAATATCATAAATATTAATATTATACCAAATTCAGACAGAAGAGACAGGATGTGGAAACGATATTGTTGAAGAATAGATAATTACCTATTGAATAGTAGATATTATCTATCCATACAAATAATATTGAAATGAAAAATATCCATATGACTTTTGTTGTGGGGAGCTACCCATAAGGGTAGGTTCCACTCTCCTTGGTCACAATATTCAAATGACAATGAACAAAACAGCTGATTTCAGATATATTTTGGACTACAGAGAAACAATACCTACAGAAATTGATGACAGTGTGGCCATTGCTGTGAAGCACTTCATAACAGTGATTTGTGACTCTGAAATGAGGTTAAAGGCAATTGTTAATTTCTATATAGCCTACCTACAGTACCGTAAGTATATAGAAATGATTGGTATATACAGAGTGTTTCAGGAGGAATGTACAATACTTCTCAGGCTGATTCCTTACACCAAGTAGACAAAAAAGTTCCATGGAACCAACCCCCAAAAGCGCTTTGTTACCGAGATAACAATATAGCAGAAAATTGAGATTTTTCAAAATATATTAATTTTTCTAATTTTTTAGAGGCTTTAGTGAGGTTCTAAAATAATCAATTCCTATGTAAAATTAGCTGAGAAATTCAATGAAACCAGTCTGAAGTCTGTAACTTTAACAGTTATTGAGATAATTGGAAAAATATGCTAGGAAACGCCATTTTTCAACAATGAGGGTTATAACTGGATGAGGAATGTCGAACAAAAATCACAAAATTGACAAAACATAACACAAGTGATGAATTTTTTTTAGTAGCGACTTTGCGATTTTTGATCGCTATTTCTGAGATTTGGGTAAGATTTACACAATCGCCGCCATTTAACTTTTTCTTTAGAATCCGACTCTCTTCAACTTCCATTAATAAAAAATACAATTCTATTATTCCTTATCCAGTTATAACCTTTATTGTTGAAAAATGGCGTTTTCTAGTAAATTTTTTCAATTATCTCAATCATTGTTAAAGTTACAAACTTGGAACTGGTTTCATTGAATTCCTCAGCTAATTTAACATAGGAATAAATTATTTTAGAACCTCTCTAAAGCCTCTAAAAAATTAGAAAAATTAATATATTTTGAAAAAATTTCAATTTTCCGCCATTGTTATCTCGGTAACAAAGCGTTTTTGGGGGTTGGTCCCATGGAACTTTTTTGTCTACTTGGTGTGAGGAATCAGCCTGAGAAGTATTGCACATTCCTCCTGAAACACTCTGTATAATATAATGCTAGTCTCACAGCCTCATCCAGTCTTTTCTGTCTAAATGATTCAAGAGTAGTATTTGTTATCTGCTAACCCGATACTTGTCACTATTGACCTATTTTTATAGGTACGATATAGATTCGTTCTTTACAAAAAAATCTTGCAAGCCAAATGTCAATGTTACTAGGCCTTGAAATGAAATGTTTCTTAGGATAAATAAATAGCCTTATCTCAATCAATCACAAAATGCAGTATAAAATTATAATTCATAAACTACACTATCATACCTGCCCAAGCAAAGAAGCAATCCCGGCAAGATGAAAAAATGACTCCAGCTCGGTCAATATTGGTTCAAACATTATGAATTAAGTTTCAAATTGTAGAACACAATGTTTTCTTCAATTTTCAACCGAATAAATTATTTTTGAGCCAATATTGACCGAGCTGGAGGCATTTCCCCATCTTTCCAAAATGTCTTCTTTGCTTGGACAGGCTATATCTATTTCTTGTAGGTGGCGTAAATGAAAGTCTGATTTATTGGTTTCTTTTTTTCAGGGTGCTGGATGTACAGCCTTACTAGTGGCAGTTGTTTCACGAAAGATGGAACTGACACGAGCTGAAAAACATGTACATAATTTTATGATGGATACTCAACTCACTAAGCGCGTAAGTTGATTATTGCGCTCATCATAGCTCAAACCAAATTTAAACCGAGGATCTACAAACTACAGTTAAAGGATAATTCCAACATAGTATAATAATATGAATTGATATAATTCAACCCACTATTATTCTGTAATAATATTATTCTAATAACAACATATTTATATAATTATACAGTAGGCCTACCTAATCCGTATGTTCAATATTCAAGGGCTACGGTACGAAATGAATAGGCTCATTAGTAAGTACGTCAATAATATTATTTATATTCTGTTCAATAATTCAGTGGACTATTATTATTGTCTGTCCAAGCAAAGAAGACATTCTGGCAAAATGGGAATATGACTCCAGCTCAGTCAATATTGATTCAAAAATTATGAATTTCGTCTCAAATTGTAGATCAGATTCTTGTCATTTGAGACCAAATTAATAATCTTTGAACCAATATTGACTGAGCTGAAGTAATTTTTCTGTCCTGCCAGAATGTCCTCTTTGCTTGGACAAACTGTAGTAGGCTACCTACCTAAGTAAACAAAGAAATGGTAATGCCCTATTCACACTGAAGATTTTATGATATGATTCAGATGTTGAATAGTTGAACAGCAACTTTATTGATGATGGAACAGCAGTGGGTAAATATGATGCCTGACTGTGAATTTGTCTTATTTATCAAATCTGGAGAACCAATATTGTTTACCACTACCACACATAGTTCACTGGATTATTGAACGACGAAGTATATAGGTATCACCCTGTCTGTCTGTCTCAATGGCTCAACAGCCCATGAAGGGCCTGGGCCTACCAGCTGGTTGCCAGTTTTATACTCACTCCACTAAACAGTTCGTCCAAAAGCCAAGAAGACACCCTGGCAAGACAGGAAAACGACTTCAGCCCGGCCAATACCACCCCAAAAGCCATAAATTCATGAAAAGAACCTACATAGTCCCCTAACCAACACTGATCGAGCCGACAACGTCACCTCTCCCCCCCCCCAGAATCCTCTCGTGGCCGGACAGACCATACAGCAAACAAGTAATTATAAAGGTAACGTGTGGTTAGCATGTTGATCCTCTCAACCATAAGCCAGTCTCCGCAACCAATTGGCGGCGCAGAACACCTCCGAATAACATCCAGTTGATCATTTAGAGTGTAATGTGTTGATCGTGTAGAGTGTAACAATTACTATTCCCCAGAGAGGGAAACGACTGACTATCTTTACTAACGATAGCCTATCTCCTAAAGGAGGAGATAGTATCACAACCCTACAGTATAGTATAATCCACTCTAAATCTGCGCCACTGGTTCAAAAGCCATAGGCCTATTAATAATATACAATATATAAACAGTATACAATATATCTGTTCGAAGAAAATTGAACCAGAGTAGGATCAATGTTGACCGCATATTAAATTTAATACACAATTATTAAATGTGTTTCATTTGAATAAGCTAATGGCTTGAACTGAAATTCTCATGAAAGGTCGATGAATAATTGAATTATAGTAAGTAACAAATAAAAAGTTTTAATTATTTTAGTAAGTGATAATTTAAACATTTTACATTGTGTGTTACAGTTCATGTTTTGATGCGTTTCTTTACTGTTAATTTGCGTTTTTGTCACAGCTAAAAAACGCAGCCGCGAACGTACTGAGAGAAACGTGGCTGATCTACAAGCACACACGCCTTGTAAAACGCGTCAATGCGGGGAGGGTGCGGACGCATCAACGCAAATTCCTGCTAGCCATCTATGCGTAAGTGACACTAATTTTGGGACAAACCTTGTATTCACATTTAGAAAAATGATTGTGCTCACTTATTAACACAAAGTCTTACTTGCCATCTATATGCTTAAGTGGCCCTTACTTTGAGACAAGCCTTGTATTGATGTTTTTCCAAAAAAAGGACTAACACACGGGAGATGGATAGTTTTCAATGAATTGATACTCGTCCAAAGTTCGTGGCTTGAAGAATGCAATCATTCAAGAAATTTCTGCTGTCGCTGCAGAAATGCTAGTCCGTGTGATGAAGGATTTTGATAAAATAGTTGAGTCCTGCATTCGAAATTATGTACATTAGGCCTACCTTGATGACATTATTTTTCATACATAACTGAACTTGCAGCTTTGTTAACTTGCTATATAATTAGCTTTGATTTTTTCAAGATTATTATTTCATTGAAAACCGTCCATCTCCCGTGTGCCACCGTCCCGAGTATTTAAACTCGTATTCCTCAACGCAAATTCCTCCTGGCCATCTATGCTCAAGTAACACTAGTTTCTAGACAAACTTGGATATGCAATTAAAAAAATTTAAATGGAATGGTGTACTCCAACGAAAATTATTACTGATATTAGCATAAATGCAGACACTACTTAGAAGTAACTTAAACCATGTATTTTTATTTTTCCAGAAAAGAGTGAGTTTCACACAATATCATCATGACCATCCAAGTTTTTCTCTAAGTCCTATTCATTAAAAATACTAGGTTAAGATTTAACATCAAAATGCATTACTTACTAAAATATTAAAATGTTATAGAATATTATCCACTTTTTTCAATGTAAATAGAATTTTTATTTACTATTACTTACTAAATGGTGAGAATAACGTAGTGAAACAACGTTTGACATATTTTGCCAAATTATCTCAGCAGTAACCATTCAAGTTACAAACTTATTTTTGGAAAAAACCATGAAAGTAACGAGTTGAAATTAATTCCTCAGATAAGTTTGGAGTTAATCTTATTATTTTTATAGTAGGCTACGCTTGGTACTTAAGAAATTATGAATTGGATGAAAATGGCCAATCTACCGCCCTTGTTATCAAGATATCCAACAAAGCATTTCTGGGGGGAACCTTGATTCCTTGGTATGTAATTTGTTCCACTATTTGCTATAAAAGATCAGAAAATATCTTGTAAAAGGACTTCTCCCAAATGAATTTCCATACTAATTGATATAATAATTAAAAAATTTCCATATATAATTGATATAATTGATATAATTACTTATATCATCACTATCTATAAGAATAAAGCGGTTCAAAAGGAAACCTTTTTTGTTTCAGCTTACGAAAAGTGAAGATGGATCAATGTAAATTGATGGATAATGCCAACACTATCACAGATATGGCCAAGGTAAGATCGATTATGAATTATTTGTTGAATCTAGATTTTTGTAGTGAAGCTACATGATGAAATAAAACTGTTTGAAATTGTCTATTTCACTTATTATGGAAGTTGAATAGACAAATTCAAACTGTGTTTTATAATAATAATAACTTTATTACAGGAAAAAAATTTCAACAAAATTATACAATTGGTAGTTTGCCATTTACAATTGAAAAAAAAATCCAAACAAGTAATCATAAAAAACACCATAATGTACATAATCTGGAATATAAGTAAATTATTCCCTGTAAAAACAAGCCCAACAGATCCAATTAAAGGGCTTGTCAAACTAAATAATGAAACCACAACTAACAATCAAAATTGTATACAAGAAAAACAACTCGCATTAGAATCATAACTTGAAAGGAGCCTAGGATTCATTTATACAACTCAATTTAGAGGAGAAAAGTGTAAAAACAATATAAATAAATATAGTAAAAAAGCGACAAAATCAGAATAAACACAAGTTCGACTTATCAGAAATAACTCAGAAAGTTTTATTATGATAAATGATATGTTTCACATGTTCGTACCAATGGGGAAAATCGTTGTACAACATCCATCACAAAAATCAGAGATAAGTCATATCGTCGTTCCATAAAGAAACAATGAATTTATAACAGTACAAATCATTGGCCATTAAAAGTTGGTACAAAAAACAATGGTACAAAACTAGCGTTCATTAGCAATTTCTCGAGAACAAGCCTGTCTAAAACATAAAGGTGACATGGCAACATCAACACCACCTGACACGGAATTTAAGAGAGCAGCAGAGGATATTAGAGGAGAAGCCGCATGATAAGCGGTACGTGCCATTCCAGGATAGAGCAGCCTGCTAGCGCGACCCCCATATGCGGGCACATACCAACATATTTTTGAGAGTATCTCTGGATCATCAATACGTCTAGAAAGAATTCCATGTAAAAAACAAAGTTTGATAATCTTCCTACGCTTTTCTAATTTTTCAAACTTGAACAAATATAGAAGTTCAGAATATCTTATCAACCAGAAGGGTTGCAAATTTCTTTGAGTTCTATAGTATAAAATGCGCAAGAATTTCTTCTGTACTCTTTCTAACATTTCAATCCACACATCCTGTGCTGGTGACCACACAACACTTGCAAATTCAAGTCTTGAACTTATTAAAGAATTGTACAATGATACCAATGAATTCATATTTTTAAACACTTTACCTATTCTAGAAATGAAACCTAATAAGCTAAAAGATTTATTTACAATTTTTATTATATAACTGGTAAAAGACAAATCATTACTAATTAAAACACCCAGATCAACGAATTCGTTAACCCGATTCAAAATACTGTTTTGCAATTTGTAAGAAAAATAAAAGGGGGAAAGATTTCGATGAATTGTCATAACACAACATTTTTTAATATTTAAATCGAGCTTATTATTTGGGGTCCGTAATAAATCATTTTTATCCATTTATGAGAAAAATGACTCACATGTTTTTTCATCATGAGGGATGAAGATTTATTATTATGAAAGAGTTTGTTCTATTATTACTCTGATAAAAAATATATAAACTGTTAAATTTCATCTATATTATTATAATTGAAATTAGTATTATTATGAGCGAGCGATGAATGGACCTACTGCTTTAGGTGGGTTCCGAACCACCGGGAAGAGATTTTTGAGGTTCATAAATTGAATTCAGAGGAACCAGTCACAGTTACAACAGTGGTGGTAGAGGCGCTTATCTAATCTCACCGATTAGACGCTCTCTACCACTGGGACAATCCGCTTCCCAGTTATATTTATACATGAGTGGTGTAAATTACTTTCCAAAATTACCAGTTTCTATCAATATTATTTGATGTTTCCATTCCTTTTTCCCGGATCATTGAATAAGATTTCAATTTTAATTTATTTAGGTCGAGCCGATTCACACTTCCACCTTGTATAAGTTTCATTTAGTCTGTTCAAGCAAAAAAGACATTCTAGCAAGATGGGAAAATGACTCCATCTCGGTCAATATTGGTTCAAAAAATATAAATTTGACATAATATTGTAGAGCAGAATGTTTCCTACAATTTGAGACCAAGTTTATAATTTTTGAACCAATATTGACCGATCTGGAATCATTTTCCTAACTCTTTAGAATGTCTTATTTTTTTGGATAGACTATCGAAATGCAGTCAAATATTATTTTCAATTGAAAAAGGGTAGTATATTCTCAGAAAATACTCCTCTTATTAGTAGGTAAAGGGGAATCTTCTTTTCTTACTTGACAGTAAGCATGCTGAGAAACTTGAAATTATGCATGTCTTAATAATATAGCTCAAGCCAAAAAGTTAGCAGGTTTCGCCTGCTTTTTGTGAGCTCCAACAACTGATGTTGTCAATTAGGATTGTCATTTAGCTATATGTAAATATTATGTTCTTCAAATCAAGACACAATGTATGCTTAACATCAGCTATAAGTAGGTTACATCACGTGCAATAGACTGACGAAACCGCGGCGTCAGCTACATTCAAGCAAAATCAAAGTTGATAATATAATAAAATTTCAATCAAAATCAAGAAGAGGGTATAAAAACTCTTGTTGAGTAAGAATTTTAACCGAAGGTAACGAAGTTATTGGGGAATTTTTAATTTATTTTCATGTGTATTACAATATTTATTTGACATATTTCCTGTTTTCCAGACACAGACAACAGTCTACGAGATTGTCTCGGACATGAGTCAGAGATACGATACCCTTGAAGAGCGTCTGTTGGGCTTGGAAGATAAATTATCGAACATTCATGAGCAGGTAATTATCCTCCAAGAAGACTTCAACTTGACTTAGACTTACACTTGTGTTTGACAGCCATTCCTTACTGACTTCACAATAATAAGCCTAATCTGATTGCTCATTTTTTGACTTTGATCTCGAAACATATTTTATTTTTTCTAATAACTTGGAAGATTTGTCCAAATTTTATCAATAACCGGTGAAGTCAATAATTCTGACCAAATTCCACATATGATATATAAAGTTAGACCGCCTTGATGAGCTGAAAAGAATGAGATATGGTTTGTTGAGTGAGATCCGATGACTTTTACAATAGTTAGAGGTATCCTTAGATTGAGATCCTTGAAGGGTCCTTAATATTGAACATAACCTAAATTCAGGTCGGTGAGTAGCTTATCTGCTAGAAATAATTGATCTGAAAAACATTATTATCAGAGAAAATATCAATACAAGCACGATATAAAGTTTTTGGAGACCATTTCCCCCAAAATAGGGTTTTTTCAAATACAAGGATATCTTTTAATTGCTCTAGTTCAAAAACTATACCAGGAAGAAAGTTCTACTTGGTCGCAAATTGTAGAGGACAAAATTATCCCCAGAGGGATTTTGAATTGAACAACTCAAAGGAATATGTCAAAAGATCTGAGCGAATAAAAACTGAAAATAATCAATTATAGTTTTTCTTAAAAATTAACCTATTTTTTGAAAAATTGTAACTCGGTTTCTAGTAAAGATAAAGAGATGATTCTACCACCATTCTCTTGGAAATTTTATTTACTAAAAAAAAGGTGAAGTAAGTTTTTTGTCCGACGCTTCGTTTTGACGTTATTTCAAGAAAACCAAAAAATTAGCAAAATTTTCCAATATGGCGGCCAAAAAAACAACTTTCCGATACGAGTTGCGAGTTGAGAGTGGGATTTTTTACACGTTAAATAGGAGGGTGTCAGCTACTATTTCCAACATAAAACAACTTTGTTGCAATTACTTCCAGGTTGACCCCTATTTTGAGCTAGAATGACTCGACTAAAAGCCCAAATAAGGCAGTTATGATTTAATTTTTTCTTAGATTCAAGATTCTTTTATTGCCAGAACAACATTACATTGTATAAGCTCGTCAAAGTGGAAATAATAAAATAACACTTGTCAAGTAAAGAAGAAATACAATATCAAAATATTTAAAACCTTATGCTACAAAGTTAGCACAAATCAAACTACAATCTTCACATACCTAAGTAATCAATAGGCTTATATTAGTAATCTTTAGTGATACCAAAGATAAAATAGTACATGATACATTGAACAATTTTATTGAATTGTAGACTTTAGATACTCCTCTGCAGAATAGAAAACCCTCTCAGTCAATTTAGTTTTAACATTTTTTTTAAATTCATAAATCGGCAGCTCTCTCATTTTTGAAGAAAGATTGTTATAGATCTTGATTTGTTGGAATATATGGCTATCTCTTGTCTTGGAGCGTCTTATTTGAGGCAATAATAGATCATTTCCACGTCGGGTAGAGTAACAATGATTGGCTTCCAGACGCGGAAAAGATTCTATATTTGTTTCAACATACGGTATAGCAAACTATAAAGAATGAAGAGTGAAGGAAATGTGAGTATTTTCAGTCTTCGGAAACTTTCTCTACAAGACTCTCTGTTTCTCATGTTTTTCAACACTCTCACTGCCTTTTTTGCCTAATAAAAACTTTTGAAGCATGACTAGAGTTACCCCAAAGGCGTATACCATTGGATATGAGGGAATGGAAAAGTCTGTAATACACATTATATTCTTTTTTTTTATTTGAATGATTTAACAGGTTGAACTGCTATCGGAGCTGTTGTCACGCTGTCTGGAGCAGGGCGGAACCGGAAGCAATCAAATCACAGCATCGCCATCAGCCGCAGATCGAGCCAACGAACGCCGCAACTTCCTGCATCCCGAGTCCGCCGCACTGTTGCCGCCTAGTGGACCACTTGGCAACAGCGCACTGACACCGGTTGCTGGTAATAAACAGTGTAGTTCTATAGAATTTTGAAATTTATTATTATAATATGTAATACAAACTATATTTTACAATAAGAATCAATAATATAATGAAATGGAATAAGACAATGACTTTTTGCCAGATTTATTTGAGGATCATTTTTCAAGATTTTGAAATGAAAGACCCTTCATGACAATTTTTTTCAATCCTCAACCTTCATCAAATATTTCTTGTATTTTTTTTTTTTTTTTTTTAAGGGGTGGCAGAAATTTAAGTGGATGGCGCATAATGAGGCCTGGGGGAGAGTGGCCATCCCTGATTACTGTATTGCATTTCAAAATTGTCCGTTGATTTATTTTTTGTCTGGAAAGTGTGGCTATTTCACAAGGGCAGTTTGTTAACTGTGTGTTTCCCATTCCATATGAATTTCTAAATAATTTGAATAATTGTTTCTATTTATTTTATAGTGTGATGTATTATTGCATTCAATATGATTAATTTATTAATTGTTTCAAGTATTCCTGCTATCTTACAGATAGTCCTATAACTATGTATGTTTTCTATGTACAGTTATAAAATTTAACCATTGTTTTAATTTTATTTCATTGTATGCTATATCATTGCTTTCAAAAAGATAATTGCTTTTGTAATATGTATTATTCATATTGTAGGCCTATTGTTTTTTTCTGATGTACAAAATTAATGATAATAATTGATGATTTGCAGTTGGCGCGACCGCTATGACCTTGAACCCCAGCCAGTGCCTGCTGCCCGCCTCCTCGCCCCTCCCTCACTCGCGCAGCGTCCCGCCCTCCTCTTGCCATTGGCCGACCTCGCCAGTGCTGCCACCAATCAGCAGCCGCACCCCCCACCTAGTGCCCGAGCCCCTCCTGCCACCCCAGCCGTCCAGCTGAGTGCCGGCCTAGTCGACAGCGGAACAGGCCGAGGTATTAATCTAGGTTAGGGTGGCACTCATGACACAAGGACGCTCAATAAATTGTTGATGCTATGAACTAGATAAGTAAGTCTTCTTACACTGTCATCCATTTGCACAGAAGCCAATCGATCTGGAGAAAGAAAAATTATTTATTAAAAATAATATGTTTTTTTAAAAATGTCTTCAAATTTCAACTTGTAGAGTTTATAGCAGTTGAGATAACACATAGCAGTACAACAGAACATAGAAACATTTCGGCAAGATGGGAAAATGACTCCAGCTTGGTCAATATTGGTTCAAAGGTTATTAATTTGGTCTTAAATTATAGAAAAGATTCCGCTCTACAATATGAGTCCAAATTTATAATTTTCGATATTGACCGAGCTAGAGTTATTTTCCCATCTTACCAGAATGTCTTCTTTTTTTCTCAATCAGATTATAGCTCACAAGACTTTCGACTGTTTGTCTGCAACTGTGCAATATTACTTTCACAACCACTCAACAAGATTCTCAAGAACTATGAGAGATGAAATTAAAATTTCTGTAAAATAATAATTCATCCAGAATAAGGATAATTTATTTTTTGTTTATTTTATTTGATTGAGCTCATTATAAGCAAATAAATTTCATTTACAATTTAATTGGCTCCTGTGCAACCGGTCTTACTCATATCAACTACATGTTATTATGTAGAGTTGACGTAACATTAAGAGAAAATCTTTTCTATTCAATCAAATCATATATACTATTCAAGTGAAAAATTAGTTGTAGAAAAAAAAATCGTTCAATAATTATAAAAAGTCATGTACCCAACTATTGAAATGTTATTTTTCTAAAGCCTTTGGATTTGTTTGAAACAATTATTTGAACAAATGACGTATTTGAACAATATGCAATTTTATATACAATTTGCTATCAAATAAAGTAACGATCCTACAAGACTTTTTTGAACTGGTGACCTACACGAGATTCAATTCGAGGTGTAACTATAATAGTCTATCAAGCAAAGAAGACTTTCTGATAAGATGGGAAAATGACTCCAGCCCGGTCAATATTGATTCGGAAGTTATTAATTTATTCTCAAATAATAGAAAACAATATTTACACTTTTATCAGAGATGTTGTGGAACTTATCCATAATTCAGATGAGTGAGAACAAAGATTGTGTGATCCACAAAGTTTATTCAAAAACCATACTTAAGTTTCAATGCTCAGGGCATCATCCATGCCACCCATGATGATGCCCTGAACATTGAAACTTAAGTATAGGTTTTGAACAAACTTTGTGGATCTTACAACCTTTGATTCACTTATCTGAATGACAGAAATCATTCTAATCTACAATGTAGATCAAATTTTTTTCAACAAATATTGACAGAGCGGGAGTCAATTCCCCATCTTGCCAGAATGTCTTTTTTGTTCGGACAAACGACCCAAGATGGTCCACACACAAAACCTAATCAATAATCATAGCTCTTTTTTCCCCAAGCTTTTTTCATAGCATACCAGTGCGATTCGGGCCCGAATTGAGTAAAATGAACCATGCATTCAAATGTGTATATTCACACGGAAGTGTCTGAACACGCCCATAAGATTAATCAGTCATATGGGACCAGAAAGCAGTGGAGTGGGAGGCTTGAACAAGTTTAAATTCATTACTTGTAATTTTATGCTATATAATATAGCATTGCAAACAAAAGCTTCCAACTCACTATTAATAGAGTGCCCAATTAGTTTTCATAAATAAGATATGAAATCAATGTTGCTTATTGAATCTTATTTTTAATTAAGTATAAACCTACTACTTCCTGATGTTGGCCTATTCCTACTGAACATTTTTAGTTCAGGCCACCTGTTATCCAATCCAAAAATCTATTCACTGACCAATTCCAACTTCTTGACTCCAGTCTGCACTAGCAGAGAAGATACTCCATCACAATACAATTTACATTACTGCGGAGTTTCTTCTCAGCAAAAACCTTTTCGTCAAGTTGGAGGCAATTTAGAAGCTTTTTTTCTGCAAACGATTCAAGCACCTGGAAATTGTGGCTTTTTTCAAACAATTTTATTTGTACATTTTTCACACAACATTAAAACTGTAGCATATCATAGATAATAGTGGATCATGTTGGACGCTGCTATAGTGTTATCTAAATGCAAGTGAATAGACTACATAGTAAATAATGAGTGATAACTCTAATACAAGTTCACATGAGAAATAGGGTACCCTAAACTAGTTAAAATAAACAATTTCTCAAGCATGAACTGGAATTATTTTATTGCAAAAAGTTTACATTGGACAAACCGGTAGAAACCCAGCCTGGAGTCAACATAACCAATATTAGTTTTCAAAATGCCTAATTTACGTTTATCACGCTACTAAGGTTAGAATTCAGTAGATTGGCTTACAGTCTATGTATTTCAATTAAAAAACCGTCTACCAAATATTCATTGGTTCATGCTATGCTACCCCAGTACATTGCTACCCCACCTAAGAGCATTATTCATAATTATTTTACCTAAAATAAGAATCAGAATAGATTCTTAAATGTTAATCGTTCCAAGATTATCTAAAATAATAGAGCTGAAATAGAAGCGTGAAATGGTGGACAGCTCAGTAGGTCTACCACGTAAACCAGCAATAGAAAAATAATAATTCAATAGTCAAAAAAATTTCATATATTTCTCATTATTCCAAAGTTCAGCATAGGCTTAAAAAACTATACAATGATATTAATATAAAATATATTTCAACAAATTGTATTTTTCTCAATAACAGAAAAGTGAATCTATTCTATTTAAACAATATAATAGAAATATTACAAATAGAAATTGCATAACACCAATTTATCTGCTATATGATAGTCTATATATTACAGATATATACTATTTATCTATAAATAAGGAAAGAGAGTACCTATAAAATGAATAGTCTATATTATGATAATTTTTATTTTATCAATTTATAATAGCTACATAATAGTTCTATGACTCTAGCGAATTATACTAAACTAACATATACTTTTTAATACCTAGTCTTGGTAAATGATCTATCACTTGGATTAATTTATAGTATTGTGAAAGGTGGAGGCTTCAATTCAATTAAAGTATAATTAACTTTCTTTTTTCTTTCAATCTCCCAAAAGAATTGTTCAAAGTTTTTATATAATTAAAAAACTCAATTCAATTGTAATAGTAAATCAAATTTTAATTCATGGAATGCAGTTTCTAAAAATCATGAAAACTCTTCAAAATTTGAATGATCAAGCATTAATTGTTGTTTTAGTGCTAATCAATAGTAGGCTATCATGGTACACTTCGATGAACCATTTTTCAACCTTGCTCTGTCAACAATATTATCTCACTTGAGGTACGGTACCGGTACGGTAGATAAACTTTTTGAGCTTACTTTAAAGGCAAACATCCAGTTTTCAAATATATTATGGAATTAGGATTGTCAACAAAATGTAATTACTCCATTCAATAAACACTACTACTGTGATATGAAGTGAAATAGGCTATGTGATAAGTTTGGTTTTTGAGCATGTCGCTTTAAAATTTCCAGTAGATAAGTTACTGGTGTGTTGTGCAGTACCGCATTTCCCACTAGACCCAGGACTAAGGCGCAAAATTTTAAGAAGCGCTCACACAAGCGTAGATAAGATATAATCGGACAAGTGATTGAAAAAATTTTGTGCAGCTAGCAGCAAATATTTATTCATCTTCAAAAGAAAATATCCTAACTAAACTTTAAATATCCAACAATAACAATGTAGGGACCGTTTTCCACAGTGTTATAGAAATAATATGATTCATAGTTAGTCTATAGTCTGTCTAAGCAAAGAAGACCCTCTGGCAAGATGGGATAATGACTCAAGCTCAGTCGATATTGATTCAAAAATTATCAATATATCTCAAATTGTAGGAAAAAATTTTATATACTGTTAAGACCACATTTATAATTCTTGAACAAATATTGACCAAGCTGGAGTCATTTTCCCATCTTGCCAGAGGGTCTTCTTCACTTGGACAGACCCGGCGGAACAAAGCAGGGTGCATTGGTGGATAAGTCGACTCATTCAGTTTTTAGAGCTCATTTTCTAACTTATTCTACACCATCCTAATAACTTTTGACAGTACAATATCATCAAGAATAATATTAGTATGTTTTACCAAGCTGTTTGCCTACAACTAACTTTATTAATTCTTTAATCTGAAACAGATATGGGAAAAATAGTGCATGGTGGATGGGGGTGTCGTACTAGTCCGTGGGAAAGGGCGGGAGTTCAGGTGTAGGGGAAGGGGGCGCTTTTTGGTATGTAGGCATAGGGCGCTGAACCGCTAAATGCGGCACTAGTGTTGAGTATTATTTCCCCTACTAAATTAAATTATTTTCTCTACTAATACTGGATTTACAATGATTGAAAACTTTCAAAATTATAAGAACATTCACATTGATTGCTTATGATATTGTTCGTAGTCAAGCATCCCCAGAATGACAAATAATGTAGGCTATAGTTATATTTCTAGTTCTAGTTATATAGTTATAGTTATAGTAGGTATAGTATAGAGTGGGGCAGGGAAGTATCTCTAGTTTTGAGATGGCTCTGTGAGTAGTAGGGGCATGCTGTAAGAGTGGGATTAGGCTTGAATGAAGGTGTGGTTTGCAAAGTTTCATTTGGTACCCTTACAAGTCGTAGACATGGCTTGGTTGACTGAGCAACGCGCTTTTGTCGTCGAGGCGTATTTTTTGCAAAATCAGTCTGTTGTTGCAGTGCAGCGTGCGATTTGAACTCGCTACCGGTCGGATCCCTTGCCTCAAAGCTGTTCCTGACCGTAAATCCATTTTGATGAGGGAAAATAACGCATATCCTTCTTATTTATCGCTCCAGAAATGTGAAAGTGCGCCTCGTCACTAAACAAAACCCGAGCATTGTGAGTGTGAGTGATGCCTGCATTTGTTGCTGCCAGTCCTGTTGGGTTAGTTTTTGGACAACTACCATTTTTCCATGGATGGAAATGAAGTTACTCATAGAGAACTCGATATACAGGGCGACTAGACACCACCAAGACAGATGCATGCATACGAGCTGAATGCTGAGGAGGCTGCAAGGTTGATCTTCTGACACGGCTAATGTTTTCAGGAGTCCGGGCGGTCCTTTGAGCCCCCACTCTCTTTTGCAATACACTAACATATTCACAGAAGTTATTTACTCACAGCAATGCGGATTTTCGGTCAGGAACAGCTTTGTGACTAGGGGATTGATAACGAGATCGGATCGCACGCTGCAGTTCAATAGCATACTAATTTTGGTGAAAATACGCCTCGGCGGCAAAAGCGCGCTGCTCAGCCGACGATGCCATATCTACAACTTATAGGGCTAGCAAATAAAACCTTTGAATTTTCTGCGTCATTTGAGCCCATTTCCACTCTTCCAGCATGCCCCCACTACTCACAATGTCATCTCAAAACTGGGGGTACTTCCTTGTGGGGCAAGGAAGTACCTTATACAAGGTGGAGCCTTGAATAACGATCAGTAAATAAGACATTCTAGCAGGATGGAAAAATAACTCCAGCTCTGGCAATACTGGTTCAAAATTATCAATTTGGTTCCAAATTGTTGGAAACATCTACATCTACAACCTGAAACCGAATTTGTAGGTTTTGAACCAATATTGACCGAGCTGGAGTAATTTTTCCATCTTGTCAGAATGTCTTCTTTTCTTGGAAAGACTGTATTGCTTGTTTCACAAACTCACTGGCCAAAGTAACAAACATTATTCTCTAATATAAATGTTGACCGATGGATTAATTTTGGAAAGAATTACAAAACAAAAAATTATTATCTTATTGTAGGAGTTGATTACCTGTTTTTCGCTCTCTGCGCCATCTGTTGACAGTTTTTTATACTAGGAAAGCTCTACGGAGTAGTACTATTCTTCTCTCCTAGGTGACGCAATATACATTGTACAATGTACAGTATAAGATATACAGAGTGTTTCAGGAGGAATGTGCAATATTCCTCAGGCTGATTCCTTACACCAAGTAGACAAAAAAGTTCAATGGGAGCAACCCCCAAAAACGGTTTGTTACTGAGGTAACAATGACGGAAAATTGAGGTTTTTCAAAATATATTAATTTTTCTAATTTTTTAGAGGCTATAGTGAGTTTCTAAAGTAATCAATTCCTATGTAAAATTAGCTGAGGAATTCAATGAAACTAGTTCCAAGTTTGTAGCTTTAACGGTTATTGAGATAATTGTAAAAATATGTTAGGAAACGCCATTTTTTCAACAATAAGGGTTATAACTGGATAAGGAATCGTAAAATTGTATTTTTTATTAATGGAAGTTAAAGAGAGTCGGATTCTAAAGAAAAAGTTGAATGGCGGCGATTGTGTAAATCTTACCCAAATCTCATAAATGGCGATCAAAAATCGCAAAATCGCTACCGGTACTTAACACAAATTTATCACTTGTGCCACGTTTTGTCAATTTTGCGATTTTTGATCGCCAATTCTGAGATCTGGGTAAGATTTACACAATCGCCGGCATTGAACTTTTTCTCTAGAATAGAGTAGAAAAAATTAGAAAAATTAATATATTTTGAAAAATCTCAATTTTCCGCCATTGTTATCTCGGTAACAAAGCGTTTTTGGGGGATGGTCCCATGGAACTTTTTTGTCTACTTGGTGTGAGGAATCAGCCTGAGAAATATTGCACATTCCTCCTGAAACACCCTGTATTTATAGAGACTAGTATAATCATATTGTGGACATTGATTGTCTCACTTTTAATACGTTAGATCACTTGAATCCACCATATTTTTTCCAAACACTATAAAATTAACATTGAAATACCACAGAAGCATAATGTTATTATGTTGAGATATTCACTTTTCCCTACAAAATTGTTTTTGCCAGTGTTAGTTTTCTCATTTTAAGGCTTTGGAAGAAAAATAAAGAGTGAAGATTCTATTATTTAAATTGTTGAAAAGTTGAATTAGAGAACAAGATGTCTTTTAATCACTGATTTATAATAAAATCGAGGTACAGGTATCGGTTGTTACACCATTATCAATCTCTAGTGAACTGATAAACTGAGATTGATAATTGTGTAACAATCGAAACCGGTAGCTCGATTTTTTAATAAATCAGTGGTTTGACAACACCTTTTCTTTCCATTTAATTTGAATAGGCTAACTACCACAATATCACCTTCACAACCACTCAAAAAGTGTTAAAAAAAGTTATGTTTCTATAACAAAGCTTTTAATAAGTTTAAAGCCAATAAAGCCACTAAGCTCATAAAGTCATAAATTCAATAAGCTTTCAAGTCAATAAGTTTTTCTGTAATACCACATTAGAATTAAAATTTTGGCAAAAGAATGGCAGCTGGCGGGAAAAATATTACATAAACATTTTTTATGGAACCTTACACATCAAAGTATAATTATGATCAAAGTTTAATTATACAGTCTCTATAGTACAGTATAAGGTAATTTATGTTGTAGAGCAGCACAGGAAGTCTTTCCAAGCAAAGAAGACATTCTGGCAAGATGGGAAAATGACTCCAGCTTGGTCAATATCCATTCAAAAATTATAAATTTAGTTTTAAATTGTTGAAAACCTTCTGCTCCACAATTTTAGACTACATGTATAATTTTTGAATCAATATTGGCCGGGCTTGAGTCATTTTCCCATTTGGCCAGTATGTCTTCTTTGCTTGGACAGACTAGGATATAATGACTAGATTAACCTTCTAGGATATAAGGGGTGATAGTATATTTTAAAATTTCAATAAACAAATTTAAACGAAGTCTATGCTTTATAGAGGAATCCAACAAGTTTCCACATACCGGTACGGTAAAAATTAATTCAATTTCACGTCCCCTCTATTATTATTATTATTATTATTAACTTTCCAACAAAACGTTCTCTTCCTTACTATCATATTTATGTATTACATTGACTCAATATAATCAATTATCTAATGCATCGGAATACAGTAGAAGTCCAATTATACGAGCTTAACGGGATCGGGACCAGCTCGGATAACGTGAAACTCGGTTAACACGGAGGTGAAGGAAAGAGGTTTGAATTAATAATAGATCGCTTTGGATCTGAATACAGTAATACAGTAAAAGTAATTTGCGATGAAATAAAATTATATACATTACTTACAATTACTTTCGTAATTATAATTTATCTACAATTGTAGTTCTTTATCGGAAAAATAGTCCAAAGCTTATTTAAAAAATTTGCAATGCTCTTAAAAATTGGCTCGGTTAACACGGCGGCTCAAATAATCGGAACTCGGATAACCGGACTTCTACAGTATCTCAATTATAGTAACTAAATTTAAAATCAAATTACTATTGTAATCACATGCTCCAGTAATGGAATAGAATTAATTATGCTTGAATTGAATGAACTTCCACCAGATAAAATTGAAACCTTCAAATCAAAAATTATATCCCATAGCCTAGTTTCTTGATTTTATCATACAAACAGTATTCTAGTAGTCTACTTATGCACTGCGAATAGTCACAATGAAAATTTTGTCCTAAATATTATACAATTGTATAGTCTGTACAAGCAAAGAAGACCCTCTGGCAAGATGAGAAAATGACTCCAGCTCGGTCAATATTGGTCCAAAAATTATTGATTTGGTCTCAAATTTTAGATCAGAATATTTTCCTACAATTGAGACCAGATCAATAATTTTTCGACCAATAATGACCGAGCTGGGGTCATTTTATTATCTTGCCAGAGGGTCTTCTTTGCTTGGATAGACTATAAAATATTTTGGAAACGTAAGTTTTTGAGGTGGAACCATTTTTAAAGTGCTGTTCCATATCTCCTCACTTGTTCTATGTTTCTGTTTTGTACAGCAGATGCCAACAAAACTGATGGTTGAGGAATGTCTGTTATCAATTCTCAGCTCTGTCAGGACAGTCGACGAGCTGTCAGTGAGAGCATATCGAGTCGAGATGATCGACATCAGCTAAGCTGCTTCACTCTCGTAGACCTCTTTCAGACTGTCCTGTCAGAGCTGAGCACTAATAGAAAACATTTCCCAACCACCAGTACTGTTAGCGTCTGCTTTATAGAATTATAAGTTGAGCAGCAAACTAAAATCATTGACCAAGTGTGTATAGATATTCTATTTCGGTAAAATAGATATGATAGAATTATCCTTGCAATATAGACTAGAGAAACACAATTAAAAAAGTCTAAAATTCACTTGTTGAAAATATCTGTGGTGGAGCAGATGCAAAAAAATCAAGGTGATTTTCTATGTTATATCCTTTCACGTTCAACCGCTGTGGATAGTCTGCCAATAGTCTGAGTAACAGTACTGAATCAGCTGACTAACGAATAGAATTGCAAATATAGGCTACTCTAGTCAGCTGGATCAGCTGACTAACGAATAGAGTTGCAAATATAGGCTACTCTAGTCAGCTGATCTACGCAGTTTCTCAGACAATATTTGCAGACAACAACAGGCACGTTGGATCGTACAATAAAAGGAACAGACGAAATCACCTTTATTTCTAGCACCAGCTCTAGCCTTCTTAAACCTTCAAAATCTCTGTGATATTCCAAACAGTTTGTCATAAAATTACTATTCTACATAATAAGTTTCAATTCCAAACAGTAGCAGCTACTATAGTGGTTTGCCTACAAAATAAATTATTGAAGATGGAAGAAGAAGAATAATAATAATAATCAATTTTAGATATAGTGCAGTTAACTGCTGGAAAATTATAATCTTTAAAATAATCTTTCATCTTTACAATGAAGTCATTTCACTTTTCAAAATTTGAAATATAAAATAACAAACTGATTCAAGTTTATGACAAACTGTATCTCCTATGATAATGCACGCATTGAGTTATGTCTGGGTTCAATATTTATATAGGCTATTATACTGTATAGGCTATTTTATTCTCCTCTAATGGTGCTTTAGAGAAACGTAATAATCTTATAGATATCCTTTAAAATCGCTTAACCGTCCAGTTATTTCATAATAAATCATCAGAAACTCTATAAGTCTATTTCGATAAATGAACAGTAGGCTGAGTTCAATTATTATAATTTCCACAGCATTGAGATTTGTTAAATGTTATTGTAAGTTATTCCTATTGATGAAATTGTAGCATCTTGACTTGTAACAATATTTTCTTGTTCAACTACATCCTGATACTTATCCATGAGTCAAATTCCAGTTATATTATGCTCTTAAATTGTCCCTTAACACCACTTTCCAAGCTTTTATAGTCTAGTCAAGCAAAGAAGACATTCTGGCAAGATGAGGAAATGACTCCAGCTCGGTCAATACAAATTATAGTTCAATAACTATAAATTTGGTTTCAAATTGTAGGAAACATTCTGATCTACAATTTGAGACCTTCCTTATTAATCATTTTTGTACCAGTATTGGCCGAGCTGGAGTCATTTCCTCATCTTGCCAAAATGTATTATTAAGCCTTCTTGCACTGACTTATTTGGACAGTTTTGACTGTTGTGGAAGGAACCAAACTGTGTATTCTTTACAGACTGTCAAAGCAAAGAAGACATTCTGACAAGATGGAAAAATGTCTTCAGCTCGGTCAATATTGGTTCGAAAATTATAAATTCAGTCTCAAATTGTAGATCAGAATGTTTAATACAATTTGAAAGCAATTTTATAACTTTTGAACCAATATTGACCGAGCTAGAATCATTTTTCATCTTGCCAGAATGTCGTCTTTACTTGGACAAACTATATATAGCATGGCGGAGTTTCGGGGGCGTCTGGGGGTCCTGCCCCCTCCCTCGAAAAATATAAGAAGAATCTACTTTTTCAATGTAATATTTAAAACTTCTCAAGACCACCTGGCTACTCCCCCCCCCCAAATATTATAGAGGATGTTCAGTCTATAGTTATGTTTCACCCTTCTGAATTATTTTTATTCTAGCATGTTATGTTAATAATAATTTTATTCCATAACATGCTAAAATATAAATAATTTTAAAAGAGCACTATGATTCTCATTTTAAATAGAGAACATTAATAAAGTATCTCCATGGTTGATTTATAATCATCGTTTGTACAGTCTCTTATTAATTCCGATGTATACCACAACATAAGTTAGAATAAGGCATTTTAGATTATGCTACTTTCGGGATACTCCATGATGGAATTTAAACTCTGAATTTGTGGACAATATCTTAAAAAATTTGATGATCCCTTCACCACAATGAATATTAGTTTTTTGTCATGTAAAAGCAGAGTTGGTTTGGGATAGACCATTTCCTATACATGGATAAATCGTTTCAATCAAATTGAATAGGTGATTGGCACAATTTATGTTGCCTATCCTAGGCATGAATAAGATATTGTGATATCTATTTCAATCCTAGGTTACTGTGATACTTCAATCTCAATGATTGGAAATTTGATTAATCATATATTAATTTAAGAGATGAGAGTGGAATAAAAGAGAGGAGCGAAATAATTGTGTCTGAAAACCTAACCTAAAATAATTCTCCCTGTTCCGGTATCGATTATGCTGATTATTGTCAATATGTTATTAAGTGTATGATAGATTTTTTTCTATGATATTGATGGAGCAAAATGTTGTATTGTTTGTATTCTATTTATGGTTGTAAATCTGCATTGGTTGCTTCTCATCTATATTGACCAACCCATCAACTAAGTTATTTATTGTATCTAGGGTAACTAACTATTTTAAGTTACTTTGTTGAGCAATGAGCAAAACTCTCAATTCATCTTCGTTGATAATGTTGAAGCGATCAATTAGATTCATAGAAAATTGTCATTATATATGATCATTAAAACTATAGGTTGCTAATTTATAATGTTGGTACTAGTTGAACAATGAACGAAATAAACGACCAAATATTGTAATTAATATAGTATGTTGTATATTAAATGTAAGTTGAATTAATACAATGAAAGTTTTTTATAGAGGCTTAGATTACATTATTATATTATATCGGTGAGAATGATCAAAAACTTGAACTGTTGAATATTCGTCATCTTTTGTGATATATTATAGTAGAAAAAGTGTATATTTAAATTATAGAATAAACTGTTTTATTCCAAATTCAGCAAACACATTTGCACAGTAAATGTTTATATAAGTAAATGTAGGTATATTTGTAAAGAAAACTACTCATAATAGAAGGTACACGCAGACCAGAGGATGATGGATCATTGCTTAGTCCCGCAAACGAACATAATCTGAATTTCAATCTAAATCTGATAAATGATTAAACAAGAAATTGCTTTTATCGATAAAAAATTGGCTAATTGCATAGACTGTATAGGTACTAACTAGCTTCATTAGAATCTAATGCATCTGATGATGTGGACTTAAAATCATAGAATTTAGCATGATGAATAATAATAATGTGGAGGAGTTGAGGCAGGAAATTTAAATTCCATCAGAATTTGATATTCTCATTTTTCGTTTATGTCTCGTAGATTCACTCCAATTTAATTTAACAATTTTCAACATACTGCATTGGAATCACTCTCTTTGTTTATATAAAATTGTTTAAATGTTACCTATAATTGAGAAAATCCTAACAAAAGTACCTACATCAACTGATTCACATCTTAAATTTATGAATTATTTATTATTTTTTTCAAATAAATTGAAAGAAGTGGAAAATTCGAATTATTACAACCTTTGGGCTGTGATTTTGAAGGTTGATGAATTAGAAAATTTGAATTCAACACCCCCAGTGGCATACTTATTGTGCCATTAAAGTAATTGTGGGAGGCTTAACGGGGGTGAATTTTCATTTTTGGAGGGGATCCTCACCTTGAAGGGTGTAATATCCGGGTCTAGGGGGGGAGCATCCTGTATTTTTCTTTTTTCAATTTTCAGCAGTTTTGACAGAGAATGACTGTGCTGCACACAACTGAGAATTGATTAATATCTTCATCAATATATTTAATGAATTTGACAAAAACCCTTCTACTCATCACTCATTAATTCATTTAGTAGAGCAGAATTTTTCCTACAATTTAAAACTAAATTTCTATTTTTTTAAACAATTTTGATCGAGCTGGAGTCATTTCCCCCATCTTGCCAGAATGTCTTATTCTTCCCTCTATCAGACTATAATATCGTACAGGCTCAGCATATTTATCCCTTTTCAGCTAGGTATCATGAAGCTCTTCTTCAGCTATTGTTAGCTATCTTTGTTATTCTATTGGTAAATGGGAATTATTATTCAAAATAGAAATTTTCATTCAGCCTACACAATAATGAGCTCAACAAAATCTAAATTGGTAAAATTTCTTGTCTCAATCCACTTTTTGATAACTGCTATAACTCACACCAAATCGTTTTAAGATACTAGTACCGGTATATCTCATTAGAGAAAGGAGTGATGTAACTACTACGGTACGTATTGTGATTCTTGCTAAGTTATTGTTATACTATAAGGCTCGACGACCAAACTTATACTATTAGTGTACTAGATACAGGTTAAAAAAGAAAAGAACAATCTTGAATCATGTTTCATCATACTCGAGTATGTTAAGAAAAAGGTTTCCAATCTCAGTTAGCCTGATTGAGAAATATATTTTCAGAAATAGAAATTATTTACATCTTGATTCATATTATTCATTTATCAAGGATGAACCCATATTTTAGCATACTTAGCCTATTATTAATGTTCAATTTTTCACTTGATTGATAATTTATTGATTTTACTTGAGTTATAGTAATGTGAAATATCCTTTAATGTAGGTAACTTACCTGAACAATGTGAAAAAACCTTCAAATTCGAAAAATAATATCAATGCCTAATTTCAATAATAAACTCGAATGTATATAAGTGATTTTTAATTATTTCAAAAATTAAATCTTGAAAAAAATTACCAGGAATTTTCATTTTCAAATAACTCGAGTTTTATTATTCATTAGAACAGCTATGTGAATTATGATACAAAAGTGACATTATTTTAATCCATGTTTGAATATTATTGTATTTTTTGTATACTATATCGATTTAGAAGCGATTGCATTATTTATTCTTGTGATTTAAATGATTCAACAGCTATGATCTCAGCAGTGGATAGTGGATTTCAATTGGAATTAAATAATCAAATAAAATTAAATTGTGTGTTCATATATATGATGATGCACAAATAAGTTCCACCAAGCTCAATATTCTATATTAGTTTCATTTGATATTATTGAATAATAAAATGAATTTCATGAATAAATAAATAAAATGTATATGGATAGAAACTTTTTCCATTAAAACTGACATCAATTTGATTTCTCCATTTTTACTGCTACTGTGCAACGAAACATCAGACTGTAGATATTTGTCCCAAAATAATTCTATTTATTTGAATCAGATTCCAAAAAAATGAGAAGTAATTCATTTCAAAATACAGTAGCTCCATAATTTCAATTTTGAAATTATATTGAAGCATCCACAGTGGAACTTTGATAATTCGTACCTCTATGATTCGTAATTATTCTCTGTAATTCGTAGTGAAAGCTCAGTCCCTTGAAATAATTCTCCATTATTAATAGCTTCGATAATTCGTAATAGTCTCGTAATAGTCGTAATAGTTCCTAATTCGTATAGTCTGTCCAAGCAAAGAAGACCCTCTGGCAAGATGAGAAGATGACTCCAGCTCGGTCAATATTGTACCAAAAATAATTATTGATTTGGTTTCAATCGTAGGAAACATTCTGATCTTCAATAAATTATTTGAGACCAATTTAGTATTTTTTGAACCAATATCGACCGAGCTGGAGTAATTTTCTCATCTTGCCAGAGGGTCTTCTTTGCTTGGACAGACTATACTAGAGCTTGGTCCCATGAACTACGAATTATCGAGGTTTCACTGTATTTGTTTTATAATAGTGCAATCGTTGTTTAAATCTAAATATTATTCGAGAAATTGTGAAAAAAATTTTTAATTCCTAAGCGAATGCGGTACGATGTAAATGGTACAATTGAATATAAAACATTTTATATTATACCCCATTCGGTATTTTTTACAATTATTTCTGTATAATATCACGATTTTAATAACTAAAAAACGTCTTGTTAAAAATAATTATTATTTATCAAGCTCGTAAAGATTCTTTCTAGCCTGTACTTCAGTAGTGACATTATTGTTTGTACCGTGAAGTTTATAACTTGAATTAGATATAGCCTATTATTTCATATTGTTCAATGATGAGAGATTGATAATGATATTGAAACTTTAAATCAATCATGTTAATAAATACAAGTAAAGATTAAATAATGTGGCAAATAATTTAAAATTCTTACGGCCAGTAGTAGTACGAGAATTTGATTGAATTATATACTTTCGTAAAGTGACGTCATATAAACAAAGTTAAATTCAATCGTATTCCCGTGCAATCTAATTAAACATTAACAATTAGACTAAAGATTGCAATACATTACTAAACTTCGTTAATTAAAATAATTGAGATTAAATTTTTAAAAAATATAGAAAGAATTTTAATAAAATCTAGTCAGACTCTTGTATTCATTAGAATGAATTATAATGATTATCCATTTAACAACAATGATCAAATTAAATTTGTTATCTAGGTTTAGAGATAAAGATTCAAAAAATTAGGTAACCGTTATGTAAAGAGAATTGCATAAAATGCTTGGTTGTATGTTATATTGTAAATTGTAATTACAGATTGTAGGCCTATTTCAATTAAGTTCCATTATTTTTCAATCATCAATCTCATATTAGAGGTACATTTCAGTATTTAACGAGAAAATTACTGAACTAAGTTTCAGGAGAGTGCAATGACGCATTATCATGTATAATTCTCGAAGTTCTCAAACTATGATTCAAACCATTTTTCATCTTGAAAATGATGATAACGGGAATTTTAAAAGCTGCCCAAACTACCACATTGAATTGGAAAAAACCTGTTTAAACTAAGACGTTAATGAATATTAAATTGAACTCCTAGTTGATCAATTTCAACCCACTGAAATGTAGCCTTGAAAGCTCATCTTCACTGTCTTAATCAATTGCTTCAATGATACAATATTACCTAGTATTTTAAGTTTCCAATAATTTCACTATTACCTATCATCTAGGCACCCTTGCAACTTGTATCATTAGTTTCGGTAGCATAGGCCTACTTAATCTCAAATCTCACTTAAATATTCGAATGAAGTTCATGTCAAATTCACTTGCCAGTTTAATCAATTTCTTTCGTTGTTTTAACGCAGTCTGATAATAATTCTCGGTTTTCATTGTCAATTCTTTTTATCGACAATATGTTCTCAAAAATATTTTTCAGTCATTACAGTACATAAACAGGATTTTTATTAAAAAATATTGTTATTTTCTTGTTTATTATAATATATCGTCAGAAAGACGAGTAAGTTCACTACTGCTGTTATAGTTGTATTAAAATGCCTTGTTGAAATATTATTGTGAGAAATGAAAAAATGAGAGACAGTATTGTTGAATTGAAGAAAAATAAATAAGAAACATTGTTGAGATATTTTGTGTTTTCTTTACTCTCAACCTTCAATGAGTAACTTATCTCTGGTTTGTGTTTGTTTGTAAAGGATGGAATAAAATTTGACAGTTTAGAAGTAAAGATTAACTCGGTGAACTCAATAGCTATAAAGATTCAGATTGATAAAGATTCGAAAAAAGTAATTGCTTTTTATCGCTCACCGTCTCTAGATGTTTACGATTTTCTTATCAGCTTGGATTTATATCTTCGCTCAGAAAGGTCTGATAAAAATCCTTCTATAGTAATAGGTGACTTGAACATAAATATATTTGGAAACGATAATTCAAGTAACGAATACCTAGGAGTCATGCATCTCAATGGGTTCGAATCTTTTATAAATAAGACTACTCTATCTCAAAATAATAGCAATAGTTGCATTGATCACATATTTTTCAAATCAAAATCAAATAAAATAGCAAATGCGTTTGCAACAATTATAAAAACCAGTATAACTGATCATTATTGTATCTCTTTCCACATTAAAGCCGACTCCAATATTGATCACATTCCTCCAAATAGTAATCTATCAACTAAAATTAACTATGAAATGCTAAGTTATGATTTGAGTAATAAAAATTGGGATTGTATAAGGTTAAATGAAGCAAATGGTTGACGCATTTACTGAAAAACTTACTTTTTATCTAGACAAACACACTCAACATTTTAGGCTACCACATAGAAAGAAGCCCTTGAAGAAATGGATTACTCCTGGTATGGTGGGTATGATGAGAAAGAGGGATAGGATAGCTAAAAAAATAAAGAGACAACCTTTTAATGAAACTCTTAAAGAACAATACAGGCGATATAGGAATTACTTGAATAATATTGTCAAAAATGCAAAAATTGTGTACTATAGTAAAAAATTTGAACTTTCTCGTGGTAATACAAGGAAAACTTGGGAAAATATAAAAGAAATACTTGAAATTAAAAAAAAGACAGTCATTGATCCGAATATAGATGTAGAAACATTCAATAAATTTTTTGTCGATGTGGGTAAAAATTATGCTTCCATTCTAAATCAGAATTTAATCAATAGAAACTTTTCAACATCGTCTACTCATTCCCCCATTAATAGCTTTTTTATTCATCCTGCAAATGCAGCTGAAATTGATATTACTATATAAAAACTCTAAAGAGTGATGTATCTCCTGGTGTAGATAAATTTACAGGTTCTTGTCTTAAGAAAATTTCCAACTTCATTTCAAAACCACTTGAAATTATAATAAACTCTTGCTTCATTAATGGGTACTTTCCTAAACGTTTCAAAGCAGCCAAAATTGTACTTATTCACAAAACAGCTGACAAATCAAATCCTGCTAATTACAGACCAATTAGTCTACTCAGCAACTTTGCTAAGATAATAGAGAAATTTTTAAAAAAGAGGTTGACACATTTTCTAGACAAGAATAATTTTACAGCTGCAAATCAGTTTGGATTCCAATCAGGAAAGTCAACTAAGGATGCGGTCATCCTATTAACAAATTTAGTCAACAATAATTTTAATAATAATAAAAAAACCTTAGCAATATTTCTTGATCTGGCCAAAGCCTTCGATACCATACCGCATAATACCTTGATAAACAAGCTCGAAGGGTGTGGTATACGGGGCTTGGCCAAACAATTGATTGTTAGCTACCTGAAGGACAGAACACAAACCATGACCCTGAATAATAAAACGGATACTCGGAGTCTCACTAATTTTGGCCTACCGCAAGGCACAGTTCTTTCTCCATTACTGTTTCTTTTATATTTAAATGATCTTTTAAATTTAAATATTCCAAATTCCACAAAAATTTCCTTCGCTGATGATACAGCATTAATTTTCACCGGCTCATCTTGGAGGGAAGCATATGATAATGCGAACAGTGGTTTGGCACTAGCTAAGACATGGTTTGATGCTCATACACTTACACTAAATTTGAATAAAACAAAGTTTATTGCTTTCTCTCCAACAAAAATAGGTGAGCCACCACATGATCTGTATATAAAAGTGCATGGACATGATTTAGCAGCCCCTTCAAACACAGATATATGTGCTTGTCAAGAAATTGAGAAAGTTGACTCCATCAAGTACTTGGGAATAACTGTAGATAGCCACTTAAAATGGAATTATCACCTAGATTATCTAGTATCAAAACTAAAATACCTAATTTTTGTATTCTACAGGATCAATGCAATTAATAATATTGATGTCATAAGTACAATCTATCATGCTTATGCACACTCTCTCTTCCAATATGGGATAGAAGTCTGGGGTGGTACTTTTGACACTCACTTGAATAAAATATTCATTTTACAGAAAAATATTATCAAAGCTGCTCTTGGTAAACCTAGATTGTATCCTAGCAGAAGTCTATTCATTGAGTTTGGAGTATCAACTATCAGGCAGGTTTTTGTCAAAAATGTAATTCTACACATAAATAAAAATAGAGAAAGCTTTACTTTAAATACCAACCCACATAACTTACGTCCATCAGTAACCAATTTATATAATATTACTTTTTTCAGACTAACTGTAAACCAACATCAGCTTCAATATTATATGGAATACTTTGCTAATAAAATCCCTCATTATTTCATCACCAGTTCACTCTCAAAAAAACTAAATAAAGAAATTGAGGAATGGGTGAAAGCAAACATATATTATAGTCTTAATTAGCATTCTGTTTGTGCATTTTGAACTTCAAATCTATTTTTTTCTTGTCTTGGTCTACAGTTCAAAAAAAAAATCCTGTTTTGTTTCCATAATCCTAATATGTCTTGCATCAAATATATTTTGTGTTACTCTATGTTGTCATCGGTAGTTTAAGCTCTTTTCATGGGTGACTCACTACAGGCGCACAAGTTCTTACTTTTGCCGGTAGTGAAAAATTTACTTTTTACCTTGCATCACTGTCACCGTAATAAAATTTTAAAGTTAGGATTGGTCGTATCAAGGTGGAAGATATAAAACCCGCAACACATCTACAATTTTGAAACCCTGATTACTGGCGTAATCTTGAACGGATTTCAAGAATATTTTAACACAACATTTCTAGACCTTATCTGAACCTACCTACCAAATATCAACATTTTCTACCAATTGGTTCTCGAAAAAATGAGGAAAACGCCGAAAAACTCTAGAAAAACTAAAGTATTTGGCGTATCCTTGAAAAGTTTTAAAAATCCGTTCTTAGCGCTCATCTAAACGTCCAACTGAACATGCCTGCCAAATTTGAACGCATTCGGTTCAGTGGATTTTTAGTTCTGGGCCCTGGCTTATAAACAATTTACAATCCACATTACTCATAATTCGTGGATTTTATGGGCGTTTCTGTCTCATAAACGTTTCCAATAAAAAGTAAATTCTACAGTTTCAGCTGATTAAAAAAATGACATGAAACGAATTTACCTCAAGTAAATAGAATATCAGAATAGTCCAATGCTATTTCTTTAAAACCAAAACTTTGCTCCTAATTTAATGATTTTGATACATAAATTGATTTATTATTATGAATATATTTAATAATGAATATCAATCATTATTTTTATAGTTAGATTTGAACAGGAATCATTATTGTCGCTAAAATATTATCATAACCTACAAAGAAAATCGTAAACAAACCAAGTCAGAAGACCCTAGCCTTGTAATGGCCGCGATGATTCGAGTTTGATCAGCAATATCTTGAATTTTTCGTCTGAACCAATTTACATAGACATATAACCTACATCTTAAACCTTCATTATTCATCATCACTCATTCATCGTTTGCTTAAAATACTTGGAAACCAAGTCGCAATTGTAAAGAAAGAATAAAGAATACATGGGATTTCCTATTCCACTCGAAACATTGCGGCCATTTTGGATTCGAATGTTAGGGTCTTCTAGTGAGTTTTGCCTATTCGTTGATTCAACAGCTGATTCTTTCAAAAATTTGGAGCATTGTAAATCGAGAGTCTTATTGGTGAATCTACAATCCCAATCATGTTTTTCATCAGAAAAACAAGCTGTAAATCTTTATAAGCCAGGGCCCTGGGCCCTGGCTTATAAACATTTTACAATCCACATTACTCATAATTCGTGGATTTTATGGGTGTTTCTGCCTCATAAACGTTTCCAATAAAAAGCAAATTCTACAGTTTCAGCTGATTAAAAAAATTACATGAAACGAATTTACCTCAAGTAAATAGAATATCGGAATAGTCCAATGCTGTTCCTTTAAAACCAAAACTTTGCTCCTAATTTAATGATTTTGATATATAAATTGATTTATTATTATGAATATATTTAATAATAAATATCAATCATTATTTTTATAGTGAGATTTGAACAGGAATCATTTTTGTAGCTAAAATATTATCATAACCTACAAAGAAAATCGTAAACAAACAAAGTCGGAAGACCCTAGCCTTGTAATCTAAAATGGCCGCGATGATTTGAGTTTGAACAGCGATATCGTGAATTTTTCGTCTGAGCCAATTTACATAGACATATAACCTACATCTTAAACCTTCATCATTCATCATCACTCATTCATCCTTTGCTTAAAATACGTGGAAACCAAGTCACAATTGTAAAGAAAGAATGGGATTACATGGGATTTTCTATTCCACTCGAACCATCGCGGACATTTTGGATTCAAATGTTAGGGTCTCCTAGTGAGTTTTGGCTGATCGTTGATTCAACAGCTGATTCTTCCCAAATTTGGAACATTGTAAATCGAGAGTTTTATTGGTGAATCTGCAATCCCAATCACTTGTTTTTCATCAGAAAAACAAGCTGTAAATCTTTATAAGCCAGGGCCCTGGTTATGAATGAATGAATGAATCAGTGCCATTTCGCTCTTATACAGGGTGTTTCAGGAGGGATGTGCAATACTTCTTAGGCTGATTCCTTACACCAAGTAGACAAAAAAGTTCCATGGGACCAACCCCCAAAAATGCTTTGTTACCGAGATAACAATGGCGGAAAATTGAGATTTTTAAAAATATATTAATTTTTCTAATTTTTTAGAGGCTTTAGCGAGGTTCTAAAATAATCAATTCCTATGTAAAATTAGCTGAGGAATTCAATTAAACCAGTTCCAAGTTTGTAACTTCAACGGTTATTGAGATAATTGGGAAAAATATGCTAGAAAACGCCATTTTTCAACAATAAGGGTTATAACAGGATAAGGAATCATAAAATTGTATTTTTTATTAATGGAAGTTGAAGAGAGTCGGATTCTAAAGAAAAAGTTAAATGGCGGCGACTGTGTAAATCTTACCAAAACCTCAAAAATAGAGATCAAAAATCGCAAAATCGCTACTAAACACAAATTTATCACTTGTGCTATGTTTTGTCAATTTTGTGATTTTTGGTCGCCATATCTAAGATTTGGGTAAGATTTACACAATCGCCGCCATTTAACTTTTTCTTTAGAATCCGACTCTCTTCAACTTCCATTAATAAAAAATACAATTTTATGATTCCTTATCCAGTTATAACCCTTATTGTTGAAAAATGGCGTTTTCTAGCATATTTTTCCCAATTATCTCAATAACCGTTGAAGTTACAAACTTGGAACTGGTTTCATTGAATTCCTCAGCTAATTTTACATGAGAATTGACTATTTTAGAACCTCACTAAAGCCTCTAAAAAATTAGAAAAATTAATATATTTTTTAAAATCTCAATTTTCCGCCATTGTTATCTCGGTAACAAAGCGTTTTTGGGGGATGGTCCGATGGAACTTTTTTGTCTACTTGGTGTAAGGAATCAGCCTGAGAAGTATTGCACATTCCTCCTGAAACACCCTGTATATAGAGATTGTTGTATTGTAGCAGAACTGTTCGGCTGATTTACCAATCAGTGAGGATTATCTGAATTAATGTCTGAATTAGCATCTCGCCAGTTTCTTTAGTAGTAAACACTAAAAAGTATGTAGGTAATTGATTGAGAGGGTGATAATTGAAACACGATTTGTAAAAATGAAATAAATTATTATGATTCAATAAACATCCATGTTAGGCCTATAAAGAATCATTAAAATGTGTGTGCTTTCTCCAGCATCAATCAATTACAATAACACGTCAATACAATATTATCAATTTTATATGTAGGGATAGGCCTACTATCTTGTCTACTAACATTGAAAACTATAGAATTAGAATACTGTTCTGATTCACAAACGTTCGAATTCGACCAGAGCTGAACTGAAAAATTACATAAAATTCCAATGAGTAAATAATTATTATCGACCTGAAATAGTATCCAAGAGCCAGATTCACAACTTTACAGTAATTTCTTCTGGCTCAGACTGCAGCTTTTACTGATTTCTAAAGTTCTTTTCAATGCTATAGCTCCGATCACACACTACAAGCAATGGGAAAATGAATATGAAATATAGCTCAGATGTTAATAAAAAGAATGTAAGGTCTAGTCTGACGAAGCACAGAAGACAGGATGGGAAAATGACTCCAGCTCGGTTAATATTTGTTCAATAACTATCAATCCAATCTAAAAATTGTAGATAACATTCTGCTCTACAATTTGAGATCAAATCCATTATTTTTGAACCAATATTCACCGAGCTGAAGTCATTTTCCCATCTCAACAGAATATCTCCTATGCTTGGACAGAATTTAGACAGCACAGGAAGGGATTTACCTTCTCTGATCTACAATATAAATAAGCATGTATAGCTTCGGATGGAAGTCAAAGGAACTTTAAAGGTTACAGCTTCATCCACTTGAAAAGACTCTAGTTTCATAACTCCATCAAGATTTGAAAGTCATTTTTCTGTAAGTTACTGCTTTGAAAAGTGGAAAACAGTATTCAAATAAATACAATAGATTAACTAACAAATTATTACAACAATTACAAAAAATCACATTTCGACAACAATAATGTCTTTTAAAAAGTTTTGTGCAATTGGACTCAAACCTCAAAAGTGAATTCAGGTATTTTTTTCAATCTATTATTATTATTAATGACAAAAGCCTGTTTTATAAAATTGTAAAATACTTGTGAGAATTCTTCTTGTGATATCTTACATAGTTCAGTGCAATCAGACTCAAACCTTGAAATTGAATTTGGATAAGTTTTTTCAAGCTATACTATCTATTGTCATTTTAGATAAGAGCCTGTCACATAGAGTTGTAAAAGTTTTAAAAGAAAGAGAGAATGTACTCTTCACGCTGTATTACATGAATAACACTATACAAACTATGAGTTAGCCGTTTACCTGCAGTCTAGCCCAATCGTTGAGTACCTACAATAATAATTCAAAAGGAACTCCAAGTTATGAATTTCTGGAAAAATTATTATTAATAATTCAGAGGTTGAGCCCTTTTCGTGCCATTTTAATAATATTTAAAAACTAATTTTCATCTAATAAATACTAGAAAACCTAAAAAAGCACAGCTTTCTAAATAATTCAGATCTATATCACTATCAAGTCCAACCCGTCTTGTTTCAATACTCGATTTTCGAAATCAAATAATTTCATTTTTTGATTTAGATGCCTACATTCTAGATTCTATACAAAATACTTCAATGTAGAAGTCAGCCAATGTGGAATAATTTACAATGTTCTTTCATCTACTAGGAACCAATATTGAATTATAAAATAACTTGTCAATAAACATATATAAAATACTTATCAAACATAAATAATAGTTTTTATGGGACCGCAAAAGAACTCCCTATACAAGTGAAAAACGTTACAATAGAAAATTATTCATTGAAGCCCGTATTGACAATAGCAGTTCAACAAAATGTTTAGTTTTAGCTCAGATGAAACCCGTTATATTAGATGCGGTTTATTGTTTAAACTGCTATTGGTAATACGGCCCTTCGTAGTCAGAACAATACATAATTATCAAGTATTATCCATCTATAGCTTGAATCAATCCAATACACAAAACAGTTCCAGTCGAGGCTTATTTGAAAGTTTCCTACTTATGACAGTCGTATATTCATTAATAAAATCGATGGAATTTTGATTGTATAATCAAATAATTCTATTGCATCACACACAATACCAAAAATGCCATCAATAACGAGTTCAAAAATTTGTTTGTTCGAATTCTTCCGTCTTCAAATTTATTGTATCTCCAAATTTAGGCCCGTATTATCAATTTGAGTTTGAATTTGATGTCAAAATTATACGATAACACATTGTTGCAAACTATGCATAGTGTAAACAATAGTATATTACATAATGAGTGTGGGAAATGCGTTTTTACATACGAATAATCTATGTTTACAAACGAGCCGTTTAGGCGAGTTTGGATAACAGTTATGAGTATGTAAACCTTCCCACACGAATTATGTACATCTTTTTCGTCATACTAGTCTGAAAAGGATTTATTGAACACTCAAACAACTGAAAACATGAACTGAAGCCAACATAACCTCAACACAAGATCTAACACAAACGCACTCAGTGAACTGTCATGTTCGACTCGTTAATTCATACGTCGGAATTCGTAAAAAACAGCTGGACAAGATTTACAGTGCTGTAATAATTATCATTGTGATGAGGATTAGTGCTGTAATAATCATCAAAATGATTATTCCCGCATTCAGAACAGCTGATCTTTGATTCTCTGTAAACAGCAATTTCCCAGACGCAAATCTAGCTTGGAAAGTTGTGTATGGCGAAAAATTTTTGTCATAGTAGTAACTTATGTAGTAAACAACTTCCCAAACAAGATTTTCGTTCTGTACTTATTTGTTTTATATTATACTGTCAAAAAATTGTACAGAAATTCTTGTGGGAAAGTGTTTACATACTCATATCATATTGCACCCTTGTCTATTTGACTCGTGTGGAAACATTTGATTCGTCTATAAACTGAACCTTTCCACACTCGTTCTGTAATAACTTATACTATTACACATACTTTATAAATTTGAGTCAGCTGTTGGAATAAAACAAATTTAAACTAAATTGGCTGTTCATTCAAACTAAAATTGTAGTTGAACTACTAGTATTGATGACTACTTGAATTAGACCGGTATTAATTAGACGATATCATCACAGATATTTGACAATAGATATGACATAAAACTATTACCGGTTTAAGATAACCGAATTATAAACTTTGATTGATGATACGGGCCAGGATGATACGGTTAAATATCACAAAGCAAATAAAAAATACTGTCACTGTAGAAATATTGTACAAAAGAGCTTCAAAAATGTTTGTTGATCTGGTCAGATAGAGAACATACTTAGTTCATACTCAACGACAATCTGTTATCTAGGATTTCACAAAAAAGTATAGATACAGTTACTGTGTACTGATTGTACAGTAACTTATCTGTGATTTTACAGTGAGTTCGTTGGTGAGTTGTTCAGTACATAACCTCGTAGACTGTTGCTTTTTTATCCCCAGAGCCCGTCACTATGTATTTGTCATCTGCCGAGATATCACAGCTTAGCACTGAAGACGACTCTTTCGACTGAAAACACAAAACAAATCAATAATTTGTTGAATAACTTGTTCAAGATAGATGATGTTCACTGTACTATCTTTGTAACTATATTACTATCAGACACAAGATAGTAAAATTTTACACAAATTTTTGTGTAAAAGTGTGGATGGCTTCTACTGTAAGTATTCTTATCTACCATCCAATATCAATTTATTATTAGTTTGATATTATTTTCTAAGAAATATAGTTTTAACCTCATAATATGATTATCGTAAGCCTGTCAGAGTCCGGAACGTCATCCATTTCGTCCATCCAAGCCACAGATGAAGTGTTTGTGAAGCTTCTAACGCAAAACTCAACTCTAACACGTTCTTGTCCTTCCTGAAGCATCGAAACGAATGATTTGGCAAGAGAAAAATCGTGAGGAATTAACAAATATGGTGCCGTGCCACGGTGCCGGTGTTGTTGCGACATCTACTGACGAAATTCATCTCAACGTCTCAACCCCCCCATGCTATTCACCTGACATTTTTTGAGTGAGAAGGCGACTGTAAGTGCATGGATTTGACTCTGATAGTCTGACTCAGACTTTCCAAACAACTACGTCACGCTCTTGAAACATTACCTCCACAACGAATGGCCTTAGAAGCCTAAAGGTAGCATTCCCAAGCGGCAGCTCGAGCTGCCCGGTTCTAATTGCGCTGCTCTAGCCATCACAACTCGATTCACATAACTTTATTGTAAATGTTAACTTTGTTATTGGGGCTACCAATGTATAATAAATCAATAAATAATTAAACAGAAATAAATAAGTACCTCCTGTTCACGGACAAGGGCTCAATATTGGTGAGTCCTTTTGTGAACAGTATATTGAGTGCATCACTCTATTTTCCTTTGACTAAAATACACCTCTACAATCATTTGAAGGTTTTAAATACTATCAATTATTAATTGACTTGGTAGTATAAGTTGCCTATTCATAGATTATCCATGTATTATCATTTATTAAATAAGAATTATTATCTAAATTTTCTTTGAGAATATTTTATTTAATCTCTATATAGCTAGATATAAGAATAGTCAATTTTGTAACATCTTTTTTCTCTGTGAATTCTCCATCTTGTGTTGATTTTTGGTGTAAAAGATTTAATTACTTGTACTATTACTGATGTAAACAACAATAAATTTTAATTAATTAACTAAAAATATATATATTGTATACATCTCGGGCGGGACCATCCAACTAAAACTTTCAAAACCGAGCATCAACAATTTTGGGTATTGTTAAAACTTCTATCAAATTTATTATTATTGAAACTTCTATCAAAATGTCGATTTCAAGTAGAGTGAAATTTTCTTGAAAACAACAATTTAAAGTGAAATTCACTTGAAAATGACTTGAAAGGGTGCTTTTATTATTTATCATTCATTAGTGGCCCTAATTATAAAGTGAACATTTATAATAAAGTTATGTGAAGAGTATTGCGATGGCTAGAGCAGCGCAGATAGAGCCGGGAAGCTCGAACTAGCGCTTGGGAATGCTACCTCAAAGCACAGTGCTCCTGAACTATGAAGAACCCTCTATCTGAACACTTCTCTATTTAGACTACAGTGAACCAGTCTCCATAGTTATTGAATGGACCTTGTATGCTAGCACCATTTGCTGGCAAACCATTCAATCATCTACTCCATTTATTTACCATCTGTTTAATTCATCTGTGGCCTTTCCAATCGAATTTTGTTAATCTGTTTTCTATCTAGTTGATGAAATTCTATTCACCTGGAATATGCTTGCGCCATAAGGTGTGCGCCAAGCGTTGAGCAGGTTGTCCTTGCCGGTGGAGACAAACCACTTGCCGCATGCGGCGAAGCGCAGCGATAGGACACAGGACTCGTGCAGGTGCAGCTGGTACTTGTCTGGCTTGTGCGCGTGCAACACCTCCACGTTGCTGTTCTCCATGCCCACCGCCAGCCACTCGCCCGTCGGACAATAGCCCAGCGAAAAGATCTAATTCAACACACATTCATTCAGTTTGATTATGGTAGGCCTACACAACAATCACTGATGCAAAATTCATATCATGATTAAATGAAAAGACAAGATATTTTTTGGTAAAAGTGAACTCTCCATATAGAAATTTCAAACACAACGATACGTCTTCCTCTCTATAACGATCGATATTGGCATTATCGTTTGGTCTACCAAAACAACAACCTATTATGTTCCTCTGATTATCGTTTTTGTTCTCTCTCTATGATCAACAGAGAGAGCTTTATATAGCTATAATAGGACATGCGGTGAATAAGATGAATTTATTTTAATTTATAATTCATGCGGACATGCAATTGTCATTATAATGGTACAGCAGTTGGTTTACTGCAATATCTTACAATTATTCCATCGTGTTGATGCCTGGCTGGATAGGCTGACATCATATTGATTCTTCCAGATATGTTTTGAATTGACAAGAATTTTTGATGATTCAGCAACCAAGCGCGAATTGAATAAATTTTACCTGCGACGCGAAATCGTGCTGATGCAACTGGCGTCCCTCGCGCAGATCCCAGGAGCGCACCGTGTTGTCCAATCCGCCAGTCCAGAGCTTGGTGCCGTCGGCGCTGATGTCTATGCAGGAGGCGCCATCCGTGTGCCCTTGGAACTGGCGCACCAGAGTCTGATTCTGCAGATCCCACACGGCTATGTTGCCGTCAGAACAACAGCTGAAGCACACCTACAAACACAATCGAATTCAAATAACATTTTGCTAAATTTATTAAAATACAAGGCAATGGATAACAAGGGAAATCGAAATCATTTTTTCCCTTCCCTTCTACTGTTGCGATCCAGTCTCATGAGAGGCTAATGCGCAATTCATTTCCTCTAATGACAGCCTCCATAACTTATAAATGGAGTTTTGAACTGAGTTGGGAGTCCTCACTAGCACTACTACTTCTACGTACAGTAGACCGTCGATAATTTGGACGTCGAAAATTATGTTTCCATGATTATTTTAAAAACATCCGGCTCCTTTGAATGATCCAAGTTAACAATTCATAGCATAAAAGACTAAAGCATATTTTTACTTCATGGTGATGGTAAGAAGTTATTACTTGTAATGGTATCGAACTGTATGTTTATTGAATCCATCCACTGTTTATTCATTTGACAGAAATGGAAACTTATTGTTTGGAAACACAGGCTTATGTTCAAAACGTCTTTTACCAAATTTGGATTATTAAAATGTACCTATAAAAGTAGGTTAGATAGTTCAGTAACTTAACACTTCACACAAGAATTTTGGTACAGGAAAAATATCATGAAAATTTTGAATTCTGATCAAATTTGGTACGATATTAAAATACAATAAAATTATTAGGATAGCTGAAGATGCGTTGTTAAACGTGAAACCTTGATACTGTTAGTAGTTTTTATAATAAATAAGTGAAATTCGACAATATCCTTGTTTTCTTATTTATTATGGTGAGATACGAAATTAATCAATAAATTTATTATTGGATTGAATGATTCGTTGTGATGCGTGTTACCTTTGAGTCGGGACTGATGGCGAGTGCATAGCAGGCGGGGGCGCTCGAAGTGAGTTCTGCTTTGATGCGCGGCGTGGGCGTGGCCAGGTCCCAGATGCTCAAGTTGCTCGCCTCTCCTCCCACTATCAGTGTGCGCGCATCCGGCAACAGCTTCACCGACCTAATGTAGTTGTCCCTTTGCTGGAAAATACCAACAAACAATTTAATGAGTTGTATCGTGGAAATGACAAAGCCTATTGTTAACATTGGCCAATAAAAATAGCCTATTCTATTCACAGCCTTCTTTAATAGAAGTCCCAGGCCTGATAAAATGGCAACATTGTTATCTACCCATATGAAAGCAGCCCATGCAAGCCAGCCAATCACAGCTCTTGTCTTGTCATTTAGCGTTAACAACAATATTACAAATTCAGGTAAACTAATTATCTGCTAATGAGACAGCAGCAGCTATATCAGCTGATTTTTGATAGAAAAGTAAGTTAGTGTTTGTTCAGGTTAGGTTAACTATTTATAAGGATAAGTAGTTGAGGTGAGATACATCCATTTATTTATTTCATTTGATTACAATTATTAAATAAAAGGAACAAAAATACAGGCATTCGCCCAAAACATCTTCTATTCCAATTTAGATTTAAATGTCCAAATTCAGGTTATGTTTCTTTGAAATAGTCACTCACACAATTTTCAATATAAAATACACATTAATGGAAAAATTATGGATTTAAAAATCAGGATGGTTTTATGAAAGATGGTTGGTTTGAAAGCCAAATAATAGGTTAGGTAAACTCACAAGGCAGTCGAGTTGCGATACAGGCGACTTGGTCCCGGGCTGGCTGATGTCCCAGACCTTGACGCAGCCCTTGCCGCCGGTGTAGACGTACTTGGTGGGGTTGGAGATGGTGACGGCGCAGACCACCTCGCCGTGTGACAGCGTGTTGATCTGCCTGGCATGCCGTGGAATGCCCGGACCAATCAGCGCGTCCGGCGGGAACGGAACCGGCTGCAGTTGGCCTTCGCCGTTCATGTGAAACGAGTAGGCGCTGTAACATGAAATTTAATTTAGTGTTGAAGTGTATCTATTGGGCAGCTGAAGCAACGTGGGCAGCACGCCGGGTGTAGGTACAAAAAGTGTTATCCAACATTTACTTCTCATAATATTTTTATTCTTCTATTCTGGTATATTGAATGATAATGAATGAGTTTATTTGTTAATGAATACAATATACAAATTTGAATGAAATAGAATGCAGATAACAATGTGCAAAACTTTGAAAAACATAAAATAAAACAAAATAATGATTGTTGTAACATTATTTTTAACTACTTTACTACATTATTTTTAACATTATGTTTAACTACTACATATTTTTTGGGCACTGCCAACATAAGGTAACCTTTTGGGTTGGCAGTGAGTTGTATTTTATGTAGTTATAGTAGTAATTTGGAAACTTCTCATAGAGCGCAGAAAAGCTTATTTCTCTGATAATATAATTACTGATATTACATGTTTAAATTGAATATAAATAAATACTTTATTGTGGGAAAAATGGTTTTAATTTATTTAAAAAAGAAAAAGAGGTGATGATTTTATAGGCCATCAGGATTTCTCTTCCCTCCTACGAAGAGACCTGCTTTATCCAAAACATGGAAACGGGTTCTTAACTTGGAGTTTATATTGATGGGCTAGTATGTTTGATGCTTTTTGTTATCAGGAAAATGAATTTGTACATTTTCATATTGTCAACTTCAAGAATACATTTTGGTTCATCCAGGTTTCTATATTGATGTGCACTCTGGGAGTGATTTTCTTGTTAATAAAGTCGTTTTGAATTTTGTTTGCAATGTAATTACTGAAGTATGACAATTGATGCCTGCATGTAGTGAGTCTGACGAGTACTGTATTGAATCTATGGTTTGGGCGTGTGTTATACGTTGAACGTATTATACGTGTGTTGTACGTAGAATGAATTGAAACCTATTTTAATTTACATAGAGTATGACGTTTTTTAACGTAATTTTGTCTCATATTATTGTTTGCTAATTTATTCATTCACAAATAAAAATTTAATTTGATTGTTTATCTGTCGTGTAAGCCATGTACAGTGGTATATATATTTCCTGTACAACTTATAGTATACTTCAGACCTATAGTATAAAAAATAGACTACTATTAGAGGTGCTATGATTTCTAATTTTTTATTTCGAATACATTATTAGTAGCTAGGCTAGCCCTAAAAAGTATTACCTATTGAACATTGTGGATGGCCTATTCTTATCTATTACTCTCTCGAACGTACAGTTCATTAATTCGTTCCATTAACTCAACTTATAAAATATCCATCGACTTAGATTGAGTTTTCTGAAAATGTTTAATAATTGGGTAATAAGGATAGCTTATACTCAATATGGCGGCGATCCATAAACGTTTCAAATGGAGTTGTGGATAGTGTTTTATTAGTTAATTGTATTTCTTCAGAAAGAAGCCGTCATAATACACTTTACATCTCAGCGCACTAAACCTACAATACTCACGGCTTTCCGCCTGGTATTCCAAGGCCGTTAGCTCCAGACCTGTTATGGGGATGAGCGTCGTATCCCCCCATCTGTAAATAATGAAAAAATCTTGGTTAATGAGAGGACATGTTATAAGAATGTGAATATCATAAGAATGATTTAGAATGGAGATATTTTAAGAATTGCATAAAAATGTGAATGTCAATAATCAATATCAATAATACATCACTTTGCAAAGACACAATCAAAAGTACCATATTTGAGTTTTCAATCCATTATCTAGTCAAGGAAATTTTTATAAAAATAATTCATTAGGCTAAATCAGTAATGTTTAATTCATTTTTCCAGCGAGCGCACGGACAAATATGTGTCTGTGTTCGATGTATTCCAATATTTGTGTATAATATAAAATAAAATTCACATGATATTATTAGGAGATACCCTCCTTTGGGAGATTTGCTTGTCGTTAAAGATAGTCAGTCGTTTCGCGTCTCTGGAGGAACAATAATGTTGCATTACACTAACTGATCAACTGGATGTTATTCAGATGTGTCTGCGCCGTTTCTTAGATGCGAAAGCTAGCTTATGGTTGAGAGGATCAACGTGCTAACGAGCATACGTTACCTCTAGCCTATTTGATGATTATTCACCTTTGTTGTATAGTTGAGTGAATATGAAACTGGCAACCTGCTGATAGACCTAAGCCCTTCATGGGATTTTGAGCCATTGACATACATCATAGCTTCCTTTAATAGGAGGCCCTGCCCTAATAATATGGCAACATCCCACCGTAGACACAGTCTTTTCATATGAAAGCATTACAAATCATGCATGTTGCCTTGGTTTTTCTCTCTTTTGAGCATAATTTCCATGAAAAACGTTCATGAAACTCTTCGTATAGAATTACTTTTGTGTTTTTTGTAATTGTGATAGAGATTAGCAAGAAAGATTAAGAAAAGACAGTTATTTATTAAAATAGCTTATGATTTTTAGCAAGTCAAATGTGAGAACGCACACAAGAAACGCATCCATTAGAACAACTGATTGGAAAATGATTTCAATGCATTTAAATGGACCCAATTTCCTACTCTACATAGTTGCCAATTTTTAGGCCATGGCCTTCTATTGGAGGAAGCTATGCATACATACAATATTATCATAATTTTGTTTTTTCCAGTCAACTTGCAATTTTTTACTTTCTGTATTTTATGGAATAAACGTGATTTTGAGCTAAAATACGCTAAAATACATTCTACTTTTAATCTTTGAATGCATAGAACTGTATATTAAATCATAACATTTAATTTATAAATAATAGACTTGTAGAATAATATAATAGTAGAATATTCAATTTCGAAAATGTAATGACCGTAATTGTATCAAACTCACCCGTACTTTGGTAATTGCCATTAAAGGGAGACAACACAAACAAGAAATGACACATTTCAAAGTAAAACACAATTATAGACTAACTTGGATGCTATTATCTGAAAATTGTTTATTTTATTAATTTTTGCTTATAAACTGTAGCTGTAGCCTATGTTCATGAAAATAATCATGATCTGTATAATTTTGGAGGATTTACTCATTGTTTCCTAATCAATTCGATCTTAAGTGTAAGGTTAATCATCCCAATCACTTTAAGGTTGATAAGGTCTTAAGATCGTGAGGTTGTAAGGTCGATCAATTCAAAGTACAGTGTAAGAGAGGACCTACAAGTCCTAACTTCGCCTGTTATAAAAGACAAAAATAAATAAATCTTATTCACTTATTTTGTGTTATAAACTCATCTCTCCGCAAAGGCTTTCATGCTCATCCAGGTCTCAAAAAATTTATCTCAATAAAAAATTATTCGTATATGGTTAAGGTGAGTAGACCCTTACGGGTAGGTTCCACCTCGCCTATATGTACTTGGCCGAATACTGGTCACCCATCCAAGAACAGTGCATTGTGTTCGTGACTGAACTATGTTCAATGTATTCTTCTGAGCTTTTATGTACCGTAATGTTTGTTGTGGATTGAGATAAATTAAATTTGAATTTGATTTGGCTGTCAATTCCACAAATTCATTTTTACAATACTGGATCGCGATGTCATGACTTATGCTACGTTTACACGAGCGAATGTTGATAACATTTGTTAATAACTTTTTTGAATAACGTATTATTATATAGACTTATATATTATATAGACTTATATATTATACAAAAGTTATAAACATTCCGGTGTGAATGTGGCTCTATAATTATTGTAGTTGAACCACATCAACAAACATTTTAACAAAAAAGATTAACTTACAAATAAATTTTGAAAAGTTAGTGTCACCATATTCTTAGATATTATATAAGTTACCGTATGAGTTAAATTTGATTAGATATTTACTTTGAATACTCCCAAGTGATATTTTCATAGAACAAATAGGATATTATTTGATTAGTGGTCAGACTGGATAGTATCAGAAATTATGTTAATTAAAGATGCCTGCTTACAGTACTTCATATTAAAATTCAAATATTGGCATATGACACATGTACCAGAATGTAGCATTCCCAAGCGGCAGCCCGAGCTGCCCGGCTCCAAATGCGCTGCTCGAGCTGCCCGGCTCTAGCTGCGCTGCTAGACTAACTCTATTCACATAACTTATTATGAATGTACACTTTGTTATTTGGGCATTCGATGTATAAGTTTATAATTTAAACTAATTTATAATAGATCATGAATAGTGATAAATCATCCCTTTCAAGTGAATTTTACTATTTATTGATTCCATTATAGGCCTACATTAGTGGCCCTATTTGAGCAGAACCGAGCGAAGCTCTAATGGATCAGGAAAGTCACTCTGTAATGCTACTTCTCCGGAACCGCTCAACCGATTCCATTCAAACTTGCCATGGTAATGATAGACATGCACGACCAGGTTATAGGCTATAAAGCATTTTTAAAATTTTCATATTAATTAATGAATACTCGAATGTAACGGTACCATATTGGGTCGTATATAGGGATTGGCCGCGTTGTAGGGGTCGTTAGCATTGGCACCGCGTGCAAATGGCGCGGGAGGGGGCCCGCCCATCATGAGTGGAGCGGGTCCGGCCCCCACTGGCAGGCCGCCCCCTTTGCTGGGGCCGCTCCCATTGGCCGACACCAGGGGGGGCAGGGTGGGGGTGGTCGCTTTTGAGACCGGGGTGGGTGGCTTGTCCATCTGCAACACACACAAACATGGCGGATGGTGAGTGCGAGTGAGTGTGTGAACATTTCTGGCGACCTTATCTGGACTACAAACACTGTATACTCACAGTACACTTATGCCCGGTTTTTCCAAGCACACTCAAAGTTAAGGGACCCTCAAATTTTGATGAACAGCTGACATTTTCTATGATAAGTATAGGAAATGTAGTAAAGTGTAGTAAACTTGAGGGTCCCTCAAATTTGAGTGTGCTTGGAAAAACCGGGCATTAATGTATAACTTACACACATACACACACACAGTATGTTTGCTTATATGGGCATCATCCGCAAAAAAATAAATAAATACAGTATACCCTGTATTGTTTTGGTGTGAAGTGTTTCACAACAGATTTGTTGATATCAAATCTTTTCTCGCCTCAGTGCCGAATGTGTCACAATGTGTGAATAAGTCACAGTCCGAATACTAACAGATATGCAGATTGATTCCATCAAATATCTGGGTGTTACAGTTGATGAGAAGCTTACCTGGTCTCAACACATACGGAATATAAAAAATTATATGTTACTCATACTGAGAAAATTCTTTTTTTATTTAATAAGATTCTTTCAATTTCCATTCTAAGAGAGTTGAACTTTGCCCTTGTTGATTCCAAATTAAATTATGGCATAAGTTGTTGGGGCTCCACATATGTTTCACACTTGAGACCACTCATAACCATTCAAAAATCTATTGTTAGAGCAGTTAAAAAAACAGGTAGATATGAACATTATTTTCCTTTGTTCCAAGGACTCAAATGTATGCCTCTAAGATACATATATGTTTTTAAAGTATTATACCGTACCTGTTTTTCGTAATGTCTGGAAACAGTGGTGATGCACTGTTCAGGGATAGACTTGGCTATCAAACTAGGAGAGTTACAACTGATATGCTAAGACTTCCTAAGTCATATACCACCTGTTTCCAGAAGTCTTTCGTTTTTCTTGGCCCAAAGTTTTTCAACAACATACCTATTGAGGCAAGGAGAGTTGCAAATAGAAAAATTTTCAAGTCTTCTATTCTTAGATGGCGTAAAGATATTATGCCAAATTGTCTGGAGAATATGTTTGCTATTGTTACCTAGTATGTACACTATCATAGTAGTGGAAATGATTTATTAAAAAGTTCAAAGGTTCAAAATTGGAAAGGCGTGGAAGGTGAGTGAATGTGTGAGTGTGTGTGCAATTATTTTCCCTTTTTCCCATACAATATTTTATTGCAAACAATTTTTTTTTCTCTAGCTCTTTCAATCAACTGAATGATAAAAACCTTAAGTAAACACTCCTACTTGCACACGATAAGCATCTTGCTTACAGCAAGTAGTATATTATTCTGATTCATCAATTTTTTGCGGATATATAATACATTATATGATGGATATAGAATACCATTACCAGCTTATTCATTTATTTATTTTTTACAGTATGCTTTGATATTTTTCTTCTACTATTGAAATTTTGTAATGTGTTCAAAATTCTGTTCATGTATTGTTTATGAATCGGAATAAAGAAATTTGAATTTGAATAACAGTGGATGTGAATATCAACAACAATAATAGCCTACTTCCAAAAAATACATTGATCCGTCCACTTTAGTTTTGGTAAATCAATTGAGTAGGCCCTCACCTGAACACTCATTTATAAACAATGAGTATAAAATTTTTATTTACCAGATTTTAATAAACTGTCATCTCTGCTCTATATAATTCAGTAGATAGTTATATTAGTTTGGGTAGAAGTTGGAATGTTGATTGTTAATGGACAAATGAAGCTTACAATTATTATTATTGTTTTTGTATTACGGTATGACGACAGTTCAGTGAGAGCTGATTGATCGCTATTCTGCAAGAAACAACTGAAGTAGGCTACTGGGTTTTTAGTTCTTCTAAAAGTTGATTGGAAGTCATTCAAGTGCATTTCAGTATATTGTATGTTGTGAATTTCATTGTTTATTCTTACAACAGGCAAGCTGATGTAAATTTAGTTTGCACTGGTGTTACAGCATTGCAATTTTTTTGGCCAGGGCATTCTTGAGGCTAAACATATCAGGGCAGTATAGCCAGTAGTTCCAAAAATTGCTACCACGTAGCTAGCGCTTTGAAATATTTAATTGATAGCTGCGGTTTTATTCATAATCATGGTAAAGCTTTCATTGAATTTACGAATAAGGTTTATCAGCAATTAATAAGGTTAGGTAAGGTTAGGTTATTAATTCAGGTTAGAATAGGTTTTTAACATCAATTATTATTGTTAGTGGATAGATGACAGTCCAGCAACTCACATCTTTGCTTTTTAAAGAGGGTGTGCTGCGATTCGAGCTGCATGATCCGCTCCGGCTCCCCGGTCGCTCCATTTTGATGGCACCCAAGGCAGCACCCTTGTCAGAGCCGTTCTCCCTTATGTCGCCATTGTGGTGCGGCGACCCTGTCTCCTAATAGTTATAAAATGATTAAAAATTAAATAACTTTTCAATCAATCCAATCTAGTTTTAAAACGAAATTAGATGATAAATTAATAATTAAGGTACTTCGTCTAACAAATTAGCCTACATAACTTATTAAACGTTTTTTTTTTGTGAATATACAATCTCTATGAATTTTTCTTCAGTAAAACAACCTGATACAAAATTTGCATTGGATAAGAAATTTAATAAGAGTGGTTAAAAGTGAGATTCAATTTTAAAATACAAACTAACACAAACAAACTGGATATGATCAATAAGACTAAACTCATGTTGTGACGCAAGTTGCAATAATTACTTCATGTTTGTTATTACAAACAACTCTATCATTTTATTAAGGAACATATAATTTGCAATAAGTTGAAATTTAGGAAAGCAGTGTGGTTTCCTCTTTGAATATATACAATTTTGGAAAAAAATTATACTTTCCCACAATCACTAATTATTAGACAGTTCATGTAATTTTATGTAAGTTACTTAGTTTGTTACTCTTATTATGATTACCCTACCTATTTGAAAAGAAATGGTATGAATATTTTAAAAATAATAAGTAATTTTTTTAGTACTTGCCTCATTTGCAACATCTACTACAAGTTCTTGATCACTCTTTTCACCGTCACTATCCTGAAAAAATTATTATTTCAAGGAAATTAGTCTATTTCATTCATGAAAGCACTACTCCATTTTGAAAATAATATTAAGCAGTATTAAGATGGATAAGAGTACAGTAATCTTTTGTACAATCTGAAAAATTGTGGCATCTATTAAGATTCTTGAACAGTATATTGTATAATGAAACCCTCATGCTTTGAAATTCGATTTTATAATAACACATTCAAAATCAAAATCTAATATTGAATGTTCTTTGGTGAATTTAATTTCAATATCTGACGAAAATATAAGGCTTAAGACATCAGACAACTTTCCGTAATCGAGAATATTGACTTTTGATATAAAATTCAATATTATTTAATATAATAATATTATATTGCATTCGCGGCACATGCCTCGCACTGTCGATACGGGCCTTAAGACCGTTTCAATTAATCAGAAACCATACATTTTTATTGACAAGATCACATAAAACAAAAGTTATAATAAAATCAAATTTGGTGTCACATGGGTTAGCAAAACCTGTCTGAAACAATGTGTAGTCTATATCTGATTACCTCATCTAGATCTGATTACCTCTATATCTTCGGTACCTACTTCAACGAAGTTGATAACTTAGGATCTGATTGCTGCTATTCTGCCAGCATTTCTATCATCTTCATTATTTGATGCATCTTCTTGATCTAGTCAAATGGACTCAAAAACTTCCTCATACATTTACACCATTCATTAAAAACATATACCAGCCTTTGTTGTTTATTGGATTGAGTTTTTCAGAAAAAAATAATAATAAAAGGTATAGAGACTGTATAGTCTCTATAATAGAATCTACTCACATGTGATTGTAGTTTGTCATGTTTTCGCCTTTTTGAGTCAGGTTCTGGAGATCTTGTTCTATACTTTTCAGAGGGTGATGCTGCTGGACTTCTCTGCAAAATTGAATATAACTTAATACAACATTTTCCAAAAAATTGGTGTCACTAAAATGGGTTACTGTAGGCCAAATTTGAATTTGTACTGAGAATTGGAAAATTGGGAGAACGGACAGTTTTTGGCATGAGCCTTTTGTTTATTCCATCAAGAATAGTTACCTCATTGCTCATTGATAGATGGAAAGACTATGGTATATTTCGCCTCACTACACAGAAAGCAGATATTCTCTGGTCCATGAGAGGATTGAAAAGACTCAAGGGGACAAAGATGTAAGGTTCCTAAGGAGATTGGGGGCGACTAAAAATAATTTGCAGACAAAGATAACACTAATTTATTGTATCTGCACTGAAAGAATTCAATTTCTGTCCACTGCATGGAAAGGAATGCCATATGACTTGAGACAAAATAAACAAATATTTTGCTTGAATGTGTATGTAAGTTCGGGATGGCTACCTTGGCTACAACAACCCTAACCTATGAGGAACGTAGAGTCAAGGAGCATAGAGTAGACACATCATAGCATCAGTAATGAATATGTGTGCATATGTGTCATCAATTTTTTGATGGGAATGTTTTGAATTTTTGCTATGGTTTTTCATTTCAACAGTGGCAACCCTGTTTGTTTATGTTGTGGTTTTTTCATCTTGTCTCAACTCAAGTCATTGTGAATGAGGTATAGTAGTTACTAAGCGATTTGCTAGATTGGGTGACAATGCACTTTTCCTCAAATGAATTAACATCTACAATTAACTTGGATTGATAGATTCAATCAATTTATCTATTGAAATGAATAAATTTTATTGGATTAATAATATAATATTTAATTAGTTTTCAATTAATTTCATAAATTGAAATAAAATGATAAATTAACTCACCAGCCTGTCATCACCAATTGGTGGTTTAACATCAATTAATGCTGGATCACCTCCTGATGCAGAAGCGCCTACTGCACCACGTGATGCAGCATGAGCAGCCGCCGCTGCAGCAGCTGCATGCAGCTCAGCCGCCTTGACCAACGATGCGGGATGCGGTGGAAGTCCGCCAGCAGCAGCACCTGGTGGGAATCCAAGCAAACCAGCTGTCTGGCCTGGAGGACCATTTGCACCGGGGCCACCAGGGGGACAGTGTGGCAACTGCTGGGCATGCATCTGTTGCTGGCAGAAACAGGTTACCATCAGAACCAGTAATTTCAAGTGATTTTTTTTTACATGCATTTTCCACAAATTGGGGGTTTCAGCTAGTCAAGTTTTTCATTATCTTAGGTTTAGGGTTCTTTAAATAGTATGGTTCTTCAGAATCACGTGTCGCAAATTTGTTTATCAAAGCTAAAATAATCAATTTTTCCAACTGAATTCAAACTTAAATCATTCATTTTATCATTCTTCAATAGACTTTTGAGCATGGCTATAATCACTGCTTCAGCATGTAGCCTACAGCTGATGAAAGCAGAGCATTACTCTTAGCTATGATTACTATTTTCATCATTGCTGAGATTGTTGATCTATAGACTATAGTAGAACAGCTAGGATTGCTTATCATTACAGCTCCAAAATGGATATGAACTGCTTCTAAGTTGCCATGAGAAGTGATTTTAATTTTTTGCTATTTAGACATGTTTTTCCCTGCAAAGTAGAATATTGAGACCGGCATACACAGCACAGCAACAGAGATGGAGACAAAATGCAGAGATGGAGAGAGACTCCCCCCCCCCCAGACTTTTAAATGCTGCAACGCACACATATGTCTATTTGCTGTGTGCAAGTGGGTGGAAAGGATATTTTTGGCGATCAAGGCGCTATTGGCAGATCATTTCAGCGAAAAATTGAGTGAATTAACATTGGAGGAGATAGGGCTAAACCTAAAATAATGGCCTGGAGAATTTGTTGTGTTCTGGATTGTAAAAATAAAACACGCAATGGAAATTTCAAGTTCTACACTTTTCCAGTTGCCTTACATAAGTTTCATCAATAAAAAGAATGGTTCACTGCATTGAATAAATATTGATAGGTGAAGCTAACCTAATTGTTTTGTTTATGTGCAAAAGAATTTATTGATCAAGTAGGACCATGGAGTGCTCCATTCTAACCTGTACATGAGGTAATGTACATAAATAGTTTTCATGTTAGTTAATCTAATAAGCTGTTACTATCAACGCAAAAACTCTATTAATTATGTTTTAATAAGGAATATTCATATCATTCAATTTTTCAAATAAATGTGAGCTTGCGCCAATTTTTCATTTTCATGTAAGATAACTTATCAGCTGTTATCTCAAAGTTTTTGTCGACTCTCAAATACATCTGTTTGCGGTTGTCTGCTCTCAAATACTTGAAAACTAGGATTTTTTTAATATAATGAGCTATAATACTATCAATAACTAATATTCCTATCCTAAATATCATGTTCTAATTACTGAGAAATGCATGAAGCAGCAAATAATACCATTCTAATTATAAATGCGTTTTTCCCATTTAGCGCTATGCTTTGTATGCTAAAACGCGTAGAAAAGTACACATGATAATCCACCAGAGCGCAGCACGGTAGATGCTCATAGCAAATAGGCTTATGTATGCGTAATTAGAAACATTCAAAACTATACTCTACTGACAAAATGGATACAAATAAGGTGGTTAAAAAGGCGGTTCCTTACACACTAGAGCAGTAGGCAACAAGAAAATTTTATCAGTAAAATTATTGTAATTTTATAACTTCCACTTCATTTCAACTAATATTACTTCTTTCCAACTAATATTAATTCCTAGTATATAGTAAAATTTGATATTTCCAAATCAATTAAATCATATTTTTAGTTAACTTTGTTAACTTTTAACGCTGTGATTAGCCTGGATAATGACATCTTGTAGCAACAGCAAAATAACTCAACTCAAATAGAGAATAGAAACATATAAATTATAAAAAAGCCTTGAGTTTCAATCGTTTCATTTACAAAACTTGATGACATATCATATACGTCAAATTTTATTGCCTAAAAATATTACCAACCTTTAAATTCATGAATCAAGTTAAGATTTATTATCATTGAAGCAATGATATAAATGAGGTTATGGAAAATTTCAATGGTGGGGTTTTCAAATTTAACAGGTCAGCAGCTGTTTAACTAGAATTGAATACTAATTTCACAGTACTAAAGTAATCGGCCAGAGTTTGAGGCGTTAAAAATTTGAACATAGCCATCAGCTGATGATTAAATTTTCAATACCTAAAACAATGGCAGCTGAAAGTTTTTGATTTTTATGGTACTATTAACCTGACAACAATTAAGTTGTATCAGCATGCAATTTCCAGATCATGTTTTTGATTTAAATAATAAATAATTTATACAATAATGAGATAATTATTGAATCTAATATCTATTTGGAATAAGTACATTCGAATATTTTGCTACTACTATCACATTTCAATACTTTATTCCTTTGAACGTTTTTACACTTTTTTAACACGGTGAAATAACGGCAATTAAACTTACAGAACGTACGTGCAACCGGCCTTAGTGTTGTTTTTCTCAATATTAAACTTTCAAAATTCTAAATTGATCATGCATTGTTTTTCTATATTAGGGATTGGAAATTAGTGATTTTGAAAAAGTGAATGTGAGCATAACAATTGAATAGTTGTTGAATAATTGTGAAGGTGATATTGTGATAGTTATCCATATTAAACGAAAAGACAAGATATTGTCAAACCACTGGTTTATTCAAGATCTATTCATGATTATTTGACAATAACTTGCATTTTCATTTAATATCATCAAATAAGAACATGCAAAGAATTTCAAATTGCAATCCTAGAGAGGAGAGTTTGGAAGGAGAATTCGTTTTTTAGTGATTTAGATTTTTCAGTGATTTTCATTAGACTTTGAGTTGGCGCTACTACTAGAGTTAACGTTTATACTATAATTGATTTTAATCAATATTTCATATCAGTTTCTACTAAACTTACTAGTAGTTGCTGCAGGCCTTGTTGCTGCTGTTGCTAGAACATACACAGATGCAAAAGATTTCAATTTTTTCAATAGAAGATAAAAGATAAACTTCACATAACACCAAACTATATTAACTACATTCAACTTAGATTACACCAAATAGAGAAAATGGCTCATCAACATCCAATCTAGATGTTTAGAAAAAAGAGAAAAGAAATAATAGAATTACAAGGAATCACAAGTAGGACTCGAAATGAGACTAATAGAGAGAATACAACTCTAAAATTGTGAAATAGAAATAAAACTAATAGTTATAATATAATACGGAGGGCACGCAACGTGATCAAGATACAAATAATGTAACTCATAGGAAGTAAATAACTCACTAGAAGGACAGCAATAAAAGTAGATTAAGTGGAAATAGGAGGGAAATAGAGGGATGGAAATGGAATGGAATGACAAAAATGGAACTCAAAGAATAAGAAATGTAGTGGAAAAATATAAATGAAATTATGAAAATAAGACTCAATAAAAAGCTAAAAAAAGGTTTTGAAAGAAGAGTTACCCACAAACAGTTATAAGGTGCAAATCCATGGCCAGACATTATAATATTGGCTCTCACTTCTTTAAATTGAAATACGGTACGGTACTTAAAGTTTCCAAAGTTCAAAACAAAAATCAAGGCGACTCAGTGGGCTTCATACGTGCAAGAATCTTGTATTTTATCAATATAAAGTTGATGAAGATCGAAACAAAATTATAGGCGGCTCAGTGAGTAGGCCTATATTATAAGTATAGGCGGGTCTTATATTCATAGAACTGTACAAATCCAAAACTTATTATCATCAGTTAAGTTACATGCAATGTCGTGCTCTAAATTTTTTCGAAATTCCATATTTTTTACTAGCCGGCAGGCTCGCTTCGCTCGCCTTCTCCGCCTAGCCAGGGGGCTCCGAGTCTAAAAGGCTCGCTTCGCTCGCCTGCAGAACCTCTGCCAGTGTCAGCTGCGACAAACAGCAAATTCCGTTCAGAAGGGGTTCGAAATTCATTGAACACAGCATTTATTGACCTAAATCTAGACCTGTTTACCAAATTTCAACATTTTCTGCCGATTTTAACACAAAATTTCTAGACCTTATCTGAACCTGCCCACCAAATATCAACATTTTCTACCGATTGGTTCTCGAAAAAATTGAGAAAACGCCGAAAAACTATAGAAAAACTCAAATATTTAGCGTATCCCTGAAAAGTTTTTATAATCCGTTGTTAGCGCGCGTCTAAACGTCCAACTGAACATGCCTGCCAAATTTGAACGCATTCAGTTCAGTTGATTTTTAGTTCTGGTGATGAATGAATGAATGAATCAGTCAGTCAGTCAGTGCCATTTCGCTTATATAGATGTAGATATTGAATGGTGATCATCCTTGTGTTTTTGGATTTGGAAGACCTTTTAAAAATTCAAATCTCAGTGTATCATACCAAGAAAAACCATGATTTCCCTTTGATGGAAATTAAGGTAATGGTGCCGGTGGAACTTCCTTTTGGAACTCCCCATCGAGTACGGTATAAGAATACAATACATTGTTCGTTTGCCTCCATATTACTTGAAGTGTTGATAATAATAATAATACATGAATTACGTTAATGAGTTTTATTTTAACAGCATTAATCACTATTTCATTGCTTGTTGGATGCGTTTCAGGTTACAGAGTCCCTTACTCCTTGAACGCTGAACATGTAGATCAGTGCCTTGAACCGCTTCCGTCAAACAATGTAATCGTGAGTACTGTTGTAAAGATAAAACTTATCAACATAGTTTGTTATAATCATAATAATATTATTAACTGATCCAAGAAAATGTTATCTACTATAGTCATCGATGTATTCATTTTCCAACTATCCCAACTACAATCACCATAATCTTATTGAAAAATAAATCTTTATAGAAAAATAATAATTGAAATGATTGCTCTCACCCCAATGATAGCATTGAGTTCTGACATTGTCACTTGTTTTGCTCTATCCACTGCCGTGGCAACCTGTTGCTGATGCTGTAAAAACAAACCACAATAATTAATAGTATATTACATAACGAGGGTGGGAAGATCAAGTTTACAAACAAATGAATTTTCCCACCCGAGTTCAAAAGACGAGGTTGAAATATGATATGATTTTCTATGAATAAGAAAAATATGCTTCATAGTTCATCCTAGAAGATTATAATAGTGAGTGGTTTGATACAACAAACAACTCACTATTGGGTGGCTCGTTGGAGGAGTGATAAAGCGCCGGTCTGATAACCAGGTGGACCCTGGTTCAAATCCCAAGCGGAGAACAATTTTTGACCATAGCACAATCACATAGATACGACCACCCCGTCTTTCGGAGGAGACGATAAGCCGTCGGTCCCGACTACCTAAAAAGTAGTCGTCATCTATCATCCATTTCATTACCCACGCACAAGCCTATGAGCTCATGTGGGCTTCATCCTCATAAACAAACAAACAAACAAACAATAATAGATCATTTCCTTGACAATATAGATTAAAAAATTAAACATAATTATTTAGAAGTAAAACATTATTATTCTGAATAAACCATTAACAATGAAAATGAATAATTAGAAATCACAGAATTAAACTTTTATACTATATATATATTCTTGTGATGTAATAATACATGTAAGTAATTACATGTTAACTGGAATATTAATCAGTGAAAATTCGCTATAGCTAGAACGCTAGAACTGAACAGATTAAGAGAAAACAAAAGTTAATTCAATTAAAAAATCTCAACCAATTTATTCACAGCAATATGCAATTATATCTTCAGACAATATTTCAGTGCCTGGCAGTTTTTAACATTCTTAATTTGACAATGCCGGAAATTGGAATCGGACAAACTAGGCCTATAGTCTGGTCACACACAGTTGAAATTCCTTCAATGTCTTCTCTGCGCAGATGAATCCGCCCAACTTTTCGGCGTCAGCTAGGGTAGAATGATCATTTCAAATGTAAATAAGCTGATAAATTCAATAGACCTATAAATAGTGATTAAATACAATTATGGTTATAATACAATTAAATGGTTATCCAGAGAATCTACAAAATAAGCTGAGAAAGGTGAATTTAAAACTTTATAGGGAAATATTTTTGATATAGTTGGTAAGGCATGTATTACACAATAATATTTCTATTAACATAGTTGATCATATGGAAAGAAATGAAAATACGAAATTAGTATATTACATAATGAGTTTGGAAAAGGCAGTTTTACAAACGAATAATTATGTTCTCCAAACGAGCGGTACGCGAGTTTGGAAAATAATTATGAGTTTGTAAACTTTTCCACACGAATTATGTACATTTTTTTCGTCATACTAGACTGAGAAGGATTTATTAAAACCTCAATCAACTGAAAACATTAACTGAAGCCAAAATAACCTCAACACAACACTAGCAGTAGCACAAAACAAACGCACACAGTGAACTGTCATGGCGGCTCGTTTGACTCGTTTATTCATACGTCCGAGTTCGGAAAAAACAGCTGTGCTAGATTTTCAGTGCTGTAATTATCATCGTGATGATGACTAGTGCTGTAATAATCATCAAAATGATTATTTCCGCATTCAGAACAGCTGATCTTTGATTCTCCTGTAAACGGCAACTTTCCAAACACAAATCTAGCTTGGAAAGTTGTGTATTACATTATGCGAAATCATATTTTCATTTCTTTCCTATGATCAACTATGATAATAGAACTATTATCGTGTAATACTGGCCTAAAATAGGCAAGGATTGTAATCGGTTGGTGATGACTTAAAATTGGAAAAAACATTAAATAAATTGATATACTCACCTCTTGAGCTAAGAACGGTAAAACTTGTGCTATGATTGCATTTAATCGTTTAGCTATTTCAGTCTGAAACAGAAAATATAAATATGAATAACACTTTCAATTCCATAAAACTTCATGTCAAAAGTCCAAACTGAAAGTTCTAAGCTAAAATTCCATGAAGGGAAACACTAGTTGCATTAAACCAGAAAATGTTACCATTAGCATAAACGGGGCCCTGTATTAGTATTAGTATTAATACCATTACCATAGTATTTATTATTGAAAATCTTCATTCAAAAAGATGGAACATAGAACAAAGCACGAATTTAATGTAGAAAATATGTAAAGGATTTGGTTATGTACAAATAATTGAATACATGTAGATACGGTAGGTGGAAAACGAAACCGAAATTTTAGCCACTATCTTGAATTACAAAAAAAATGCTTCAATTGTACAGGTACTAGGTGGCATCGTTCTGATTTTTAATAGTATCCTCCTAGTATTCAAACCAGAATCTCCAATCTGTATCATAATCAAAAACAAAATTAAAAACTCTCTACAAAAAATAGTCAAGAATTTTTAACCCTCACTATATTCAAACAGCTCTAAGGCTGAGGCCGCACTGTCGGTGGGTAGACCCTGGAGGGTGGAGGGTAGTTGGTAAATCTATATAACATACACACCATCCACACTAATACATCGTATGAATGGTATGACGTCATTCTGTTCTTTGAGGTTATGTTGTCAATATATAAGAATTTCAAGATGGGGGCTAAACACATACCATTCATACGATGTAATGCTGTGGATGATGTGTATGTTCTATGTATTTTCCAACTACCCTCCACCCTCCAGGCTCTACCCACCGGCAGTGCGGCCTCAGCCAAACAGAGATAGATGAGAAAAACTCAACAGTGTTATAGAAAAATAAGAGTATTCCCTATTACAGTGCCTTCATACTCACTGTATGTACAGTGACTATATAGTCACTGTATTCACTATAGTCTATAATATTAATGATACAAGTATCAAATATTTAATATACTTATTCTTCTATTCCAGGGGTTCCCAACAAAATTTTCCCAATGACTACCTCATCCATTCATTATATTTATGCGGACCCCCACAGTTATCATAATATTTTCATCTACTACCGTCTGCCCCCCTCCACCCCACTCTTAATACGCAGTAATAAGTAAAGCAGCTAATATGATGAAATAAGAGAGTGAAAAAAGCATAAATATATCATATTATGAATTGTATCTATCATCTTTTAAATAGGTTGTCAGAATACTTAAACTTCTAGAACATGGGTTTCCCATAATTGAGTACGTTTATTTGAAAAATAATAATAATAAAACTTCATTCTTTAAACAGTAACTGGATTTGAATTTAAATTGTATTCATTATATTTGCTTGCTTTCTTGTTCTTTTCATTTTTTAAGGGAATAAAATTGTTTATTTATTTATAGTGCAATCAGAAAGAGCGAGTTTAATATTATTTTCGACTGCTTCAGACTCTTCAGACTGATCGTAAAATTTTATGGTTTGTTGACAATGAGGAAATAATTTTTCAAAATAATGCAGTATATTCACTGTAATAATACATATTCAAATACAATAAAAATAAATATAAAGGTTCATTGTTTCGTAATTTTTGCTGTTTCAGAACTATGAAGTTCAAATCCCTTTTCTATTAATAGTAGGCCTATTTAATTTGAATTATACCATACTTTTCTCAAATTTTCGGTTTATATATCGCGGACCCCCTCAACATGCCCCGCGGATCAGTTGGGAACCGCTGTTCTATTCAAACATTGTTGATTATTAATTATACATTTATTACAATAGATAGAGCTTTTTAGAGTTGCTCAAATAGGGTAAGATACGGTCCTTCGTTCAGATTTTATTAAAACTATTAAATAGGTAGTATAAAAGTTGGTTCACTCACTTGCTTATGCATTTCAACATTCAGTCCATACGACATTTCATAGTACTGAAAAATAAATATATTATTATTAAAATAATTACTAAAAATTATCAAATAAATAATTATGATTATAATGAAAGATTCATTCATGAAGATAGACAAACTGGAAAAATAAATAAAACTCAAACACCCTTTTTTTGAAAACTTTAAAGTTTTCAAAAAAAGGGTGTTTGAGTTTTATTTATTTTTCAATTATTTTAAACAGCCCTGTTTTAAAGTTCTTTATTCAGACAAACTGGAATATGTTTTGAATTTGTTGTAGTCCTATTAAAATATGTCACTTCATAATACTAAAAAATATCATTCAAAGAAATATTGTAAATCATTGAATAATTAATAATTATGATTATGATGTGGGATTCATTCATAAAGAAATTGTAATTTCATTTATTACAAATTGTTATTCATCACAAATTGTAATTATTCATATTGAATTCAGGAAACGTTACTGTTTGTCATGGGAAAAGCCAGCAATAATAGCAGAGAATATAAAGCGAATATCTACTGATCTAGTCTGGTCTAGCAAACGAGACATTCTGGCAAAATGGGGAAATGACTTCAGCTTGGTCAATATTGGTTCAAAAGTTATCAATTCGGTTTATAAATGTGGAAAACATTCTGCTCTACAATTTAAGATAAAATTTACAATTTTTGAACCAATATTGACCGAGCTGAAGTCGTTTCCACATCTTGCCAGAATGTCTTCTTTGCTCGTCTAGACTGTAATAGCCAACAGAACGGTACTTCTATTCTTACTTCCGACATTGGTGTTAAAGTTAGTGTGTTTTATTCTTAAATTGTTTCGGGGCGAAATTTTCTCAGTGCTATGCAATTACAATTCTTTTTCTCATCCAACATTATTATTATCTCACCATTTCTCACTAACTGCCTCACTCTTTCTACTCTTTCTCACCCGCAACTAAATCACTCACTCTTTTTCTTTATTTTCCTCTCTTACTTGATCACTCGCTCACATTCTCTCTGTCTCTCTCTCTCTCTCTCTCTCTCTCTTTCCGGTCATGTTTAGCGAGTGAACGCATTTAACTTCGGCTCCTTTAAATAACACATTTTCATAGGATTTTTCACAGCTTTCACATAGAAATTTATATCAGAGAGTGCAGTTTTTTTTCTACTTTTTTACTATCAAATCATTTTCCCATTTTTCATTACCATAAATTAATTAAATCTATTAAACGTTAGTACCACGTGGTGTTCAAGCTTAGTCAAGTGTTTCGTTTTGTGTCTTGTTCTTGTGTCTTGTGCTTTTGTGTTCGTCGTCCTTTCATTCTCCAAACAATGGGTAGAAGTGGCAAAACCAACCCGTCTACCCCTCGCCAGCAGCAGGTAACACGTTCCTGCAATGTGGGTGCCGGAGGTGCATTGACCTCTGCCATCGCTGAGGAGATCCTCCTGAAAATTAGGGAGGAAGTCAACATGGCGGTCGCAGAGGCCCTCAGGACCTTCCAGGCCGAAATCGACGACTTAAAATCTGAGAATACAATTCTCAAAGAAAGACTTCAGGAAGTCGAAAGGGAGTGCGAACTGAAAGTGGATGACCTTGAGCAGTACGGGCGTCGCACTTCTCTTCGTGTATTCGGCATCCCCGAAAAACAGAAAGAGAACACTGACGACCTCATCATAAATTTAGTCAAAGAAAAACTTGACATCACTCTTTCACTCGAAGATATACAACGGTCACACCGTGTGGGACGCCTCCAAGATCCCGCGAAAAAGAGGGACAACCCTGAACCGACGGCGGATCGACATCGTCCAATCATTGTACGATTCAGCGGCTACCGGGTACGGCAGCGCGTGTTCTCAGCGAAGCGGCAACTGAAAGGTAGCGGCGTCGTAATCCGAGAGGACCTGACACGTCACCGATTGGCCCTGCTGAATGCTGCTGCCGCCAAATACGGAGCGAGGAATACGTGGACCGTTGATGGGAGGATTAAATTCGCCGTTGGAGAGGGTCCATCTCGGCAGATCTGGACGGCGGAACGCATGGAGCACCTCCGATAAGCACCGGCTCTACATCGGTCACAGCTGAATTCTGGGTGAGCACATTAATTAATAGTTCATTTAAATAAATTAAATTTAATAAATTATTTCAACTTAAAACTATAGCTGGTCACTAATATAAAATAACAAGACAATTTCTATTATACCCTCTGTATTTACATAGCTATAAATTAATAGAAATACCCTCTGTATGATTTTTGGCTATATTCAGTAAATAGATTCGCATGGTGTAACAATTTATCTATCAACTCTGGCGATATAAAATATTCATTTGGTTTGATAATATTGTGAATATCCATGTGAATTATTTGATTTACGAAAGCTATCAGTATAGCTTGCCAATAGGTTTTGTCTGTTTGATTATACTATAACTCACAATAACTCCGTGCTTGAAAATAATCATTGTATTGAACAGGTTGTCGGTAGATAGTTCAAATTTCCAGTTATAATAACAACTCATAGAATTTAGATTCAACTCTGTTCTATATATACTGTTTAGGATCCTGTTCTAGATAATCCAATATCATGGGTAATGATGGGAACTTATACGAGTTCATTAACCTCAATTTGAATTTTCAGAAATTAATATTCTACTGATTATTGCACTTTTTCCGTTGGGATTGTCCGTTCTGCATGATAGATTTCTTGCTTGTTGTCTATCATTCTTTGTTGTCTTCATCATCATCTGACTACATAGTCACCTACCCATCAATTCCTTGTAATCATTCATTCTCTCATGCATAATAGCCTAGTCTATTTTTGTCCACTCCCTCTACTACATCACTAAAGTTCTGTTCATTCATCCACTACCTGTTTACTTTTCACTTTACTACAATGCGCAAGCTCTGTCCACCTGTTCCCCCCCCCAGAAGAAAATTAAAATTTGACAATTCCACATTATTGTACTACTTTTGTACCCTTTTGTAACACTTTTGTACACTTTTGTACCCCAACCCTAACCGAGTTATAAGGAAAATAAAAAGGGGGGAACAGGTGGACACTCTCCTCCCCCCTAAATCAGAGAGGAAATCCAACAATGCCACATTATTGTACTACTTTTGTACCCTTTTGTAACACTTTTGAAAACTTTTGTACCCCAACCCTAACCGAGTTATAGGCGAAATAAAAAGGGGGGAACAGGTGGACACATTTCCCCCTTTCATGATAGGGGAAATCTGAAAATGCCACATTATTGTACGACTTTTGTACCCTTTTGTAACACTTTTGTAAACTTTTGTACCCCAACCCTAACCGAGTTATGAGCAAAATAAAAAGGGGGGAACAGGTGGACACTCTCCTCCCCCCTACACCAGAGAGGAAATCTAACAATGCCACATTATTGTACAACTTTTGTACCCTTTTGTAACACTTTTGTAAACTTTTGTACCCCAACCATAACCGAGTTATGAGCAAAATAAAAAGGGGGGAACAGGTGGACACTCTCCTCCCCCCTACATCAGAGAGGAAATCTAACAATGCCACATTATTGTACGACTTTTGTACCTTTTTGTAACACTTTTGTAAACTTTTGTACCCCAACCCTAACCGAGTTATGAGCAAAATAAAAAGGGGGGAACAGGTGGACACTCTCTTCCCCCCTACACCAGAGAGGAAATCTAACAATGCCACATTATTGTACAACTTTTGTACCCTTTTGTAACACTTTTGTAAACTTTTGTACCCCAACCCTAACCGAGTTATGAGCAAAATAAAAAGGGGGGAACAGGTGGACACTCTCCTCCCCCCTACTTCAGAGAGGAAATCTAACAATGCCACAGTATTGTACGACTTTTGTACCCTTTTGTAACACTTTTGTAAACTTTTGTACCCCAACCCTAACCGAGTTATGAGCAAAATAAAAAGGGGGGACAGGTGGACACTCTTCTCCCCCCTACATCAGAGAGGAAATCTAACAATGCCACATTATTGTACGACTTTTGTACCATCCAAAAGAAGCTGGGCACGGCGTTCGGTGCGGCTGACATCGACCGGTGCCACCGTGTTGGACGCCGGACCCTCGCTCACCATGCGACTCCGCCACAGCTACCCAGACAGATAATCGTCAAACTTGTACGATACCAGGATCGTCTTCACGTTATTACAAATTGGCGCAAGCTGGCAGGAACTCAAATATCAATCCACAAGGACCTGACTCAGAAAAGACGTTTATTCCTAAAACAAGTGGCTGAAAAAGTGGGGTTCAGAAACGTTTGGTAGCATGATGGTAGAGTTATATGGAAGGAGAATGGTAAGTTTGTGTCACAGTCATGTTATAACCCCAGTAATGAGCACGGTGATCAAGCACCTATTTCTCCACTACATTATACTAAGTAGAAAAATTGATGAACACTTACTTGGCGTACTCAATGTAGATAGTATTTGTATAGTAGATAGTAATATTTCATATTCAAAATTTTTTTACAATGAATAATGATTATCCATCTTTACAACTAATTAATCTTACAGAAGGTATAAGGAGACAATTAATTTACATAAGTTCCAAAGTAATAAATCAAATTCCAAATTATTTTCTCACAAACTCGAGATGCAGCAAACAGACTAAACTAGATATAAAAAACTGGATTAAGAGTAACAATTTTTTTGACATGTAGGAACTAGAGTTTCACTATTTGATTTTTTGAAACTAAATTCCTTGAGCCTTATTTTTCTCTATGTGTCTGCTTTAGTAATAAGTGAAAATTTTGATTTTGTTATTAGTAAAAAGTATTATTTTTTTTCATCAAGTGGACTCACTTACCTTTCCCTTTTCTTTATTTTTTCAGTTTCATTTTATTTTACCTTCTTTCCTTTTTTACATTCTTCTACCTGCCTATTACATGGGGAACCATAGTTGGCTAGGTATTTCCCCTCCATCTTTTTAAGCACACCCCACCACAGTAATTGTTGAATTTGTTAATAATGTATTATTTTGTTATTGTGTTTTACTATATTTTGTATTATATTATTCATTGTGTCTTTATGTGTGTTTAAATTGAACTAAAATCGAATTGGATTGAATTATAAAGTATTGCTAAAAGACAAATTTTATTTCATATTATTCTAATTAATTCTATGCAAGTCGATTTATTTGGCTAGAGTGTATCATCGTGCTACATACATTATAGTGTATCTATAAGGCTACGTCTTAAAATCTATTTGACTTCAATAATTATTATAGTCATAATAGAAATACTATGTGTGTACCTACTGTTGATTATTTACGTAGAATGATAATAGTTGTTATAACCATAACAAATCAGTATGCTTCAATCATAAATTAATCTACCCCTTTGAAACTCACTCTCATTTTCTTTTCTCTTATTTCTATCAGTGAAAATTATCTACACTTAACTTCTGTGTAATAGTATAAGGATTACGAATTGAATTAATTATTATGAATTGTTTTGACTCTATATTATATCTACTCAGTACGGCTTTCTTGTTCGAGCTCGATCTATGATTTATTTCTATCATTTTTTTCTGCAATTTTTGTTTTTTTTCTGCAATTTTCGTTTTTTTTCTGCAATTTTTTATTTTATTATTATTTTCATCAATTATTACTTATCTTTAAATTCCAATCAATCATTATGCTTTATTGATTTTTTTTCAAATTTAATATATATTCTGTATAATATTTTCAATGTGTAATATTTTGTTGCAATAGGCTTCAGCCTGGCAACATTTGTCAAATTGTTCAATTAAAAAATCTAAAAATAATTTTGTTTACTTTTGTTTCCAAACCGTTACCAAGTTATAAGCAAAATATAAAGGGGGAAGCAGGTGTACATTTTTTTCCTATTTTTGATAGGGAATGTTATTATACTGTGATGTTATTATTCTAATAATTTATTTTCATAATTATGATCATTATTTATTATATTATGTCTACTTATTATTATTCATGTTACGATGTTAACTTTTGAGTTAGAAATTTTCTCATGATACATGCTTCACTTCACATTATTGTGAACTGCAAGTAATATTATAATGAATCAACACAATATCAAGATTACTATTAATTTTCAATACAATAATGAATGATTTCCACGATTGAAGATTTAAATAAATGTTCATGTGAATCTAGACTTTGCTTTAAAGCACTTTGGATTGTTGAGTTATAAACATGTAGACTGATTAATTCAACTGACTGAATGGAGTTAAAACTCCATTCATGATACTGGCTTCACATGATTGTAAACCATGACTTTTCCAATAATGTAATAGCACAATATTATGATTACTTTTTATTCTTATCAATGGAAAATTTCCCATGAATGTAAATGTAAATTTATAAATGTCATGTAAATGAATCATTTATTTGAGAGCACTATGAATAATGTAATGTAGTTATAAACATGTAAACAATAAACTTGAAAGACTTTGAGTTGAAAATTTCCTATGATATATGTTTCACATTATTGTAAACTGTAAATATTCTAATAATGTATTAACACAATATTATGATTACTATTTATTTTTGATAATGGAGGATTTTCCAGGAATGTTAAAGTTGATTTCACTTGAGAGTAGCCTACTATGAATAATGTAATGTAGTTATGCAAATTAAGACTGATAAAATTGACTGATTTCGATTACTTTTCTCATGATAATGATATGTTTCACATTATTGTGAACTATGATTATTATAGTGATGTATTCACATAACTATAATCATTATTAAATAATTTTACAGTATGGAATAAATTCTATTTTCAATAGTCGAGGACTTCTCTTTACGTAATCAAATGTTAATGAGAATGTAGATTTTACTTGTAGATTTTATTGGGAGCACTATGAATAATGTTATGTATTTTAAACACGGTAGGCCTATTCATAAAGATATTACCATTATAATTATATTATAATTACCGTGGTTATAAACATGTGAACTGTTAAGCCATGTGGTTTTCAAACTTTTTTTTATTTTAAGTTCGTGACGCCCTCAATCAGGAGAATAACTTCAGCGCCTCCCCTGTGTGATTTTCATATCTATGACTTGTTATCTCGTCTCTAATCATTGAAAGGTGTCTTTTCACGAATGTTTTTGTTATTTTCAATCTGAAAAGTGTTTGAATGACAGGAATAAATCCTAACGAATATAAATCATATGGAAGTTAGCTGATAAATCCATTGAAGTAAGAAGTACACTTCACGTAACTTACGGTACTTGAACTTTTATTGAGATATTACCGAAAATATACTAGAATCACAATTCATCAACAATTCAATATAAGAATATAACACCGCAATAAAAAAAACATTTATTAGAATATAACTGGACATAGAATCTCATACCACAATTTTAAATTGATAAATTTTTTATATTTATTGTGAAATGATAAAACAATACATAATAATTTAATGATGTGGGAGTGGAAAGCACTAGCCTTACTATTCACTCCCATGAATTTGGATTAGAATATGAAGAAAAATTATATCATCATGGAACGGTCTACAATACCAACAGTGACTCAGTTGAATTCTTGTAGAGCCTTATTGTTTAATATTGTTGAAGTAGGTCACAATTAAGTAACCATTTCTGCATTATCCCAACTCCTTTGACATCAAGATCCAAAACACAGGAATTTGTGAAGAAGATAATTATATAAAACTTCATTTTAACGTTATATTACGTTATTAAACATGTCAATAAGTTGTATAATTTCTTTTCTTATAGACAAGTTCAATAGGGTTTGTTAATAATGGAATTTTTAAAACTCAGATTCTAAAAACTTCCGTGATGCCCCTAAGAGCCGCGACACACAGTTTGAAAACCTCTGGAGCCAAATAGCCTACTCATTTTATAAAGACTGAAATTTGATTAAAAAAATGTATTAGAATAGGCCTGTTCTTATTGTTGGTAATAATAGATAATTGCAACATCTATGTTTAAATTATGATAAACAAGTGCATTATGAGTTCAATCTAGTAATCAATAATTATTTGTAATGATTGCAATTGTCTTTGTTAAACAAAAATAATACCTGATAAAAATGATATGAACCATTGTATTTTTCAATTCTTTATCCTGGTTAGTTTTTCACATGCCCTATCTCATTTTATCATAACTACAGCATGGACTGTAGAACTCGCATGCAAACATCCAACTCTCAAAGTTAATTTTAATTTTAGCTTCAATAACTTATTTATTCAGTCAAGTTCACTTGGTCAAGTTTGTTGATGCGTCGGCTAGTTGATGCAAATAATAAATTCAGTCAAGATAAGAACCAGGAATCAGCATTATAAGGGTAAGAACATGTCAAATAAGGTGAGGCTGCTACATAGTATATAAGTTACACAGTTCTACATCTATATCATACATCATATGATATGATTTGTATATCATAGTAGAGTAAAAATCACAAGCCTCCCTTATTGACATATTCTTAGTTCTTACCCTAATACTCTTATAAATACAGTAGCTACTATACCAAATATTAATAAATATACATATTGACAGATGAAAAAACATACAGATTTTGTCGATTTTCTACTCTATTTATTGGTACACTACCATGGTTTCATGACCACACAGGTCACATTAGATTGAAACCATGGTAGGTAGTGTATCAATAGAGTAGAAAATCGACAAAATTTGTGTGTTTATTCCATTATGAAACGTTTCTACAATATCAACCACAACTCAGTTGAATTTCATATTGATAGATTTCTTTTGTGAGGCTGTAGTTATTTATTATTCATTCTCTTGATATAATCTGTTACTATTACGACAATTTGCAAGTTCGGAGCAGACAACGAATGCATCAATGAGAGCCTACATATTCAAGACGACTTGCCTGCTGAAGTTTATAATAACGGACCAGATGTCGGGAATAATAACGCAACTATTTAATTATTGCGTTAATCTAACAAAATTGCAATACATCGATATTATTTACAATTTTTTAAACTAAAACTTTGACTACTAAATCTAGCTTTGAATTTTTGTTTGAACCAGATTTAATAAATTTGATTGTCATTAGTCTTTCTGAACGTGTTAAATCTGAAGTTTAGTCTCTGCAATTTAACTAATTTTGTTTAGAAAGCAATACTGTACTTTCATAATTTATGCAGAAACACTCAAATAGAATGATTAATATGGATTACATCAATAGTATTTCAAATCTTATACTGAAACATGGATGACAATGTGTTAACCCCATCTCCTGATTTAGCTCAAAATTTGATAAAAAAATGTAGCATTGTCAGATTTCCCCTATCATGAAAGGGGGAAATGTGTCCACCTGTTCTCCCCTTTTTATTTTGCTCATAACTCGGTTAGGGTTGGGGTACAAAAGTTTACAAAAGTGTTACAAAAGGGTACAATAATGTGGCATTGTTAGATTTCCTCTCTGATGTAGGGGGGAGGAGAGTGTCCACCTGTTCCCCCCTTTTTATTTTGCTCATAACTCGGTTAGGGTTGGGGTACAAAAGTTCACAAAAGTGTTACAAAAGGGTACAAAAGTCGTACAATAATGTGGCATTGTTAGATTTCCTCTCTGATGTAGGGGGGAGGAGAGTGTCCACCTGTTCCCCCCTTTTTATTTTGCTCATAACTCGGTTAGTGTTGGGATACAAAAGTTTACAAAAGTGTTACAAAAGGGTACAAAAGTTGTACAATAATGTGGCATTGTTAGATTTCCTCTCTGGTGTAGGGGGGAGGAGAGTGTCCACCTGTTCCCACCTTTTTATTTTGCTCATAACTCGGTTAGGGTTGGGGTACAAAAGTTCACAAAAGTGTTACAAAAGGGTACAAAAGTCATACAATAATGTGGCATTGTTAGATTTCCTCTCTGATGTAGGGGGGAGGAGAGTGTCCACCTGTTCCCCCCTTTTTATTTTGCTCATAACTCGGTTAGGGTTGGGGTACAAAAGTGTACAAAAGTGTTACAAAAGGGTACAAAAGTAGTACAATAATGTGGAATTGTCAAATATTAATTTTCTTCTGGGGGGGGGAACAGGTGGACAGAGCTCAATGCGCATTGTCTTCCTCACATTCTATAGTCGCCCTATTCTCTCCTTCCCCTTCTTCACTCCAACACTTTGACGTGTCCTTTCTTTCTTTCACCTTACTTTTTCATTATCGCTGTACATAACTCGCTCCATCTCTCATTTAGTTTACCACTCACTTGCTCACTCTTATCTCCATCTTTATTATCATTAAATCTTCTTCTATTATCCCACTATACCCAGTTCTTCTTTTCGTAAATTTTGCTTTTTGTTAACAATTCCTGCTTTCATAATAGGCCTAAACTAATCCTACATCGACCTATGAATGGAATATCAGTACATTGTACGTATCATATCATATCTACCCCTTCACCGCATCTATCTATTTCCAATAATATATTAATTTGTAGCACTTTTACGCTTCCAGTTTGTTACCCTTCGATCCTAACAGTACAAATCATTATATCTCCCCCTCCATTAAATCTACCTATTCCCAATAACATACGTTTTTGCGGTACTAATACGATGGTTGTTTGTTATCTCTGGTAATATAAGATCACTAACCATAATAAAACACTAATAACTTTTTACGAGTCCCTCTTTTGTATTATTTTTCCTTCCGCTGTTGTTCTCTGCCGTTCTGCTCTCTCGTTGCAGCCCACATCACGGAGATCTCCATTGGATGCGGCCTGAGAATAGTTCATCTGCTTCCGCACCCTTTATCCGGCCCGAGAGACGTCTTCCCCTACCACCCGTATGGCTACAATCAGAAGGAAACTCCTATCACGAATCTGTTATTTCATAGATTAATCCGACACTTAACAAAATCGCGATTCTTTAAAACCCAAGTATGAACCAACAAACTTTGAAAATATGACTTAAGTGAAAGCCCGCCCAGAACACTCTTCACTGTGCCTGATTTTCCAATCCATGTGAAATAGTGCACTTCATAATGCTGTGATCTCTTGTAAATAATATTATAGGAGCCGAAGTTATCAGCCCGACGCTGATGACCTGTTTCAGAGACTCTAACATTCTAATTAGGTTTAGTATCATCATCATCATCATCCTCACTGTCATGTGCTGCTCTATGATTGGTTCTGTGCTTTTTGGCCATTTCAATGATGCCTCGTACTGACGACTTAGCTCGCTCGCTTTCAATAAATAATAATAATAATAATAATAATAATAGTAATAATGTTAATGATATGGGATTTCAATTGTATAATGAACTCAAGCCCTTTAACAAGATTTTAAAAGCAGCTCATCTTAATGTACAGTCCCTTAGCTGTCATATAGACGAACTTAGAGCAATCTTTCGTTTTCAAAGCTTCCATATTGTTGGTATTTCTGAATCATTTTTAAAGCCCAGTATACCTTCTTCGCAAGTCGCATTACCTGGTTATAATCTTTTCCGTAACGATCGTTTGAATAAAGCTTGTGGGGGAGTTGCATTATTTGTTAAAGATGGAATAAAAACTAAAATATTAACAGCATCAAAACAAGAATACTCAGCCAAACCTGAATTCATGTTACTTGAATTGTCTTTTAGTAGCTCAGACAAATTACTCGTTGGTATATGCTATAGACCTCCAAAGATAGGCCATTTCCTAGATTTCGAAAATGCTCTACTATCCTTCATGCCTTTCTACAGTCGTATTTTAGTTATGGGTGATATGAACACAGATCTCAATATGACAAACCGCAACTTTGACTATTATCAGTTGACAACAACTTTTCGCTGCCTTAATATGACTATCCTACCACTTGACCCGACACATCATACAAACGAATCTGATACTTTTATCGACCTTTTAATAGTTAGTGACCCAAACGAGGTTGTTCACTTTGGTCAGGTCTCCGTTCCAGCTATTTCTGGGCATGACTTGATCTATTGTGTACTGTCTCATAAGACACCTAGACCTGATCAGAAATTTATTACTTATAGGAACTTTAAACACTTTGACGAAACAGCTTTTTGACCGACTTAGCTCAAACTCCTTGGCATCAAATTGAGGCATTGCCCTCAGTTGATGATATGGTTGAATCTTTTGAAAAATTGACTCTTGATTTATATGACAAACATGCACCTTATGTGACTAGAAGAATAAACAGAAAACGACGAGTACCTTGGATGACTGACGACATTTTAAAAATGATGGGACAGAGGGACAAAGCTCATAGAAAATTCAAGAGGACATCTGACTTGATTAGTTTACTTGAATACCGACGTTTGAGAAATAAAGTTAAGCAGCAATTACGTAATTCAAAAATCAGATATCTTAACTCATTCATGACTGACAATAAACTTGACTCTGAATTATTATGGCGTGGAATAAAAGAATTTGGTCTAGGTAAACAAAAATCTGAAACTGATATAGACATACCTTTGGATGACATTAATGACCATTTTATCTCACATTCAACTCAACGTGACGAGACTACCATAGGTGACAACATCAATAATTTAAAGAACCAAGTTACTAATTTAAACATTCCTATTGCCAATAAATTTCATTTCAAACCTATTTCAGAAGAAAATACACTCAAAGCTATTCAACAAATGCACAGCAACGCTACTGGGGCTGACAAAATTTCTATTAACTTGATAAAGAAAATGTTACGTGTAGTTCTCCCAACTATCACTTTAATTTTCAACAAGTCTCTTGAAAATGGTAAATTTCCTGATAATTGGAAGTTTGCCCTAGTTCGTCCCTTGAACAAAGTTGCCTCACCTATTAAAGTTGATGACTTTAGGCCAATTAGCATTCTGTCCGCCCTTTCTAAAGTACTTGAAAGACTCATTCATGGCCAAGTTGTAGCATTTCTTGAACAAAATAACAAACTTCATGACTTTCAATCTGGTTTTCGTAAATCTCATTCTACTGAAACAGCTCTTTTACGCATAACTGACGATATTAGGCTAGCTATGGACCAGAAGAAATGTACTGTACTGACCTTATTTGATTTCTCCAAAGCATTTGACACTGTTGACCATGAAATTCTGCTTAACAAATTAGCTATACTTGGATTTAGTAATCTGACGCTGTTATGGTTCAATTCCTACTTGAAAAATAGAAAACAATGTGTAACTGTTGGTGATAAAAAATCAAATTGGAAAAATGTTAAACATGGCGTTCCGCAAGGTTCAATTTTAGGCCCCCTTTTATTTACCCTGTATGCAAATGACCTTCCAACTGTTATCAAGTTTGCCAAATTCCATACCTATGCTGACGACCTTCAAATTTATGCTAGCTGCCCTATCACTAAAATCAATGAAACTATAGATAAAATTAATCAAGATGTAAAATCAATTTTTGAATGGACAAATAAAAATGGTCTTAAACTGAATCCTACTAAAACACAGCCAATAATTATCGGTTACTCACGCCTCATAAACACTATTAACTTCAACACAATCCAGAAAATAACAATCGATGGTAACGAAATTCCTTATTGTAGCTCTGTTAAAAACTTGGGTATCATCATGAATAAAAATTTAGATTGGTCAGAACAGGTTAATAAAACGTGTAAAAAAGTATTTTCAGCTATGCATTCATTGAAGAAATTGCAAGACATCCTACCAAGAAATATCAGATTGCTGCTGGTTAAATCACTAATCTTCCCACACTTAATGTATTGTAACTCTGTACTTAATGACATGACAGTAACACTTAATGATAAGCTACAGCGCTGTCAAAATTATTGCTTAAGATTTGTCTACTCTCTCCAACGGCATGAAAGAATCACCCAAGCACATATTTTAAGCTCAACTTTAAAGTTACCCGATCAGAGATTTTCGAATTGTCAAGCTTGTTAGGGATATTTTAAAATATGGTAAACCTAATTATTTTAAAAACGATTTTAAATTTGTTTCTGAGGGTAGGAGAATAGACGCATCACGCACGAGAACTGGAGAAAATACTTTAAGGATACCAATTCACCGAACTACAATCTATACTAAATCCTTCCTAGTCTCAGGCTGTCGTGAATGGAATGCTGTCCCTGAATCTATTAGGTCTATTGAGAGCCGAGCGAGCTTCATCTTGAAGTTGAGGAAATATCTTGTAGACAAAATGATCGAATATGTCCAGACTTAGAGCAGCAACATGACAAATTCCATTATTCACCTTATTATTACTCATTGCATACTTGAATAAATCCAATCCTCATCACACACCATCATAACTGTCTCTTCATACTGTTAATTATAAATTATAACTTCCATTCCACACTATCATCACATATTCACCATCCAAACCGTTATTATAATATTGATTATACATTATTTTAATATTAACCTAGCTCTTGTCATTCATCACATTATCAATTACTAGCATATGCTTGTAAATAATTTTACTTTGAGTTATCTCAATTCATAATACCCATTTAAATTACAATTATTTATTTACCATTATCATTTTTATTGTTAATCATCTTATGATATAGCTCAAATATCCATTAAGTATCAATTTATCTAAATCTAGTCTTTTAATTGCATAAAAATTTTCCTCTCTATCTTTAGTAATATTAATAGCTCGTTATAAATTTTCAATTCAAGGCCAAGTGTTAATGGAAAGGATATCCTTATTATCCTTTCCCAAGAATGGACATATATATGTCTAAACTTCGCCTTTTCACTTAGATAACTTACACTCCTTATTCATTTTGCAGAACCTCGAATTAAAATTTTGTATAAATTTTGCATTCATTACTTCACCGTTTTATTGTATTTTTACTTGAAGTTTCTATTTTGTGAAATTTATAGGATAATTTTGTCTTACTTATATATTATATTACAACGTTTTATTTATTTTGTGAAATTTATAGGATAATTTTGTCTTACTTATATATTATATTACAACGTAGAATCTAAGCCGAATTTTGTTATCTATTTGAATAAAGTAATCTAATCTAATCTAATCTCTCTCACCCCCACTATCACTCTCTCTCACTCCCTTTCTTCTCGTCACTTCCTTTCATTGTTCTCAGAATAGTCATATTGTTTAGACTATTATCTAAGCTTAGAACACTTTTTGAGTGGTTGTGAAGGTGATATTGTGGTAGTTATTTATTTAATCTGTCGGAACAGTCAGTGACCCATCTACTCAAGAGCCGTCAAAGTTGAACCAATTCACTCTCACAGACTATTCAGACTGTCCTGACAGAGCTGAGCAATCGAAACAGGAATTTGCCAATCGCCAGTAACTACATTGGAGTAGGATAACATCATGGCTTCCTTTAATAGAGGGCAGTTAAAAGAGGCTAAATGATAAATGTTTAAATGTTAAAGGAGGCTATGATAACATAAATTAATTTTCTAACACTCGTAGTACAGTCTGTCCAAGCAAAGAAGACATTCTGGAAAGATGGGAAAATGACTCCAATTTGGTCAATATTCGTTCAAAAATGATAAATTTGGTCTGATACTGTAGAGAATATTCTGATCTACAATTTGAGACCAAATTTATAATTTTTGAACTGATATTGACCAAGCTGGAGACATTTCCCCATCTTGCCAGACTGTCTTCTTTGCTTGGACAGAATACCGTTTTGTCCAGGATTAGTTTGATCCAGTAACAAAAAGTTGGAAAAATTAATTTACAATTTCTCAGTCAGTGTACTGTGTCAATGTTTTGATAAGCAAGTTTTGTTTCTGTGATCTGTCCAAGCGAATAATACATTCTGGCAAGATGGCAAAATCACTCCAGCTCGGTCAATATTAATTTAAAAGTTTTAAATTTAGTCTCAAATTGTAGGAATCATTTTTATTTACAATTTGAGACCGAATTTATAGTTTCTGAACCAATATTGACCGAGCTGGATACATTTTCCCATCCTACCAGGATGTCTTCTTTGCTTGGACAGACTATACATACATCAATGAATGAATAATGGAATAAAAAAAATATATATATACTGTAAATATGAATGATTTAATAAGTGGCAGAATAGGCTACATAGATATACATACCATAACGTAATGTCTTTGCATTTCAGTCTTTTCTCCCGCTAGTTTTTCACATTCAACTTTCAATCTGAAAAATCAAGAAAATTCTTTGAGAAAAGAGACCAATGTTGAAGAAAATTATTATGGTGATAACACAATATAACGGATTATCTAAATCAAATACTTTTACAAAACAAGCAGCCAGCAGCAGTTTAACAAAGGTTATTAGGGAAGGTTGTTCCATATCCGAAATGAAAACAGGTGGGGAGAATAGAATATGACGTATTTCAGATGAGAAATTCTAGTAAAGTGCGCATGCGCTCATAATTTTTAGTGAAAAGTATCATAATATAATGTTGTTGATATCTCCTTTGGGAGATTGGCTGTCGTTAGTAAAGACAGTCAGTCGTTTCCCGTCTCTGGAGGAATAGTTATTGTTGCAATAAACTCTAACTGATTAACTGCATGTTATTCAGAGGTGTTCTGCGCCGTCAATTGGTTGCGGAGACTGGCTTATGGTGGAGAGGATTAACGTGCTAACCACACGTTACCTCTATCCTGGTTGATGATTATTTGCTTGCTGTATGGTCTGTCCGTCGGGGGGAAATTCTGGCGAGGTGGAGGGGGCGGCTTCGGCTCGGCCAGTATTGGTTCGGGGACTGTGAGATCTGATTGAGAATTTATGGCTTTTGGGCCGGTATTGGTCGTGCTGGGGACGTTTTCAGGTCGTGCCGGGGTGTCTTCTTGGCTTGGACGGGCTGTATAGTAGAGTGAATTTGAAACTGGCAACCAGCTGGTAGGCCTAGGCACTTCATGAGCTGTTGAGCCAGACATACATACATACATGTTGTTGATCTAAACTACGCAATTTTTTGGATCCCCCACCACTTTTCTAGTTCCAAAAAATCGGAATAAACTTGTTTTTGATAACCTTGGAGTTGTACCACGGTATTCAGACGATTCGCTCACTATATTGTTGACGCAGAAAAGTTTTGAGGTTCTGTCTGCTCCTTGTACGCTCCAACAGCTAATGTTGTCAATTCGAGTTGTCAGTTGGCTATAGATAAATCATGTTTCTCGAATCAAGAGACAATATTGACAATGTCAAGAAACAATCGTATAAAGTTTCTTTAGTAAACTCTTGTGTTGTACATTTTTTGTTGCACTGGCGGCTCGTGCCCACGAAACAGGTGAAGTGCTCGTATCTTGTACTGTTCAGGGTGGCTCGTTGGAGGAGTGATAAAGCGCCGGTCTGATAACCAGGTGGACCCTGGTTCAAATCTCAAGCGGGGAACAATTTTTGACCACAGCACAATCACATAAATACGGCCACCCCGTCTTTCGGAGGAGACGATAAGCCGTCGGTCCCGACTACCTCAAAGTAGTCGTCATCTATCATCCATATCATTACCCACGCACAAGCCTATGAGCTCATGTGGGCTTCACCCTCATAACAAACAAACTAACAAACAACACTTCACCTGTTTCGTGGGCATGAGCCGCCAGTGATTTTTTCTCATTTTTGTACTCTATTAGCCCAGGCAAATTATACTAAAAAAGGGCCTAGCACCTAAAAAATGATGGATGGCCGGAGATGATCTTAAACCACTGTGGGCATCCCAAATAAGTTTAATATGAGTTTGTGACGCTTTCTGAGTGGCGCATAATACAGGGTGACCAAAAAACCACGGAATTTTTTTCATTTTCTAGTTTTTTGCAACTCACGTCAAAACCAAGCGTCGGACAGAAAAATTCGTAATTACAATGTTTTAGTAAACAAAATTCTTTAGCGATTGATATCAAATTCAACCCCCTGTGATATGATAAGCGGCAACCGAGTTATGATTTTTTTAAATGCTATATTTTTTTGAGAGAAATTGAAATTTGAAAATTTTCAATTTTTGATTGTTTATATCTTTTGTACGTTTCATTAGAAATGTGAAATTCAAAATCCCTCTGGGGATAATTTTATCCTGTACAATTCAAGACCAAGTAGAACTTTCTATCTAGTATATTTTCCGTGCTAGTGCTCTCAACATACTTCCTTGTACAACAAAAATTACAATATTTTCAACAATAAGGACCAAAATAAATCTCTATATCCTTGTATTGGAGTTTTCTACCAGAAAACTCCAATAAATTATCAATAAATTAATTTATTATCCTTTAAGAGTCCTTCTAACTGGAAATAGCCTGAATTAAGGACGGTATGGTTGGAATTTATAGAAATATGATCGAACAAAAAATAATCTGGTAGAAAACTCCAATAGAAGGATATAGAAATTTATTTTGGTCATTATTGTTGAAAATATTGTATTTTTTGTTGTACAAGGAAATAATATTATGTTGAAGCTCAAGCACAAAAAATATACAAGATAGAAAGTTCTACTTGGTCTGAATTTGATATCAATTGCTCAAGAATTTTATTTACTAAAACATTGTAATTACAAAGTTTTCTGTCCGACGCTTGGTTTTGACGTGAGTTGAGGAAAACTAGAAAATGAACAATTTTTCCGTGGTTTTTTGGGCACCCTGTTTTATGCGCCACTCAGAAAGCGTCGCAAACTCATATTAAACTCAAACTCAAACTCATATTATTTGGGATGACCACAGTGATTTATGATCATTTCCAGCCATCCATCATTTTTTAGGTGCTAGAAGTCTAATTTGCCTGGGCTATATATGGTTGCTCTGCATATGACTTTTGAAGATTTTGTATGACCTGCCTAGTGCCTATTGATCTTGTAGTCTGATGGTGAATAAAGTTAATCTCGAATAGAATTACTTCACATCTGGTGTTAGTGGGTTATATCACGTACAAGGGACAGACAAAATCACCTTACTTTCTGGCGTCAGCTATCATGTAGTAGCTATAGGCGTATATTATTTTAAGATTTCTTCTCTGTAACTAACTATTGTTTTACTATTGCATTGTCAGTCTCTTCTCACAGCCATAGACGTTGCCAATTCGACAGGTGTATTATGGAAATATGGATCAAATTTCATTCATAATCAGCTGATTTGGCAAAGTTGCATCAAATCTCTCTAGACTATTTTCGAACATTCTACTCTATAAATCCTTAATCATGGTATTACTCCATCATGTATAGTTGTGCCAAGCACAGAAGAGCCTTTGGCAACATGGCTGCCACTCACTGCTGCCAGTAGTCGAAATGAAAATTGTTCTAATATAACCAAATTTAGGAAGATATAGTACAGACTCAGACTATTTTTTCTGTCCTAGTTAACAATACTGTACTAGTAAATCTGTGAAAAGTAGACCTCACGAAGTCACCCTCACCCATTAATGAATTCAACATGAATAATTCTATAGTCTGAATTCTTCTATGTTCAGAAGTATAAATTTATATAGTAATATTTTAGTATGGAGGTCATTCCTTTTCCTCTAATATTATCCTTAAAATGCAATATTCCAAGAAATCTTACATATACATCGACGCGCAATTTCAAGAGGAACATTCCTGTCAAATTTCATCAGAATCTATTGCCGCGTTTCGACGTAAATGCGGAACAAACAAACAAACATAAAGATAAATGCAAAATCGTCGTCTTGAATCTAGACCTCACTTACGTTCAGACAATAAATAAATGAATAAAAATATATTTTCATTCGTGAATCAATATGATTATGGTTGGTGTGAAAAAGGTACGTTGGCTGAAGTGGTTTTACCCTAAAAATTTCAGTTCTGTGCATGCCTAGTTGCACTCTCACTTCCCTCCGCCATCTTTCAAGAGGCTTTTCTGTGCTTGGCACAATAATAGGATGCAGGAGTTCTGAAATTACATAAATATTATACCTTATTCTCAATAAATCACCGAGTATGACACTGGCTTTGATAAATTATTAGAAAATAATGAAGAATTGAACTCACGTGTGGTATTGAGCCTGCAAGAAGTTGAATTCCTCCTTGATCCTCTCACATGTTTCAGCTATTGTGAATTTCAATTGTCCTCCTGGGGTGGGAGCACCCTGTAATACAAACAATTTGTTCATTATTTAATGGAATTTCTAAAACAAGGAAAATTTGATAAAACATTTGAAATTTTTTTACAAAAATGTAAATCACAGAATTACTACCCCTTTCACACAATAACTTGAGATGAAGTAAATAAACCATCCAGGGTGGCAACTGGTGCGATGAGAAACCATAGCAACGAAACGACACAGTCCCGACAAAACCAATTCAGGACTCATATATAAACAGACGCATCGCCAATGCTATGACATGTCCCTGCTATGTCGGTTATTGGTTGAGGTTTGTCGTGGCTAAGGTTTCCACTCCATACTAAGGGTTAGAACATGTCAAATAAGGTGAGGCTTAGACGGTTAGGCTCCGGGTGCTACATAGTATATACATGGTTCTACAACTATATCATATATCATATCATATCATATGATTTGTATATCATATTATAGTAAAAACCTCAAGCCTAATGCCCGGTTTTTCCAAGCACACTTAAATTTGAGGAACCCTCAAGTTTACTACATATTACTAAATTTGCTATACTTATGATAGAAAATGTCAGCTATTCATCAAAATTTGAGGGTCCCTCAACTTTGAGTGTGCTTGGAAAAACCGGGCATAAGCCTCATCTTTTCGACATATTCTTACTCTAATACCCGGTTTTTCCAAGCACACTCAAAGTTGAGGGACCCTCAAATTTTGACGAACAGCTGACATTTTCTATGATAAGTATAGGAAATGTAGTAAAGTGTAGTAAACTTGAGGGTCCCTCAAATTTGAGTGACCTTGGAAAAACCGGGCATAAGGGTCTAGGGTCTCAGCTCTACATCCACTGACAGTTCCATAGTTCACAATCAACAGTTAAATTTCAAATATTATTGATCGGAATGTAAGGGAAAACCACCAGTAGTGGCCACTGCTTCAGTAGTGGCCACTCGAATGGTTTTTTCTTCAGAATATGGGTTTGTTACCTTCAAATGTATTCTAAACCGGCTAGAGGCTTAGCTTATGATATTTAGCAGCTAAATAGTTCAAGTAGAAGTTCGCAGAGTATCATCAGAGATTTTTGAAAGAAATTCATTGACGCTGTTCCACTCAAATACGTAGTTTCAGTAAGATGTTCAATTTTCTCTTGCACGTTTCAGTAAGAAGGCATGAATACAAATTGTTTCATTATGTCTACAATATCTGTAATTTTCGCCATTTCTGGTGTTATAGAATTATCCTCTAGAATGTCTGAATGATATTCAGAAGGTTTCTAGCCAAATCTGGCCGGCCGGGTTGGCCGAGTGGTCTGGGGCGTTACAACCTTCAGTCCGCTAGCGCTACCCGGTCGTGGGTTCGAATCCCACCAGAGGCATGGTCGTTTATGCACCTCATAAATCACCCTCGCACACTCCATTACCCACGCACAAGTAAATTGGAATACTTATGTGGGCATCATCCGCAGCAAAAAAAAAATAAAATAAAAAAAAATAAAAGTGATAATTTGGAGTAAAATCAGACTGGTCTCTACTAGAGCAAGACACTGTGAGTAATCTGGTAGTTGCCACCTATGACCTACTGGATATTGTAGAGGTTGTAGCCTAAATAGTGTTGTAAAAGTTCATGTAATTTGAATTTATGTTCTCCTAAGACTGTTTTTAATAGGTTACAGAGGAAAACTAACTTTACAACATCTATTTTCTCGTTTAACCTCACTTTTTGAAGTGGCTTGTAACCAACAACAATGCATTACCATTTCATCCCATTTCAAAATAACCTATTATCATTTCTGGCGTTATATTCATGTTATGGAATGTAAAACTAACTTACTTGAATGATTTTAATAATCAGCTTTAGAAATTAAATTTTTAATGAGCATAAAACATCATGTGGTTACTATGGAATCAGTACCTGGCTACTACCATTGACTATGGATATAGGTCCATAGTCAATGCTACTACTGAATCATAGTGCCCACTTTAGAATCAAAATTGAGTTTCACGGAAAATTTAATTAATTCATTTATAAATTGTGATATTCGCTATTTTTCGGATTACGTCAATCAAGAATGATCTGGGCTATATATCTATTAAGTTTCAGGTGAAATAACTAATGAAATGAATGAACCTGCACAAGTCTGAATAAACTACGAAAAAATCCTTAAACATGGCCACTACTGGTGCTTTTACCTTAGGCTAGGTTTACAGCTGTTCTGAACTGCCGGTTTCTCCATCCTTTACAGGTTTTCGACTGTCACTGTCAAAACCTTACACGACACACACGCCAAAAGTTTGTTTATTTTGTCTCAAGTGATCGCGAATAGGTTAGGGGTAGCCTATAGTAGCTTCACAGTAGTCTATTATTATTGTAGTGTAGTTTCAAACTTTACATTGAACCAAGCAGTCGTTCTTATGGCAATGCAGATAAAAGCACACGGTATCGCTGTTGACATTCCTATAGTCACGTTCATGGAATAATTGGAACGCAAAAGGAACAGACGAAACCGTCGTACCGTAATTTTTGGCACCAGCTATAACAAGGTGTAGATCATAAAAAGGAGAGAGAAAGTGGTGAGGAAGAAGAATGAGAAGAAGAGGAAGAAGGAGAAGAAGTAGAAGAAAAAGAAAAGGAGAGCGACGCCTTCCCAACTTCAATTTATTATTAGGAGTAATAAGTAAAATGATAAGAAAAAAAATTAATGATGATGATTACGGCACGTTGAAAAGAAAAATCGAAGAAGAAGATGAAGGAGAAGAAGAAGAAGAAAAAAAAAGAAGACGAAGAAGAAGAAGTGAGAGATCAAGCGGAAGAAAAAGAAGGAAGAAAGAATTGAACATTATAGTGGTGCACAGCACTAATATTGGAATAAATATAACAAGAAAGCAGCACAGTTATGTATAGCTATGTACAGTAGTATATATTGTGTGATTTAAGAAGCTTATATCTATTTACAGGTTTGTTATAAACGGTCTATATATACGGTGAATTTGTCTCTCAATCTTTCGCTCTCACTTCTTCTCTCTCACTCTCACTCTCTCACACTCTCTCTCACTCCCGCAAAGTTATTGTTCCCTCTTTCCTGTTCCCATCACACTCTGAAAGCTCTTCCTCTTCTATCTCTACTTCTACCTCTTTTCGCTCATCTTTTACTTCTTCTTCATATTCTTCTCCTTCTTCTTATTCTTCTCCTTCTTCTTCACTTTTTTTCTGTTCAAACTCGTGGGGGATTTTATGTCTCTGTAAGTACCTGTCTCTCTTCGTCAAACCTCTATGAAATCTTTTCCTCTCACTCTCGCTCAATCAAACTCTCTCTCTCTCTCTACAGGCCAAGTGTTAATGGAAAGGATATACTTATCCTTCCCCAAGAATGGACATGTTTATGTCCAAACTTCGCCTTTTCATTTAGATATAATGCACAACAAGTAAGATTGCAAGCAAATAGCATATTGTTTGGATAATTGTTCTAGGATTTTTGCATTCATATGTAACCTCTCTCATTGAATAGATTATAGAATATCCTGTAAAAAGTGTAGTGTAAAATATCGAAATTAGTGCGTAACTTGTAAAAATGTTAGATTTAATAACAACTCTTGTTATCTAGAAACTAAGCAAAAATATTTTGTTGCTATCTAAATGAATAAAGAGATCTAATCTAATCTCTCTCTCTGACCCTTCCTTATCATCACTCATTCTCATTCTCTTTTATGAATTATAATTCATTATCAGTTGGTTTGTCAACGTTCCATCAAATTTCATTTGCCTAAAAAGTTAGTTCAAGTTGGCCTAGTGATGCAACGTTGCCAATTCAACTGATTATGAGAAAAAATATATAAATAAATTATAAAATTATAAGAAAGAATAAAATTATCAATTAAACAGAGTCCTTTTTTCTTAGACTGTTTTCATGCGTTCTACTCTGGAAGATGAAATTTTTCCATGTTCAAATCATTCATATGAAACTCATTTAATGAATGCGACCATGAATCTGGATTTAACCACTGGTAAATATTTCATTTATTTTTGGTTCAAACTACCATTGCAATTATATTGGACCTATGTATGTTTGAAAGTGAATAATAAATCATTGAATAGATTATAGAATCTTTCGTAAAAATTGTAGTGTAATAATATCGAAATTAGTGTGTAACTTGGAAAATAATAGAATGATTAGATTTAATGGTAACTCTTGTAATCTAGAAACTAAGCATAAATATTTTGTTATCTAAATGAATAAAGACATCTAATCTCTCTCTCTCTCTCTCTCTCTCTCTCTCTCTCTCTCTCTGACCATTATCATTTTTATTGTTACTCATCTTATGATATAGCTCAAATATCCATTAAGTATCAATTTATCTAAATCTAGTCTTTTAATTGCATAAAAATTCTCCTCTCTATCTTTAGTAATATTAACAGCTCGTTATAAATTTTCAATTCAAGGCCAAGTGTTAATGGAAAGGATATCCTTATTATCCTTTCCCAAGAATGGACATATATATGTCTAAACTTCGCCTTTTCACTTAGATAACTTACACTCCTTATTCATTTTGCAGAACCTCGAATTAAAATTTTTCATAAATTTTGCATTCATTACTTCACCGTTTTATTGTATTTTTACTAGAAGTTTCTATTTTGTGAAATTTATAGGATAATTTTGTCCTACTCATATATTATATTACAATGTAGAATCTAAGCCGAATTTTGATATCTATTTGAATAAAGTAATCTAATCTAATCTAATCTCTCTCTCTCTCTCTCACTCTGTCTCTTCGGTTGAGAGTTAATGGGAGGGATATCCTTGCATATCCTTCTCCAAGAATGAAAATTTTTGTCCAAACTCCGCCATTTCATGAAGATACATCACAATCATATTATTATAACAGTAAGAATATTGAACCCTATATATCTGTAATTTAGTAAGTTCCTTGTACATGTATTTCTTATTTTAACCAATCGTGTAATTAGATTTGTTTAATTTTTAGAATCTAGGATTTAAGATCGTAAATGCTGTACTCTACCTGAATAAAGTGAATAATCTAATCTAATCTAATCTTCAAGGCCAAGTGTTAATGGAAAGGATATCTTCGATACCCTTTCCCAAGAATGGACATCTTTATGTCCAAACTTCGCCTTTCCATCTAGATAATTTGATCAAAATAAAAGATTGACATTTATATATTTTTTACAACGTTTTTATGCTATTAAATTTCCATGATTTTCGCGTTCACTTGTACTTATTTGTTGATTAATTAATGAGTTGTACTAGTTACTTTATATTATTTTATTCCTGTATAGAGGTATAGCCTACTTTCTATATTATTTGATTGCAATCTAGAAACTAAGCTGGAATGTTTTGTTATTATCTACATGAATAAAGAAAACTAAATCTCTCTCTCTCTCTCTCTCTCTCTCTCTCTCTCTCTACAATTGTGTAAACAGAAAGGGTTTGGTGGGTTTAAAGGATGGGGGAGGGCAGAGGTTCTGCTCCCACAGTGGGTTGCTGGTGTAGAAGGGAAAAAAAGAAATTCGAGATTGTATGTACACAGGGGTGAGGTGACCCTTTCAGTACTATCTTCATCTCTGTTGGAAGTCGTGAACCTTTCTCACACTCTTCAACTCTTTTTCTCTCTCTTTCACTGCTTTTCTCTACATCACAGACTCTTTCAAAAACTCTTTCACTCTCTCTCACTCATTCTAGCTTCCAAACAAACTTAGTTACAAGCAGTGTCTGTCTCTCTCTCTCACTTATTCACTCTTTACTCATTCATTCTCTCTGAATCTCTTTCTCGCACTCTGACTCCATCACGCTCTCACTCTCTCTCTCTCTCTCTCTCTCTCCCTCTCTCAAGCATTTTAGAAGTTCTCTTCTCTTACTACTACAATCACACAACCAACCACTAACATAAGCGCCACCTTCTAGAGCCTAACCAAGCAATGAAGACATTCTGGCAAGGTGAGAAAATGACTCCAGCTCGGTCAACATTGGTTCAAAAAATATATATTAGGTTTCATATTGTAGGAAACATTCTTATCTACATTTTGAGATCAAATTTATGATTTTTAACCCAATATCGATCGAGCTGTAGTCATTTTCTCATCTTTCCGAAATGTCTTCTTTGCTTGGACAGACTATACATTGAAACTCTTTTTTTTCATTTTGGTTTTCCCTCATTTATTTAGAATAGCCACACTATATATTTTCCTTTCTCTCCCACACCATTCCATTTCCCCTTCTTTGAAACTAAATCACACTCAATCAATCATAATAATCATTATAGTAGAACCTCGTCAATTCGAAACTTCATAGTTTGAAACCACTATAATCCATAAATATTTCTTAAAAAATTGTCTCTTTTATTTCATCTTCCCAATAATTCGACTATAGAGAATGTCTGATTGGTGTGAAACGTTCCATAACAGTTTGTAGAGATCAAATCAATTTTTCCCCGCCAGCTGCCATGATTTTGCAAATTTTTTAAATAATTTCTTTTAAAAACAGGAAAACTTGAACTTGATCACTCGCTTTTCCAACTTATTTCAATAATAAGTAATCTTAAATACTAATTATAAGTAATAGTAAATTAATAAAATTTGTTGATTGAATATTGATGTAGTAGAATTTCTCAAATCCACTTTATTTCTAATAAAAAAAATAGAAATTAAACAGAGACATTTTTTCATGTGTACTCACACATCCTCATTACAAATGTACACATGAAAACATGTTTCTGTTTGATTTCTATTTTTTTTTTTTTTTGTATTATAAATAAAGTGAAATTTGAGAAAACATCTTTGTTCTTTCATTAATTATAGTAAATTTGTAAGAAATATTATTTCTTACAAATAATATTTTTAAATATTTGTAAAATTCTTCGTAAATATTAAGAAAAATAGGTGACAAATATGAGTGGATAGTAATAAGTGAATAGTAATAGACAAATCACTTTTTCAGCTTATGAAATAGTTTCTTGATTCTTCACTTGTGATTGAAAGCTTTGAATGTTCAAACCACAAGTGATAAATGCTACTCAGAATGAGAAGTGAATGAACATTCGATTTGCTCAATACAATGTGAATTGAAGCAGTTTTGCTCAAGTGTAAAATGCAAATGTAATTTTGCAAAAGTGTATCTTATGAGAGTTGGCTAAAGTAAAGTGGATGCGACTCAACTAGCCAATCGAGAGTTTTAATCAATGAACAATCAATGAACATATTGTGTGTATATGTCTCTGTGTGTATATATGTGTGTATAGTCTCTATAATTCGAACTATTTCCTGATTTACAAATAAATGTAATTCTACTGTAGCAGGTATAGAATGTCCAAGCAAAGGAGACCTTCCGACAAGATGGGAAAATAGCTTTAGATCAGTATTGGTTCAAAAATTGTAAATTTGGTCTCAAAATTGGCAGACTTTCTGATCTAATCTAGAATTTGACACCAAATTAATAATTTTCTAATGAATATTGACCGAGCTGGAATCATTTTTCCATCTTGTCTGAATTTCTTCTTTGCTTGCACAGACTATACCTAGAGACTGAGCATGAATATTGGTTGTTATAAATGAATCAAGAAATCTAATATCTCTCTCACAAACTCTTTCTCTCACTCTACACACGTCCTTTCTCCCATAAATACACTTCTCCCTACCACCAACATTCAGTCCAACTCATTCTCACACAATCTCTCTCTCTCTCACACTCACTCACTCTCTCTCTCACTCCCTCTCACTCCCTCTCACTCACTCTCTCGCTCTCTCTCTCTCTCTCTCTCACTCTCTCTCTATGAATTTCTCTCCTTGCCACTCCTCCGCCTCTCTTCATGATGTACTGTATGTGACTGTCAATCAATTTTTACGTTTTTTTCTTCCACGGTATTGGCCTTTCTTCCTGGCGTGTTGTGTTCGCAGGCACATGCCTCGCACTGTCGATACGCGGCTTTATTCTGATTTTTTCAGTTTTTCTGCAAGTGCGTTTTATTTTTTGCCTCTTGTTCAAATTCCTGATAATCATAATCGAATGAATAAAAATTGTATTCACTAATATATTTCTTGAAAACTTGTTATCATCGGACATAAGGTCTTGAAGGCAGTGTATAGTCTGTCCAAGCAAAGAAGACCCTCTGACAAGTTGGGAGAATGACTCAAGTTCGATCAATATTAGTTCAAGAATTACCAATTTGATCTCTCATTGTAGGAAACAATTTGATCTACTGTTAAGACCACATTTATAATTCTTGAGCAAATATTGATCAAGCCAAAGTCATTTTCCCATCTTGTCAGAGGGTCTTCTTTGCTTGGACGGACTATAGTAGTGTGACTTGAGATCTAGTATAGTATGTCAAAGCAAAGATAACATTCTGGCATGATAGGAAAATGACTCCAGCTAGGTCAATAATCCTCGAAAAATTATTTATTTGGTCTCAAATTTTAGAATAGAAAGTCTCCTATAATGTTGAGACCAAAATTATAATTTTTGATTCAATGTTGTCCGAGCTGGACTAATTTTCCTATCTTGCCAGAATGTCTTGTTTGCTTGGACAGACTACATCATGAAGAGCTTTTCTGATTTGATTAATAAATTATAATTTAACTAGAACTTATTATAGCTTTGATTTAATTTGATTTAATATTATAGCTTTTGATTTAATTTGATTAACGCTCATTCGACTCATGCCAGGCGCACACCAACACGAATTCGTTGCGAAGATTTGTTGCGGTACAAATTCAATTCTGAGAACTTGCCGGACGAAAATTTAAAACAATTGGGGTGTATGTGCTAGCGCAGAGCGATGCGTTGCGAAATATTCGGTATGCGATTATTCACAGCGAATGCTGCATGCAGCATTTGCATCGCTTTTTGCATTGCGAATATTGTGGCTTGTTCAGGAACTAACACTAATTTTCGTCTGCAAGTAAAAAAACAGCAACCAGCAAGCAAGAAAGTCAACTCTCGTGTCTCGTCACATTAGAAATAAACACTGAACAATTGTTGGAGATTATTTACACGTAGCCTATCCAATATTGTATGATCACATCATTTTATATTATTATTTTGATCACAAAGATTACAAGAATATTAAAAAAAATACAATATTTAGTATGATATTAGAAAAGCTGTCAATGCTACAGGTAAGTTTCAGTTTACTTTAATAGGCTAATCCAGCTCTTGAGCAGTTACTCAGGATATTATTATTGTATTACAGCATTATTATAGTTAACTTCAGTATCTCTTCTACCCTACTAGGTTGGTTAGGTTAAATACTCAAATATTCCCGCGCTCTATGTTACGATTATTTCGCTTTGGTGTGCCTGCTCCAGCGTTACGAATATTTCGCACCGAAACCTTCGTCCCGAAATCGGAGTCCAATTTCTTAGAACCACCGCAACGAATTCGCGACGCATTGGTCTGCGCAAGGCTTTAAACGTGTATCACTGGCAGTACGTGCCCACGAAACAGGTGAAGTGCTTTACAGTAAAAGATACGGGCACTTCACCTGTTTCGTGGGTACGAGCCGCCAGTGACGTGTATGGAGTTTTATAAATTTTGTATAGCTGACGACAAAAATTAGGCGGTTTCATCTGTCTCTTGAAAGTGATGTAACCCACTAACAGTGTTGATGTAAAGCATCTATTGTATTATTTCAAAAACATAATCTAGGGCTCTAGGCAATGCTAAATGACAGGGCCCTCGCATGCTGTTTTGGCACCCAGTTCGATATTCCAGCAGAACTCACCCCTCCCCCCCCCCCGTACCAGACGAATGCAATCGATCATATTATTATTATACAGGGTGTTTCAGGAGGAATGTGCTATACTTCTCAGGCTGATTCCTTACACCAAGTAGACAAAAAAGTTCCATGGGACCATCCCCCAAAAACGCTTTGTTACCGAGATAACAATGGCGGAGAATTGAGATTTTTCAAAATATATTAATTTTTCTAATTTTTTAGAGACTTTAGTGAGGTACTAAAATAATCAATTCTTATGTAAAATTAGCTGAGAAATTCAATGAAACCAGTTCCAAGTTTGTAACTTCAACGGTTATTGAGATAATTGGGAAAAATATGCTAGAAAACGCAATTTTTCAACAATAAGGGTTATAACTGGGTAAGGAATCATAAAATTGTATTTTTTATTAATGGAAGTTGAAGAGTCGGATTCTAAAGAAAAAAATAGATGGCGGCGACTGTGTAAATCTTACCGAAATCTCAGAAATAGCGATCAAAAATCGCAAAATCGCTACTAAACACAAATTTATCACTTGTTCTATGTTTTGTCAATTTTCCGATTTTTGGTCGACATTTCTGAGATTTGGGTAAGATTTACACAATCGCCGCCATCTAACTTTTTCTTTAGAATCCGACTCTCTTCAACTTCCATTAATAAAAAATACAATTTTATGATTCCTTACCCAGTTATAACCCTTATTGTTGAAAAATTGCGTTTTCTAGCATATTTTTCCCAATTATCTCAATAACCGTTGAAGTTACAAACTTGGAACTGGTTTCATTGAATTTCTCAGCTAATTTTACATAAGAATTGATTATTTTAGTATCTCACTAAAGCCTCTAAAAAATAAGAAAACATAATATATTTTGAAAAATCTCAATTTTCCGCCATTGTTATCTCGGTAACAAAGCGTTTTTGGGGGATGGTTCCACGGAACTTTTTTGTCTACTTGGTGTAAGGAATCAGCCTGAGAAGTATTGCACATTCCTCCTGAAACACCCTGTATGTATCCAAAGCAAACATGATCAAGCTGCTTCGCATTGAGAATTTACATTATAAGTATCATACTTCATCAATAATGATTGGATATTCTATAGTGTTAGTTATATAGAAGTTGAGAATGAAACTACTCAGTCTACTCTACTAAACGGGACATATTTCAGCGAATTGTTGATTATTCAAATTTCAATTATTCATTAAGTCTTTTTTATTAGTTTGCTTGAGAGCATATCAGGAAAGAATTCTTAGAATACATTCGTTAATTGCATAAAGAATATGAATACTTCACAGAAAAAAAAATATTATACATCATAAATCTTGCATTTTTCTGAAAATATACATCTTTCAACAGAAAATTGGAAACCTAATAACAAGGAAATTGAATGCACATTCAATTTTCACAGCCCTCTCCAAGTTTCTTGGAAAATCATTCGAAATAATGATTAGATATTGCAGTACAACAACTGCTGTAACATCATAATGTTGATCAATTCGAATCTCCTATTCTATCTCTATATATAAAAGTGAAATGGCACTGATTAATTCACTCATCAGCAGAACTAAAAATCTACCGAACCGAATGCGTTCAAATTTGGCAGACATGTTCAGTTGGAGCTCTAGACGCCTACTAAGAACGGGTTTTTGAGACTTCAAAAAAAGTACGCCAAATATTTGAGTTTTTCTATAGTTTTTCGGAATTTTCTTAATTTTTTTCGAAAACCAATCAGCAGAAAATGTTGATATTCGGTGGGCAGGTTCAGATAAGGTCTAGAAATGTTGTGTTGAAATATTTTTGAAATCTGTTCTAGACTAAGCAAGTAATAAGTTTTTCAAAATTGTAGATGTATTGTGGGTTGCATATCTTCCACCTTGATACGACAAATCAAAACTGTAAATTCTATGGTTCAGCGAGATTATAGATGAACTAATTTGAAAGATATTGAATAAAGTTTTAAACTACGTCCAATATACTTCCCAAGGTTACGCTTAATATCAGCGTTTTACTATTTTCGGAGTATTTCTTAGATTTTTCGAGAACAAATTGGCATAAAATGCTGAGATGAAATAACCAGGTCCAAATTAGGTCTCGAAATGCTGTGTTCAATAAATTTCGAATCCCTTCTGAACGGAATTTGTTTGTCTCAGCTGACACTGACAGAGGTTTTGCAGGCGAGCGAAGCGAGCCTGTTTGACTCACACTGCCTTTACTGTCGGGGGTCCATGCCTATACTGTCGGCTAGGCGGAGAAGGCGAGCGAAGCGAGCCTGCCGGCTAGTTTTATATAAAGCTACTTACGATAGAAGATTTGAATTGATTACTAAAATAGTTCTGAATTCAGCCAGCATATGGGAGTAGCAGAAGGGTGACTTGCTTACACTCCTTTTGGAAACGTCTCCAAGTTTCGCCTATGTTCTAATTGGCCGACGAAATCGGTTCGAAAAGTTTACAAATTCGACCAGTAGATGGCAGCAGTGGTCGGGTGATTTCAGAAATGATTTGGACACGCCTTCATGCCGCACCTGCTCGTTTCTGATTGGTTGACAGTGTTTCGTGAGTTCTGCCTTAGAAAATGGCTGCTAGCGAGAAAATGGTGGATGTGTATCATTCACAAAGCGTAACGCTGTTTTACTATTTACTATCTTACGCTAATATAGCCTAATTAAGTCATGAATTCGACAATTTTATTGAACTGGTATAATTTTTTGAGTTAGTACTTCAGATAAAAGATAAATCTGGAATTTCGCAATCCTATACTCATGTTCTTCTTAAAAAGAATCTGATATTATTGATTATTCTATTCTGTGGATATTATCAAACTGTGGAAACTCATATTTGGCGTATCATACAAGGTAACTGGATGGATCTTATTTTTTCAAACAGAAAAAATTGAACATTTTCCTGTTTCAGGGGGAAAAGCTGGATGGGGGGAGTAGTTGGATTAACAGAGAGAATATTAAAGAGAGGAAAAAAAAGGGTAATATTCACGTACTTATTTTCTCTTAGTGCTACTGCATTCATTAAAACTTTTAATAATAGAAATCAAAGTTTCGATTAATGTTGTTTACTGTTATTTACACTTGAAAATGGCTATATCGCCGAAACATGTAGTGTAAAATAAAAATATTTTTTAAAAAAGGGTACTTTAATTTTAATTATTTGAAGTTTTAATGTTCACGTGTATTGTAGAGTGAGATGTTAAATCGTTGAATCCACGTAACAAGGAAAAAATAGTTTTGTTACATTGAGATAGGCCTAGCCTGTGGAAAAGAATATGAATAGAGTGTGTTATGTAGGATATACTCGTAGGTATAAAATACGTGGAAAATATGATTATGTATGTGGATGAGAAGTGCTATAGTATGTTTAGGATAGAAAAGAGAGCAGAAGATTAGAAAAGAAAAAAGTGTGCGAGAACGATTGAGAGATTAGATTAGATTAGATTTTAGAAAATTAGAGAAGAAAAAAGTGTGCGAGAACGATTGAGAGATTAGATCTTAGATTAGATTAGAGAGAGAGAGAGAGAGAGAGAGAGAGGGAGAGCACAAAAACTGTGAGGTACATAAATAATCTGTCCAAGCAAAGAAGACATTCTGGCAAGATGGGAAAATGACTTCGGCTCGGTAAATATTGATTCAAAAATAGTAAATTTAGACTAAAATTGTAGGAAACATTCTGATTTACAATTTGAAAGAAAATATTTATAAATATAAATTTGGTCTAAAATTGTGAATCTGAATCAGAATCTTTCCTACAATTTAAGACCAAATTTCTAAATATTTAACCTATATTAACCGAGCTGGAGTTATTTTTCCATCTTGCCACAATGTCTTGTTTTCTTGGACAGTCCATAGCTTGCTTCTCTCAAGGAAACTGTGCCTCAAAAACACCTCATCCGCCGAGGAGGGGTGATAATGTTTGCGCAAGAGGAGAAGACACTCCGTTCCAATGTAAAGTGACGGCGTATCTTCTCATCGAAAGCGAACCTCATGCTGCCACTCACACTCATTTCATCTCAAATCTTTTTCATGTCCAATCTTTTCTCTCTTACTTTTTCTCTGTACCCAATTTATTTTTTGCAATCAATGTCAACGTTTTCCTCGAACGCTCCAGTATTTCACAAAAGTAATGACACCTAATCGAGTTCCATGTATAGACCTGTCCAAGCAAAGAAGACGTTCTGAAAAGATTGGAAAATGACTTCGTTCAATATCGGTTCAAAATTTTTAAATTGTATCTCCAATTGAAGAAAAATTTCTGTTCTACACTTTGTGTAACAGACAACTATTGTCCGAGCTGCAGGAAATAATCTGCTTCACAAGTTGAAACTAAATTCATAATTTTTGAATCAATATTGACTGAGCTGGAGTCATTTTTCTATCCTTCCAGAATGCCTCTTTACTTGGACAGACTATAACATTCACAACAATAATCGAATATGTTAGCATAGAATAATAGAGCTCTAATAATAGAAATAATTCCTAGGATTCTCTTTGATGATAGTGAAATGATCGATGGGGGAACATCGATACTTTTCTTTATCGATGTTACGGTTAAAAAATATCGATTTTTTTGTCTTTTAATACCTATCCTTATCAAAAACCGATATTGAAATATTGTCGAGTGCTTTTCAAAGTTCAATCAATGGTAAATTGTACAGTTTATTTGGCTTGTAATTACATTGATTTCTGTAGTCCACGAACACCGATGTCTTCTCAATAATTCAGACTTCTCTTTCTCCTTTTTCATCCTTCTTTTCATCCTTCTTTTCTACACTCTTTCTCTCTGTCTACAATTAAAATCTCATGAAAGCAAAGCAAATCTTTGAAAAATTGAACGTAACCGTTCTTTGAAATCGATAAGTAGTACATGAGAAATGAAAGAGACCCAATTCTCTTTCTTAACTCTATTAAAAGTCAATGAAAATACAAGATGTTGTCTATTAAAAGTATTAGTAGCATTACAGATATTACAATCAGGGCTCAATTCATGACCGGTACCTCTGAGTAATCGCTACTTGCATAGTGAATAATTCGAATTTTTTATTGTAAAATAAGGAAACATTATAAATAAATACGCAACTAAAAGCTTCAAAATCACTCTTAAAACAAGTTTTGAGTAAATTTTCTAGCATTTTCCATGGGAGGGATCTCAGACACCCTTGTTTATACAACAATTATTACTAGTATTGTTATACGTATTACTTATAACATAAAAGTTGAATTGACAGGAATGAAATGGGAGTTGAAATTGAATGAAATCAGTTAGAAATTTGAAACTCTGATGGTTATTGAGATAATTATCAAACACTACAAAAAATATAAACACACATTGAAAGGCATGTCACAGAGGACAAGGGATTTAAAGAACACGAAACACCAATCTTTTCAAATCTGCTTTTTTGTTTGTTTTCTCTTCTTTAAATACTGATTTGTGTGGTTTTGGTAGGTTACTGAACATTTTCTCTTTAGAATTTAATTCTCTGCAATATGAAATGAGTAAAATACCTGACAACACTGAAATATCCTATTTCTATCCCTTTAAAGTTGAAAAATTGAGTTTTTATTTTTGTTTTTTGCTCATCTTCTAAATCAGTGGTCACCAATTAAATTACGAGAAGGTCCGTTTCAAAGTCTTGGCGAGCTTCTGCGGTCCATTCAGGGGAAACCACTGTTGGGGGGGGGGGGGGAATAATTCCAATCATTATTCGAATACTTGGGATTGGGACGGTTATTACTCTGTATGTATTGCGATATTAATCTTCTTTATTCAAATGCATTGAAGTTTCATATAGCCTAATATTGTGCCATTGATGATTGATCTATTAAAATTAAAATGAAGGCTATTATTTCAATTGGATTTAGCAATAAAAATTATTTCATTGTTTATTATATTTATATGAAAAATGTTTACTTATAAAATTTTCAAAACTATTCTCGAATTTAGTCCTTGACTATATCTCTTTAGCTATTGAAATTCCAAGATAAATTGAATTAAACGTTTTACTGGACATAGAATAAATGGATAAAATAATGCAACAATATTAAATCAATAGCCAAGGTTTTATTGAGAGTTGTAAAATAAGAAGTGTTTATTTATTGTTGTGATTGTTTTTCAATAATTAAATTTCATTTAGACTTTAGAGGGTTTCTTATAGATTTTTATGTTTTAGGATTTATTTCAAGTTTTTTTTCGTTGAGATCGGTATGACATCGCGGTCCGAACAAATCTAGCTGGCGGTCCGGATCCGGACCGCGGTCCGCCATTTGGTGACCACTGTTCTAAATGACCATCAAAGTTTCTAACTGGTTTCATTCAGTTTCTCAGCTAATTTTACATAATACTTGATCTTTATACCTCTTGAGGCCCATACAAAATTATAAAATTGCAAATGTGAAAACGAGAATGAGTAATTGAGGACTTCCGGACAGTTTGAAAATGATATTCAGATATGTTTCTTATCCAGGAACAGTGGCGCCGACTTTGGGGGGGCAAGGCACTTTCTGCCCCCTCAATAATCACTCAGGGGGGGCAATGCGTGTATTTTGCCCCCCCCAATATTCATAGATTACTAGAGAAATTTTCATAAATTTTTTGAGTATCAATTATCAATAAGTAGGCCTATTGAAAGAATATTTTTCGCCATCATCAATTCCAAATAGCTCAAATGAAACCAATTTTAAACAATGGTCTAGCTATTTTTATTATATTCACAACTTGAAACTGGACTATGATAGTGTGGAATGATATAGGTCTACTATTATTATTTTGAGATACTACTTCCACATTGTCCAAAAACCATAGAAATAGACGATCAGTCTCCTGTTTATTATTCGCATTACCCAGCTATAGTCTGCGAGATTTTTCTTGTTACTTGCCCCTCTCTTTCAGAGAGAGAGGCCGGATACTCTGTCCTTTACTAATCTCCCCCACTATAAAGCTCTGCTTTACTGAGTGGGTGTGAGTGAGCTCTCGCGTCACAAGTCTCCAGCTCACCCCTCCACCACTCCTTTGCCCGAATGATGATAAGAGTAAAAGAAGAAAATACAAACTGAAAGGAAACGACTTGCGAATAGGCTAAAGGCAAAGGTGGAACAAATTGTATTGTATTATGAGGAGAGTTAGAGTCGGACGATGTGCTCATCACAATAACGAAAGACAGAATGACACGGCGCATCTATTTTTGCGCAGCTCAACTTGTCATTCTAGACTCCACTACAGTACTGTGTTATCGTGGAGGGGAAGTCGCTTCCCCTAACGCTATGTAACAAGAAATTTCTCGCAGACTATAGGCGTCTGGGCTTAGATTGTTATAGCCGCATATGAGTCGTTAATTGCAACATTTTACACAAACTTCATTCTTAATTAAGTTTTTAATGTAAAACTCTCCCACTCTTCTTTCTTTGAAAATATAATACAGTCAATATAAATACAAAATCAAATACAAAATCTAGATAAACATAACAAACTACACAATAATGGAACTAACATTCATATCCAGAATTACTCAGTTTTCATTTCCACTAGTGAGAGTGGTGGTTAGCACATGGCACATCTATTCGTGTTTCATGTATTTCGTGCGATTTTTTTTATAACCGTTTATTAACGTTGTGAGTGGAAATTGTAAAAACTCTAATTAAAAACGAACTAGATGTATATTATGTGTAAGTTGGATGAAAATTTTCCTTCAACCTACATATCAGAATAAATTCAGTACCTTAACTATTACCTGTATTAATTTTTATTTCTAAATATTTTTCGTGTTCAAAATTGGAGGAGAAACTTGATTCATTTACTTCCGAGAATCACGATTATAATGGCCAATTTGAATTAAATTAATGATAGGGTAATAATAATTATAGGGAATTCAAAGTAGTTGAATGGATCAGATTATCTCTACATTACAGAATTCAGCACGAAATCACATGCAAAGATGCAGTCTCACTGCGTGTGTATTTTTGTGTATTCTCACAACCCCCTTCCCCATCCTCGGATGGCACCCCCCCCCCCCGCCTCTCATTAATCTTCAGTTTGCCCCCCCAATATTTTGATGCAGTCGGCGCCACTGTCCAGGAACAATGGCCTAGAATATTGGTTGCGAACTCAGAAACACCCTGTATAGCGGTGGAAAATGTTTCCTGAAGGCAGAAGCGTTCTTATAAGCAACTGGTGATATTTTTTGACATGATTTTTATGTTGACTTTTAGCTGATAGAGCTATTTTGTGACATGTTTTGTACATAGCTTACGAACTAATCAAGCCATTATCTTCTACTGATTAGTTTCAATCGATTAAGATTACATTGAAATACGTGATGGAGAGAGGGCCATTTCCCAACACAATCACTTCAAATTAGATAAATAACTTATAACTTTAATCAATTGAAGATGGTAAACAAATAATAATAGAACTTTAATGATAATATTAAAATCAACAAGTATAGTATTTCCAAGCAAAGAAGACATTCTGGCAAGATGGGAAAATGACGATCAATATTTGTTCAAAAATTATAAATTTGGTATCAAATAGTAAGAAACATTTTTATCTACAATTCGACACCAAGTGTATTATTTATTAATCAATATCAACCGAGCTGCAATCAAATATTCCCATCTTGTGAGAATATTTTCTTTGCTTAGACAGATTATATTTCTGTAGAGGAAGAAATATCAGGATATTCTTTCTCATCTTGCTCTTTCATGTGAGATTTATAAATAAAAATTATTATGATTATTCAAACTAGATGTGAGTAAAGCTGATGCCAAAACGTTATGCTGTTTCGTCTGGTCATTGTCACTGGCGGCTCGTACCCATGAAACAGGTGAAGTGCCCGTATCTTTCACTGTACAGCACTTCACCTGTTTCGTAGGCACGAGCCGCCAGTGCAGTCATTGTGCTCTCCCACACTCTAACAGTTGATGATGTCAATTATAGAGATTATAGAGATGTCAATTATAGAGATGTTGTCATTTAGCTTTTAGCTATGACAAAATGATGTTTTTGAAATAAATTTCTCTTATAAAATTGGAAAACAATGGATCCTTTACATCAGCAGGTTACATCCCGAACAAACTTTTTGTGTCAACAATACTCCAACATCGTTTTAATCTATATTGTACGTGATGTAACCAACTAACAGCTGATGTGAAACATCTATTGATTTCAAAAAAATCATCATTCACGAGCACTTGAGACGAAATAAACAAACCTTTCGCGTGTGTGTGCGTGTAATGGAAGGTCTTTTTCTACGCGAAAAAGTCTGATTCAGTTGAACAGCTGACTCTTGTCTGGAACTGATTGGCTACAGTCCGACTTGTCTTGTCTCAAGACTGTTGTCTGGATGTGATTGGCTACAGCTGTTGGTCTGTGGCCGAAAGTTTACCATAGAAGAAGACCTTCCATTACACACACACACACTCAAAAGGTTTGTTTATTCCGTCTAATCGTGAATGGAGTATAGGCATAGAAAGATATCAACTATCATTATGAATAAAATTAAAACTCTAATTATCGCTACATCAGCTGTTGGAGGACACAAGAAGCCGCATAACGTTTTGGCATCAACTATACTCACATCTAGTTTATACAGGGTGTTTCAGGAGGAATGTGCAACCCCCAAATTTGGACCAACCCCCAAAAACGCTTTGTTACCGAGATAACATTGGCTGAGAATTAAGATTTTTTTAAATATATTAATTTTTCTATTTTTTAGAGGCTTTAGTGAGGTTCTAAAATAAGCAATTCCTATGTAAAAATAGCTGAGGAATTCAATGAAACCAGTTCCAAGTTTGTAACTTCAACGGTTATTGAGATAATTGGAAGAAATATGCTAGAAAACGCCTATTTTCAACACTAAGGGTTATTACTGGATAAGTAATCATAAAATTGTATTTTTTATTAATGGAAGTTGAAAAGAGTCGGATTCTAAAGAAAAAGTTGAATGGCGTCGGTTGTGTAAATCTTACCCAAATCTCAGAAATAGTGAACAAAAATCGAAAAATCTCTACTAAACACAAATTTATCACTTGTGCTATGTTTTGTCAATTTTGCGATTTTTGATCGCCATTTCTGAGATTTGGGTAAGATTTACACAATCGCCGCCACTTAACTTTTTCTTTAGAATCTGATTCTCTTCAACTTCTTTTAATGAAAAATACAATTTTATTGTTCCTTATCCAGTTATACACCTTATTGTTGAAAAATGGCGTTATCTAGCATATTTTTCCAATTATCTCAATAACCGTTAAAGTTACGAACTAGGAACTGGTTTCATTGAATTCCTCAGCTAATTCTACATAGGAATGAATTATTTTAGAACCTCACTAAAGCCTCTAAAAAATTAGAAAAATTAATACATTTTGAAAAATCTCAATTTTCCGCCATTGTTATCTCGGTACCAAAGCGTTTTTGGGGGTTGGTCCCATGGAACTTTTTTGTCTACTTGGTGTAAGGAATCAGCCTGAGAAGTATTGTACATTCCTCCTGAAACACCCTGTATAACCATAATCATCCTTAATACTCATTGTTTATTGGATTATCATTTTCTGAAAAAAGATAATTATAATAACCTCAACTAGATATTAGTATGAGAGGGGTTGATAATGAAATATAAGGAGTAAATATCAAAGTAAATAGACTAGTAGCTTTTCTTTACTTCAATATTTTATTGAGTTGTTGGTTATTATTTTTAGTAAAAATTGATAAAAATTATATGTCATGCGATTGACTGAATATAACGATTGAATAATACACAGGATGTAACGCAAATAGGAGTAAACAAATAGAACTGAATGATGTAGCCTATTATGATTATGAAAATAAACCATCCTTGCTCAATAGTCAACAATTCAATTTATTTACTTTTAACTAATGTATTTACATTCTCACACTTGATTTAATATCAATCAGGATCCTGTGATTGGGACAATCATTCACGATAAATACTATTAGATATTTTTAGATGAATATTGATAGTACTGGAATATTAGAACGCTTCAAAAATGAGAGTTATTGTCTCAATATACATTCCAGTAGAACTTTCCAGAAATAGGCATTGAATAGTTCCTGGTCAATTATCTTGAGACCATGTTTCTCTATCTGTTTATCAGCTAATAATATATTCAATAGGATTCAAGTAATAGAATATGGGAGAAGTATTCATGGAACATGAAAACATGAAAGAATTATTGGATATTGCGGTCAACCAAACTCAGAATATTATAACAAGATTGTTATGATTAAACATAATAACCTATAATAGGATTTTATCAAATTTCCTGATAACCTATAATAGGATTTTATCAAATTTCCTCCTATTAAATACAATAGTACTGTACATTTTGAATTGGAGTTTAATGTATTGTCTGTCCAAGCAAAGAAGAGATTCTGGCAAGATGGGGAAATGACTCCAGCTCGGTCAACATTGGTTCAGAAATAATAAATTTGGTCCCAAATTGTAGAAAACATTCTGATCTACAATTTGAGGCCAAATTTACAATTTTTTAACAAATATTGACCAAGTAGGAGTAATTTCCCCAACTTGCCATAATCTCTTCTTCTTCTCCATCATCATCATCATCTTCTTCCTCCTCTTCCTCTTCCTCTTCCTCTTCCTCTTCCTCTTCCTCTTCCTCTTCCTCTTCCTCTTCCTCTTCCTCTTCCTCTTCCTCTTCCTCTTCCTCTTCCTCTTCCTCTTCCTCTTCCTCTTCCTCTTCCTCTTCCTCTTCCTCTTCCTCTTCCTCTTCCTCTTCCTCTTCCTCTTCCTCTTCCTCTTCCTCTTCCTCTTCCTCTTCCTCTTCCTCTTCCTCTTCCTCTTCCTCTTCCTCTTCCTCTTCCTCTTCCTCTTCCTCTTCCTCTTCCTCTTCCTCTTCCTCTTCCTCTTCCTCTTCCTCTTCCTCTTCCTCTTCCTCTTCCTCTTCCTCTTCCTCTTCCTCTTCCTCTTCCTCTTCCTCTTCCTCTTCCTCTTCCTCTTCCTCTTCCTCTTCCTCTTCCTCTTCCTCTTCCTCTTCCTCTTCTTCTTCTTCTTCTTCCTCTTCTTCTCTTCCTCTTCCTCTTCCTCTTCCTCTTCTCTTCTCTTCCTCTTCTTCTTCTTCTCTTCTTCTTCCCTTCTTCTTCTTCTTCTTCTTCTTCTTCTTCTTCTTCTTCTTCTTCTTCTTCTTCTTCTTCTTCTTCTTCTTCTTCTTCTTCTTCTTCTTCTTCTTCTTCTTCTTCTTCTTCTTCTTCTTCTTCTTCTTCTTCTTCTTCTTCTTCTTCTTCTTCTTCTTCTTCTTCTTCTTCTTCTTCTTCTTCTTCTTCTTCTTCTTCTTCTTCTTCTTCTTCTTCTTCTTCTTCTTCTTCTTCTTCTTCTTCTTCTTCTTCTTCTTCTTCTTCTTCTTCTTCTTCTTCTTCTTCTTCTTCTTCTTCTTCTTCTTCTTCTTCTTCTTCTTCTTCTTCTTCTTCTTCTTCTTCTTCTTCTTCTTCTTCTTCTTCTTCTTCTTCTTCTTCTTCTTCTTCTTCTTCTTCTTCTTCTTCTTCTTCTTCTTCTTCTATCTTTTTCTATTCTTTCCCTCCTTCACTTTTTTCTCATCAATATCCACATCTCCTCTCCTTCTACAGCTTCTACTTCTTCCTTTCTTTTTTCGTTACCATCTTCTCCGTTTTTTCTCCTTCTTCCTATTTCTCTTCTCCTATTTCTTCCCCTCTTCTCCACCATTTTTTTTTATTCTAGCAAAATAGCCTATACTATACTGTTTTTACTCCTCTATAGTAATCAGTCTTCTTCTAATTATTCTTTTTCTTCCCCAATCATCTAATTATCTTTCTTTGTTGCATCCTTTCCAATTTCTCCTCTCATCCACTTCGCCTGTTCCTCTACCTCTTCCCTATCCATTTCAACATGAGATAGGCTACATTGATGTATAGTAACCTCAGTGTTTTGTCTTTTGACATAGTCTGTCCAAGTAAAGAGGACATTCTGGCCAGATGGGAAAATGACTCCAGCTTGGTCAATATTTGATCAAAAGTTATAAGTTTGATCTCAAATCGTAGATCGGAATGTTTCGTACAATTTGAGACCAAATTTATAGTTTTTGATCAAATATTAACCGAGTTGGAGTCGTTTCCCCTTCTTGCCAGAATGTCTTCTTTGCTTGGACAGAGTACCCATTCTTATTTCAACCGTTCATTGTTTGACTTTTCATTGACCAAGTTGGAGTCATTTCCCCATCTTGCCAGAATGTCTTTTTTGCTTGGACTTGGACAGGGTACCCATTCCTATTTTCAACCGTTCATTGTTGACATTGACCACGGTGACTATATCAAAATGAAGAATTTCCTTTCTCATTTAAAAAGGAAATCATACGGAATCGTTTCCTGAAACCATTTTCTATAATGCAGGTAACCAGGTTTTCTTTAATTATTTTCAATAATTAAGTTATTCAGTTATTGCATGAATTGATAGATTCTTATAAAAATATATTTTTCTGAAAACAGGTTCATTCAACTCAACAAGAACAAGTTCAAATTAATGAAGTGTTTATTTTTCAATTCTTGTACTTTATGTACTCTGTCCAAGCAAAGAGGACCCTTTGGCAAGATGGGAAAATGACTCAAGCTCGGTCAATTTTGCTTCAAAAATTATAAATTTGATCTCAAATTAAAGGAAGCGATTCGATCCACTATTAAGACCACATTTATAATTATTGAACAAATATTGAGCAAGCTGGAACCATTTTCCCACCTTACCAGAGGGTCTTCTCGGCTTGGACAGACTATAGCAAACAACAACAAAATTGGCGGTTGACGAATGACTGCTTTCAACATCTTTCAACATCTCAACTCTGACAGGACAGTCAGCAAACTGTCTTCGAGATAATAACTAGTTGAAACGATCTCAGCAAATTGTCTCACACTTGCAGACCGCTTTCACACTTGCAGACTGACCTGACAGAGTGCAGCGGTGATAACAGACATTCGCCAAGCGTCAGTTTTGTTGAGACTCTTTGCATAATTTTAAGGTTAGTTTTGCACTGCTGCCGTTACAAACAAAAATTCCAGGTTGATAATATAGTCTGTCCGAGCAAAGAAGACATTCTGGCAAGATGGGAAATGACTCCAGCTCAGTTAATATTCTTTCAAAGGTTATAAAATTGATTTCAAATTATAGAGCAGGATGTTTTCTACAATTTGAGAGCAAATTTATAAATTTTGAATCAATATTGAACGAGCTGGAGGCATTTTCCCATCTTGCCAGAATGTCTTCTTTGCTTGGGTAGACTACGTCCACTTACCCCAGCCGAAGGATGTCTTGGAGCCGAGTACATGTTTCAAATAAGAGTAATCCAAAGTTTTAAACGCCTTCCATCACAATAACAATCACTATGAACACAACACAACACTTTTCCAACAATTTCCAGCCATTGTAGGCCTAGTAGCACACATTTTAGAACACGTTAATTTAAATTTTCACAGGACACAAACACAAACCACCTTCCAACACGCTTGTAACGTCGAGACTGAGTCTGAAAACACTTCGGTAATGTTCGGCTAAAACCGGGACAATTCGGCGAATTCGGTTTGTGTGTGCGCGCGTGCGAGCGCTCAACAGTTTGGGCCGTAATGGCATAATAGGCCACGTGGTGTTGGGAAAAGAGCGTCGACCAATGGGAGAGTGGAGTTCGGTTTGGGCTTCCCCCTCCACCGGCGAAGACTCCACGTGGAGTCGCTCTATCGACAGAACAGAGCCACTCTCGCACGCACAGGTGCATTGGCTGTGTGTATGTGCGCGTGTGAGGCTTGTTGACACTATACAACTATTACCATACATAGGCCTACATGTATATGATTGACACATTCTCAGCTCAATACCTAACTATTTTGAATAATATCATTTCTTCAAAACTTTTGGAACTAGATTAGTTTCCAGACAAAAAACTAGTTAAATTTATTGTTTTATGATATTTATTTGAAAAAATAAAATATTCTTATAGGATAGAAAACACAGTCCAAAACGTTTATAAATACAGTATTACCCTAGTTTTAGAAGTATCATAAAATTGTTTGGCAGGTGCCGAAAAGTAACGGATTAGCTAATTACTTTTCTTAATTCTTAGCTTTGTCAGGACAGCCGGCGAGCTGTCTGTGACAGTACATTGAAACGTAAGCGAGCCCAGCTATACTACAGTATACAGTTCTGTAGTATAGTATAAAATATATTCTATATACTGCATACTAAAGTATACAGTAGTAAATAACTATACTACAGTAATTCGTTCTCGAAGACAGTTTTAGACTGTCCTGGCAAATCTGATTATTAAATAACATTTTCAATTTTTGGCACCAGTTGCACCTTATTAGTTAATATTTTTTTGCAACTAAATTCCTTGAGACTTGCCATTTTTTAATCCGTCAAAAGTGAAACTTTTGATTTTTTTTATTAGTAAAAATTTTTTTTCCATCAAGTGGATTAGCTTACCTTTCCCTTTTCTTTATTATTTTTAGTTTCATTTTATTTTACCTTCTTTCCTTTTTCACCTTCTTCTACTTGCCTATTACATGGGAAACCATAGTTGGCTAGGTATTTCCCCTCCATATTTTTAAGCACACCCCACCACAGTAACTGTTGAATTTGGTAATATTGTATTATTCTGTTATTGTTTTTACTAATTTTTGTATTATATTATTCATTGTGTCTTTATGTGTGTTAGAATTGGAATAAATTGAAATATCATCGTATCGTTTAATGGAATTACTTTAGTTTTAATCATAACTATACTAATAACTAATATAGCATTACTTATAATAACTTACTTTAGACATAACACATTGTTTGTGATTGGAGGTCGAATTCTGCAAAATGTAGAAATTGAGGCTCTACTTTTTACTAAACGTTAACTAACTCAACATAGCTTGCTTTGATTATTCCAAAATAAGTAGATGAATATTATTCAATCTAGTCCAATAATCAAGATAATTTGCCAGTAACGAGAAATTCTATACCGCTTCCAGCTGCTCATTCAATACTGTTTTCAAAAACATATGATTATTTATAATGAGAACACCTTTAATCCTTTAAAATTTAATTAGAATCATATTTATGGATAAAACTGAAATTATTTATTATTAATGAATCTGTAACACTGCTATTATTTTCAACAATGGAACCAGGATGAGTGAGTAGAGGTTGGACGATGATGATGAGGAGGAGGAGTAGGAGGATGTGGTGGAGAAGGAGGAGGAGGAGGAGAAAGAGGAGCAGGAGAAAGGAGGAAGTAAGAGGAGAAAAATAATGCGTGATAGGAAAGGTTGACATCCATATAAGTGGGTCAATATTAAAATTAAGGGTGATTTTTCGGTTATTTCAGAGGGGTGGCACCCTAGTATATAGGTCTATTTGTTCTTTATGAGTTCTATAGGGAACTTGTTGTGTTGTTCAAAAGATTTGTACATGTGCACAGTTATGAGAATTAATACATATTAATCATTGTAAATTCTAAACTATTTAAAAGATTTTCAATTGTACAGGTTGAAGGTTTTTGTGCAGTAATTAATTAATTTATTTGAATGTAATTCCAAAACCACTCTAGCCAAATGATGATGAATAAAAGGTCCGAGACGTGGTTATATATATATATATATATATATATATATATATATATATATATATATATATATATACTTTTGTTTTGCGGTACCTTACACAAGAATTGCGATCAAAAGAAGTCAAAACAAAGCACAAGTGAAAAATCAGTGTTTAGTCGCGATTTTCAGATTTTCGTTCGCGATTGCTGAGATTTGGGTAAGATTTACACAATCACCGCCACAAAAATTTTTCTTCAGAATTTGATTCTCTTCAACATCTAACTATAAAAAATACAAATTTATTATCTCATATCCAGTTATATCCCTTAATTGTTGAAAGATGGTAATTTTCATCATACTCGTATTCTCCCCTTATCTCAATAACCGTTGAAGTTACAAACTTCAAACTAGTTTCATTGAATTTCACATTCAAGATTTAATTTTACATAGGAATTGATAATTTCAGAACCTGGATGAACCCTCTAAAAATTAAAATAATGTCAATTTTTCTCCATTGCTATATCAGTGACAAGCGTTTTTGGGGATACGTCTCATGAAACTTCATCCTATACTCTGTGTAGGGCATCAGCCTGAGAAGTATTGCACATTTCTCCTGATACACAATAAATATTCCGTATTGCTATTATATAGTTGACAGCTGGATTGGTATTACGAGGTAGCTGTGAAGTATAATAGCTGTGAAGTCGCAACTTCTGACAAAAAGATATTCAAAATTTTCTATTTTCCAATTTTTTCCAACATGTCTAAATTTTATTTTGAGGTAGAAAATAAAACAGAACATGGAAAAATGGGAAAACAAACTTTTATCCCAGTATTTCTTTTCACTGTATACAGGTCTGGCTTGAGTACTGTTCTGACTTATATTAATATATGTATATATTATACTATATATTCCGTCCCTCTTAGTCATATATAGTCTGTCCAAGCAAAGAAGACCCTCTGGCATGATGGGAGAATGACTCAAGCTCGGTCAATATTGGTTCAAAAATCATCAATTTGATCTCAAATTGTAGGAAACAATTTGATCTACTATTAAAACTATTAAACATTTATAATTCATGAACAAATATTGACCAGGCTGGAGTCATTTTCCCCATCTGCCTGAGGCTCTTCTTTGCTTGGGCAGATTATACTCGTGTTCAGGAGAGTAGGTTCGAAGCACTCTCACTCCCTCTTTCTCTCAAACACAAACAATTTATCCCTCCTTGTCTGTGGCAAATACTAAGATCGCTCACTCTCACTCTCTCTCACTCTCTCTCACTCAGTCTCTCACACTCTCACACTCAGTCACACTCTCTCTCAACTACACTCACTTGTTCACTCTCTCAGCTACACTCACTTTTCAGTCTCTCACACTCTCTCTTACTCTCTCAGCTACACTCACATGTTCTCTCTCTGGGGCATTAGATTTAGAGTTGCATATATATATATATATGTATGAATGTACTACCTTCACACCATTATATATACGAATTATATACATGTACTCTACTTATATACTATTATACCGTTCTGCTCACTCCCACCACTCATCAAAAACGTTATCACATTCTCTCTCACTCTCTCTCTCTTTCTATCTCACTCACCCTCCCTCACCCTTCCCTCTCACACTCTCTCTCACTGATGCTTTTTACACTATAGCTACGTTTTCTTCTTCTACATAAAGCTTCATTCTTCTCTCTCCCACACCACCACCATTACATTCATCATCCTCTCTCTATTCAACTCTTTCACTCCCTCCCTCTCACACTCATTTACTCAGTCACTCTCTCACTTCCTCTCACTCAATCTCTCGCTCTCAAACTCTCTTTCTTTATGTATTTATCTCTCTTCAAAGTCTTCTACTCTCTAACAACGTTTTTATCCCCTCATATAGAACCTTTCTCCATGATTTCTCTCGCTCTCACACACACACACACACACACACACACACACACACACACACACACACACTCGCTCTCTCTCATTGGCGCGCGTCTGATTAACACTATCACCCCTCTTTTTTCTCGCTCATTCGCTCTCTCTCACACACACACACTCACACAAACTGTTATAGTCTGTACAGGCAAAGAACGACACATTCAGACAAGATGGGAAAATAACTCCAGTTCGGTTAAAATTTGTTCAAAACTTGAAAATTTATAGAAAACAATTTGAGATCAAATTGATGATTTTTGAATCAATATTGACCGATATGGAGTCATTTTTCCATCTTGCCAGAGGGTCTTGTTTGCTTAAACAGACTATAATTCTGTCCAGGCAAAGAACACATTCTGGTAAGATGGGAAAATAACTCCATATCCGTCAATATTTGTTCAAAAATTATCAGTTTTATCTCAAATTGTAGAAAACAATTTGATCTACAATTTGAGATCAGATTTATAATTTTTGAATCAATATTGACCGAGTTGGAGTCATTTTCTTATCTTGCCGAATGTCTTCTTTACTTTGAGTATTCAATCATTTTATCGCCAGTAAATCTGACTCCCACGCACTGTTCATCATTTACGTTTCATTCATTTAGTTCATCATTTAGTTCATTCATTTACTGTTCATCATTTAGTTCATCAATATTACTATCTCTTTTCGATGGCTCACTAGAGTCTTTCTAGACTCTACTAGACTCACTAGACTCTTCTCGTCAACTGACTCACACTTAATGGTGTAATCCAAAGACACATACTAAGTATTAACAAAGTACTAACTACACGAAGATCGTATTCGGCAAACGCTTCTTTCTCTCGTGCACTCAATATATCTCCTATATCACCTTCTCTCCCTCACTCTATCAATCTCTCTCTCTCTCTCTCTCTCTCTCTCTCTCTCTCTCTCTCTCTCTCTCTCTGGTTGTGTGGTAGAGAGGACCAAGAGTCCTAACTCCGCCCTTAATAAAGGCAAACAATCAATCAATCAATCTCTCTTCCAATCTCTCCTTCCTTCCATCTTTCTATTTCTCCAACTTTTCTTCCTTCTTCTCTTCATTTTCTTTTTTTTCATCAGTTTTCTCCTATTTCCTGTATTATTTTCAATTTTCTTCCTTTTTCCTCAATTTCCTCCCTTCTTTTGCAATTCTCTTCTCTTTCTCTCTCTTTTCTTCCCTTCGTCTTTACTTTCTTCTTTTTTATTTTATTCCTTTTATTTTTCTTTATTGTCATCTTTATCCTTTTCTCCCTCTTTCTCTCTTTCTTTCCCTTCTTCTGTATTTCTCATTCTTTCTTCTTGTTTTTCTTTTCATCTTTTTATCTTCCACTCACACTCTCTCACACTCTCTCTCCCACTCTCTCTCTCTCACTCCCTCTCTATCACTCACACTCACTCTCTCTCTCTCATTGGTTGATCACTCTTTCTCACTCTATCATTCTTTCTTCCTCTGACATTCTCTTTCTCTGCTACCCCTCTCTCTTCCCCTTTCTTTTATTCAATTAGTCCTCTCTCTTTCTTTTTTCTTTCTCTCACTCTCATTCACTCACTTACTCTCTTGTTCAATGTCTCTCACTTTATCAAGTGTTGATGAAAAGGATATACTAATCCTTTCCCATCAATGGACATTTTCATGTCCAAACTTCGCCTTTTCATTTAGATAATCTAATACACAATAATATTGTAGGATTGCAGGCAAGTAACATATTGTTTGGATAAGTTTTCTATAATTTTTGAAAAGTCATGTGTAACCTTTCTTGTTGAATAATAAAAAATTTAACATAGTACTCGTATTATGTGCGATCAAAAATCACATAATTGACAAAACATAGCACAAGTGATAAACTTGTGTTTAGTAGCTATTTTTCTATTTTTGATCGCCATTACTGAGATTTGGGTAAGATTTACACAATCGCCGCCATTCAACTTTTTCTTTAAAATTCGACTCTCTTCAACTTCCATGAATGAAAAATACAATTTCATGATTCCTTATCCAGTTATAACCCTAATTGTTAGAAAATAGCGTTTTCTAGCATATTTTTCCAATTATCTCAATAACCGTTGAAGTTACAAACTTGGAACTGGTTTCATTGAAATCCTCAGCTAATTCTACATAGGAATTGATTATTTTAGAACCTCGCTAAAGCCTTTAAAAAATTAGAAAAATTAATATATTTTGAAAAATCTCAATTTTCCGCCATTGTTATCTTGATAACATAGCGTTTTTGGGGGTTGGTCCCATGGTACTTTTTTTCTACTTGGTGTGAGGAATCAGCCTGAGAAGTATTGCACATTCCTCCTGAAACACCCTGTAGGATATAACCTCTAAAAATTATTTTGTAGAATAACCTTTTAGTGTATTATAATATCAGTTTTATAATATAATATTGATGAATATTTTCGAAAATGATTCAATAATTATAATAGCTGTATTGCGATCCAGGAACTAAACATAAATATTTTCTTGTTACCTATCTTCATCCAAATTAATAGAGAAATCTAATCTAATCTCTCTCTCTCTTTATCTTTGTTTCGCTCTTTCTTTCACCCCGTCACTCTTTCTCAAGTAGTCTTTCTCGCACTTCCTTTCTCTCTCACTCTCCTACTCACACAAGCTTTACGTCACACACACACACACACACACATACACACAGACTCGAAGTAGGCCTACACCACAAAAGGCACAGACCAATTCCTCTCACAGCCCCCCCTTCCATACACTCAATAATACGTTTAACTCTCTCACAACTCTATCTTTTTCTCACTCACACTAACACTCTACAACCTCCCTTACTCCCTCACAATAATATATTCACCTCTACCACCTTCTCTCACGTCCTCTCTTTTTCCTTCACACACTTTCTCAATCACTCTTTCTCTCACTCTCTCTCCCTCTCTTTCTCTTACTACTCGCTCTCTCTCGAACACGACAACAACCTCATCCCGCACAACCTTCCCTCACCCCTCTTCTCTACAGTCTGTCCAAGGGAAGAAGACATTCTGGCCAGATGGAAAAATGTCTCCAGCTCGGTCAATATTGTTTAAAAAATGACGAATTTGGTCCCAAATTGTAGGAAACATTCTGATCTACAATCTGAGACCAGATTCATAATTTTTGAACCAATATTGATCGAGCTGTAGTCTTTTTCCCATCTGGACAGAATGTCTTCTTTGCTTGGACCATAAACACCCCTCTTTCGATATAACACCCCTCGCTGTGGCGAGGAACTCTTTTTTCTGAAACCAACCAAGATGAGAAGGTTTTTTCATTTCTCTACCACCATGGTAGATGGGTATTTCACCTCACTAACACACAAACACACATACACCTTGATTCTCGCACGCACGCGCGAGCCCATTAACAAAATTCCTTGCTGCTTGTATATGTATATACACGTAGATTTTGAAGAAAATAAGAAATCTATAGATATTACAGGACACTATAAACGTGTTCCTCTCTCTAAATATATGATAGTGTCTCTCTCTCTCTCTCTCTCTTACTCTCTCATTCCCTCTATCTCTCTTATACCTTGTTTTACTCTATATCATTCTCTTTTTTATCTTACCCTTTTACGATGAAGAAAATTATAAATCTATAGATATTACACAACACAGGCAGCTCGTACCCACGAAACAGGTGAAGTGCTCTTATCTTTTACTGTACAGCACTTCACCTGTTTCATGGGCACGAGCCGCCAGAGGGACTATAAACTGTTTCCCTCTCTCTCTGAATATATGATAGTCTCCCCCCTCTCTTAATCTCTCATTTTATCTCTACTTCTTTCTCTCTTATACTTTATTTCAATTTAAATTTCTCCCTTATACTCTCTTTCTTGATTAAAATAAAAATAATAAATTTAGAGATATTACAGAACACAGAACACAGAACAACTAATTTCTAGATATAGAGATAGTCTCTCTCTCTCTCATATTAACCCAACTCTTGTCATTCATCACATTATCATTTACTACATATTCTTGTAAATAATTTCACTTTGAGTTTTCTCAATTCATGAAATCATTACCCATAAACTATTTACCATTATCATTTTCCTTCTTATCATGTTACTCTTCTTATGATATAATAAAAATATCGATCAAGTATTAATTCATTTAAATCTAGTTTTTTAATTGCATAATTATTTTCCTGACTATCTTTAGTAATATTAATAGCTCGTTATAAATTTTCAATTCAAGGCCAAGGTTTGATGGAAAGGATATCCTTATTATCGTTTCCCAAGAATGGACATATATATTTCTAAACTTCGCCTTTTCACTTAGATAACTTACACTCCTCATTCATATTGCAGAACCTCGAATTAAAACTTGTATGAATTTTGCATTCATTAAATCACCTTTTTCTGTATTTATACTAGAAGTTTCTGTTTTTTGAAATTTATAGGATGATTTTGTTTTACTCATTTATATTACCATGTAGAATCTAAGCCGAATTTTGTTATTTATTTGAATAAAGTAATCTAGTTTCTCGCTCTGTCTGTTTAAATCTCTCATTCTACCTTCAACTCTTTCCCTCTTATACATTATCAAGAAAATGCCGAAAAACTATAGAAAAACTCAAATATTTGGCGTACCCTTGGGAAGTTTCAAAAATCCGTTCTTCGTAGGCGTCTAGAGGTCCAACTGAACATGTCTGCCAAATTTGAATGCATTCGGTTCGATCAGCGAGAATGGAATATATTCTATTCTTTCTGGGTTCGATAGATTTTTAGTTCTGCTGATGAGTGAATGAATGAATCAGTGCCATTTCAGTTTCTATATATACATTATTTCACAACATTTCATTCACTTTTCTGCGTCTGAGAATTTTTGTCCAGATTCATTTTATTTATTTATTTGTTATTTTTTTGAAGCACACATTGATCTGACGAAACCACCTAACGTTTTGGCCTAAGCTATTTATAACAGAGTAGAATATGCAGTTACTATCATCATCACCATCATCATCATCATCATCATCATCATCATCATCATCATCATCATCATCATCATCATCATCATCATCGTCGTCGTCATCATCATCATCATCATCATCATCATCATCATCATCATCATCATCATCAACATCATCATCATCATCATCATCATCATCATCATCATCATCATCATCATCATCATCATCGTCATCACTATCATAATACACTCCGAAATAATCATCAGAATCATAGTCAACATCATTAATAACCACGAACGCTGTATCATCAAACCCACCGTACCTCGCACCTTTCTACTCGTCTCCGCTCTTAGACACTCTCTCCTCTCTCTCTCTCTCTTTTTCTCACTCCCTCTTCTTCAATGTCACTAACTCTCTCCTTCTCCTTTTCTCTCTCACACTCTCTTCGCCTATCTTTCCATCTTATCCCATTCATTATTTATCGTTTTTGTATTTTTATTATTATCCTTATCTATAGCGAACTATACAGAGTGTTTCAGGAGGAATGTGCAATACTTCTCAGGCTGATTCCTTACACCAAGTAGACAAAAAAGTTCCATGGGACCAACCTCCAAAAACGCTTTGTTACCGAGATAACAATGGCGGAAAATTGAGATTTTTTAAAATATATTAATTTTTATTTTTTTTAGAGGCTTCAGTGAGGTTCTAGGTCATTCCTATGTAAAATTAGCTGAGGAATTCAATGAAACCAGTTCCAAGTTTGTAACTTCAACGGTTATTGAGATAATTGAAAAATATGCTAGAAAACGCCATTTTTTCAACAATAAGGGTTATAACTGGATAAGGAATCATAAAATTGTATTTTTTATTAATTGAAGTTGAAGAGAGTCGGATTCTAAAGTCAAAGTTAAATGGCGGCTATTGTGTAAATCTTACCGTACCCAAATCTCAGAAATGGCGATCAAATTCGCAAAATTGACAAAACAGCACAAGTGATGAATTTGTGTTTAGTAAATTTTGCGATTTTTGATCGCCATTACTGAGATTTGGGTAAGATTTACACGATCGCCGCCATCCAACTTTTCCTTTAGAATCCGACTCTCTTCAACTAAATTCAAATTTATCTGTGGTGTTTTTTTTCTGAGTAGAAATTTTATTAAGTGAGTATTGAAAAGGGACATAGCCTAAATTTGGAAATTTTTATCAAAATTGGAACAGAAGAAATTTTGGGATAACGCCTCTTTTTTCGTTCATTCAATTGTATTTTCCCAATGAAGTAAATAGATAAATAATAATGGCGGAAAATTGACATTTTTTCATTTATCTATAATTTTTTAGAGGCAGGTAGAATTAGCTGAGAAATCAATCATTGAAACCAGTTGGGAATGACTGTTATTAATTATTCTCAGCTCTTTGAGGCTTGGCAGCGAGCTCCCGAGCTGTTTGCGTGAGTTAATCGAACCAAGAGCGATCCCAGGTATACGTAAACTAATTCGCTTTTGAAGTCAGCTTCAGACTGTCCTGAAAGAGCTGAGAATCAATAACCGTCACTTTTGCCAACCGCTTTAAATTATGCCACCACCTACGATAGTAAATAAAAATAGTAGTGAAAGATAAAGACAGAACGTGAGGTAGAGTAAGTCAGAGAGGGAGAGACAGAGTTAGAAAGAGAGGGAGTGAGAGAGAGTGAGAGAAAGGAAATAACCGAGCGCGGGAAAAAAAGGTTAGATAAGAGTAGCAGATAAGAATGAGAGGCATAGCTGGCAAATTCCCTTTTTTCATTATTGTATATTTTTTCTCATTCTCCTGGTTTTCTCACAGCGAGCATTCCATCATCGTGTTTCCTCTTTTTCCCGTTTTTCGTGGTCCTCTCAATCCCCTCACCCACTTCCAACATTTCCGTTGTTAAGCCATCCAACAAATACTCTTCGTTTCCACTTCGTCTTCTTCTCTTCCTTATAGCCTTTTCCTCTCTCACCCTATCTCTCTCACACACACTCTTCCTCCTCCTCTTCTTCTTCTTCGAAATTTCTAGTTGTTCTTCTCCTCTATATCCAGCTATATCATAATCTTTTTCAACATTTTCTTCTTCTCCTTCCTCATCAACATCATCATCAGCATCGTCTTCTTCTCCTTATTTTCTTTTGTTTTTTTCTCCTCCTCCACCTTCTCCTCCTTTTTCTTTTTCCTCTTCTTCTTCTTCTTCTTTCCCTCTTCCTCATCTTCTTCTTCACCACCTCCTCCTCCTTCTTCTTCTTATCTTCCTCCACCTCCCTCTACTTCTATTCCTCCTCCTCCTCATCATCTTCCTCTATTTTTTCTTTTTTTGTTTTTCTCTTCCTCCTCCTTTATTCTTCTTTTTCCTCCTCTTCTTCTTCTTCACCACCTCCTCCTTCTTCAACTCCTCCTCCTTCTTCTCTTTTTTTTCTCCTCCTACACCTCCTGCTTCTTCTTCTTCTCCTCCTCCTCCTCTTCTTCTTCTCCTTTTCTTTTCCTCCACCACCTCCTTCTACTCCTCCTCCTTCCTCTTCTTCTTTTCTCCCTCTCCTTCCTCCCCTCCTTATCACAATAAACACCCTCCATATCACTGTAACTGTGCCATCGACAATGAAAAATTCCACGCTTTTTCTTCCTGTCGCAAAGAATTTCCCTCTTGTTTTCCTTCTCATCCTCCTCCTCCTCCTCCCCCTCCTTCTTTTTTCTTCTTCTTCCCCCAACCACTACTCTCCGTCACCATCATATCTTATTTTTGAAATATATATAAATGGAGAGTGAGTGAGAGAAAGACAGAGTGAGAAAGTAAGATAGAGTGAGTGTGAGAGAGAGGGAAAGAGAGAGACAAGGAGACTTTGCACCGGAGTTTTGTCGTTCAACACATTTTCTTTCTCTTTTTGTTCGCTCTTCGTTCACAGAACGTTCAGAAGTTTTTTTTTGTTTGTCTTTCCTCCTTCTATTTCCAACAAAAAAAAGAAAAGGTTTTACAAAGAGAATGAAGAGTTTTGGTGAGAAAGAGAAACACTACCTGAAAGAGAGTGATAGAGTCCAGGAGGCAGCGATCCAACTGAAAAAAAGAAAAAGAAAATCCCACAACTTTGAGATGCTTTTTTTATGCTTAAACCGCTGTTTTTTCTCCTTTTCATTGATGATACTCGTGCTATAGTCTGTCCAAGCAAAGAAAACATTCTGTCAAGATGAGAAAATGACTCCAGCTCGGTTAATATTGGTTCAAAAATGATAAATCCAGTCTCAAATTGAAGAGCAGAATTTTTTATACAATTTGAGACCAAATTCATCATTTTTTAAACAATATTGACGGTCATTTTCACATCTTGCCAGAATGTCTTCTTTGCTTGGACAGAATATACAGTTCAGTTCTTTCTATTTATCATGCTCGGTTTTTCTCTCAATCTCCAAGGCCGGTATTACACGGTAATACTTCTATTATCATAATATAAAATCACAAGAAAAGAAAGAGGATATGATTTTTATTTTCACATAATTTCATATGATAATGAAAATATTACTATAGTCCATTCACGATGGCTTGAGACGAGATAAACAAAAGCTCTGTATCCTGTATGAGTTTGTGTTCGACTGGAGTGGCTTCGTTTTAGCCACGACATGAACAAGTCACAGCAATGCCGAGATCCCGAATTTTGTTGTAGGCAATTCAGAATAAGTATCTCTAAGTAATCTTTTTTATAGGAACACATTGGGAAATTGCTTGTTTCGGTTCTCTCGACTGCATGACCCTAAAATGAACAAACAATTAAAGTAAAAGTTTTTGTCTCAATGCTTTGGTTTTAGTCCCGACAACGAAATTCGGACTTGACTTGTTTATGTCGTGACTAAAACGAAGTCACTCTAGTCGCACACACACACACACACACACACATGCAGAGCTTTTGTTTATCTCGTCTCAAGCCATCGTGAATGGACTATAATCTTTTTCTTTTCCATTACGAACTGCTAGTAAATATTTCACTTGAACTATTTTTCACGACAATGCAGTCAATATTTTGAATATTAGTTTTATTCATAACTATTACTCACTGTATTTTCAGTGCTGAAAATGGACGACAAATCTGAAAGCGCTCCACATGTGTGTCATAGTTTTAAATAAACTAATATTCAAAATATTGACTGCAGTGTCGTGAAAAATAGTTCAAGTGAAGAAATATTACCGTGTAATACCGGCCGAATAGATTTTTTTGTATACTTGACAGAAAGAAGCCAACTTGACATGCTTTTTAGTGCATTTCATTTGAAAAAATGCACTATTGGTCTTGCCCTGACAATCGAAAATTTATGATGTGATATATTTTTTACACGTTTCCGAATCTGATGTCCGTTCAAATTCATATATATATATATATATATATATATATATTTATTTATTTATTTATATATGTACAGTTTCTTGTTAACACGATAACTCCCGAAGGGCTTGTCGGAGAGCGACCAAATTTTGCACAAGAATCATTAGTGTTAATATCTCGGTCAAGTTCGTTAACCAGCCAAATTGGTCCAAGGGTAGGGAGTGAAATTAGGGGATGAAAATTTTGAAAAATCACTACAAATCGACCAATGACGTGATCGTTTTGAAAATTGGTGTGTATAATATCCTTATTATTCCCTACAATTTGAGCCATCGACGAAAAAAATCCAATCAAAAATGGCGGAGAAAATTACGAATAACACAATGCCAAAAATTGTGTTTTTCGAAAACGGCGCCTTTGAATTCATAGTCTGAATAGATCATTATAAGTCATATGATTTGAGCCATCATAGAATTGCATTTGAAATGCACTCTTTCCGACCGCCAGCTGCCGGAGCGAATTTTTTTTTAAAGCTTTTATTTTCCGCTCTATCTTTCAAGGATTCTGATTTACACATATATTCTCAGTTAAAATAATGAAACACATTTACCATTGATCCACCCAGGTCAATAAGCAAAGAATAGAATAATAATAGCTAAAAATTTTATAGTGATATTATACATCATAATGATATGTATTTTGTGATAAAATTATAATTACAGGGTGTCCACAAAATCAGGCTCATAAAATTCCCGTATAATCCCCGCTTTTCCCGCTATAATTCTATATTTTCCCGATTTTTATTGAGCTCGGATGTACTATAAAAAAACTCAATTTTAAAAATATTTCCTCATAAAAGGGGTATTATATTTCCATAAAGGGGTGCAAATATTTTTACATAATTGTACTGAGCTTATGTATACACAATAAACATTGTTCACTCAATGATTGATACAAGTGCCTGTTATACAAGTTATCAATTTCATACACATTGGTAGTACCTAAATCAATAAATAATCAAAGTAGGCCTATCCGATAGATTTATTTTTCCCCAAACTAGTTTCGAACTTTCAAATCATTTTCAAGTTCGTTTGAAAGTGAATTCACAATGTGCGGGAATATCATCTTTTTGAATGTGAAATTTTGAAAGCAAATGTATTACTGTTCACTTACATCACTTGAAAAACTTTATTTAGGAAAATGCAATTTCTTTCTTACAATTAATTTTTACGCCTTGCTTTCAACTCAGCAATTTGCTTTCAAAATTGCTGATTGCAAATTTGCCTTAGTCGAGTAGTAATTAGGCCTACAGTAATAGTTATCATGCAAGTTATGGTGCCTCCCCCTAAACTAAGGGGAGTCCGTAGAGTCCACCTCCGGAAAATTTTCTATTTTCTGAGAAAAAATATCGTTTTAGAGCCCTAGTTTTGAAGTTTGATTGAAAATACAGATTTACTATATGGAAGAGAATTTTTGTGTCATAATAGCGTGATAGAGCAATATTTCTTGAAGAATTATCAATAATACAGACCCACACTCTAAAGAGGGATCTTGAGAAATTTGTTCCATGTGCAGGCATAATTCCATACATGTTTATTCGTTATCTATTATCTTCGTTATCTATTATCTTCGTTATCTATAGTATTCGTTCTTCTATCAGACACAAACTGCAAGAACTAAGGTCAGCTAATGTTATTGTCTTCTCTGTGCCCCATCGTCACGATATATCGGACTGGTCATGTGTGAATCAAGAAGTGAAAAAAGCTAACAATGAAATTAAACGAGTCTGCAAATACTTCTCTAATACCACTTACATAGATATCAGTATCATCGGAAGAAGATTTCACACTACCAATGGGCTCCACCTGAAGATACTTGGTAAGAAACTTATTGGCAACATGATTCTTAATTGTGTCAATGAATATTTAGAAGATAGAAGTCAAATCTGCTCTGAAATCATTCCTCTTCAGCGGTGTCATTTTTTATAGCTAACCCCATTAATAAGTTAAAAGGTAGGCTGAATAGCTTTGCAGATCATTTTAACTATAGACCTAAGACTAAAGACACATCCGTAGTGAATGAAAAATATTTTAATACTGTATTCTGGAATGTTCAGGGTATATCCAACAAGATTGAATACATTTCCCACTTATGTAATGACTATAAGGCAAAAATAATTACTGTGGCTGAACATTGGTTAAGCAAAGATGACTGTAGCTTTCTCACAATACCTGGTTATGAGCTTGGGTCTTTTTATGGAAGAGAAAATTTCATTCATGGTGGCGCAGCAATTTTTATAATTAATGGCTTGGAATTTAAAGAACTAAGCATAGTGAAAGAACTATCTTTGGAAATGGTTTGTGAAGCTGCTGCAATTGAACTTCCAAATGAAAAAATTATTGTTTTATCATTGTACAGGCCATATAATGATGATGTTAGCTATTTCAACAACTTTTTATCTTGTCTTAATAACATCTTATGTGCTGTTTATAAATGTAATTACAATTTAATTCTATGTGCTTTAATCTCAATGATCATTTTAAATGGGATCTCTGCAATTTGTTTGAATGTTTTGGTATCCATATTACTACAAATGAGATCACTAGACCGGGTACACTAAATTATGGCAACTGCATTGATAATATCGTGACTGATATTCATAGTAGCAGATGTGTGACCCAAGCTACTAATACACGTACATCTTTCAGATCATCATGCTTTAATATTCAAGCCTGTCCTACATGTGAAAAAGGACTCTCAAAGTGTCCCTTTTCTTAACAAAAAGCTTATTAGGATCATTAATAATGAAAGCACATATTTATTTGTTGGCTCAATTAGTAGTATTGATTGGACCGAGGTGTATTTGCTTGATGATGCTAATGAAAAGTTCAAGAAGTTTTTTGAGTTGTACATGTGGGCTGTCAATGCTGCATATCCTCTTAAAAGTATTAAAGTCAGTAAGGCAAAGCTGGATCATGGATGGTACACTACCGACTTAATTAAATTGAAAGATAGCTGTGATAAATTCTATTGTTTGCTGAAAATTTTTAAGACTAACCAATTGAGAGATATATATAAAAGCTGTAAAAAAAGTATAGAGTTGCTATTAAACATGCAAAAATAAATTACTTTAACAACAAAATTGAACATTCAAAAAATAAAAATCAAGCTGCATGGAAGGTGATTGAGAGTCTTACAAACTATTATGGATATATATGGTATTAATTCTAAGATTTTAAAAATATCTGCCCCTCACATATGTGAAGTATTGAGTTACCTTTTTAACTATTGTGTGGTTCAAAATGGCATTTTTTCCAAGTGTATTAAAAACATTAAGGTGATACCTATTTATAAAAAAGGCGATAGAAAGCAGTTGAACAATTACAGGCCTATATCAATCGTACCTGTGTTCTCCAAAGTATTTGAGGCCATTATGCAAAACCAAATATCAAATCATTTTGAAAGCACTGGAATTTTTACTGAGAAACAATTTGGCTTCAGGCCACTTGGAAGTACTAGTAAAGCATTTACAGGTTTGATAAATAAGGTTGTTGATGATTTGGAAAAAGGTATTTCTGTCAGCTTTAGGTCATACGACATGTCTAAAGCTTTTGATACGGTTGAACATGGCATACTTGGTAGGAAACTTTGTTACTATGGTTGTAATTCCAGATCAGTTAATCTGGTAATGTCATATTTAAAGGACCGCAATCAGTTTGTTTACAAAGACGGTCAGTTCTCTATAAGGGCAGAAAGGTTCAGTATGGGGTCCCTCAGGGCTCCATACTTGGACCAATTCTTTTTAATATATATATCAACGACATAATTTGCAATATTGAAGATACTCATAAAGAAGGCTTTCTTTTTGCCGATGATTTTGGTCTCAAGGTTAGTTATAATTCCAAAACAGGTGTACAAAATTGTCTAGCAAATAGTTCTTTATTACTTAATGACTGGTGTGCTAGTAATAATCTATCATTGAATTTGGAAAAGATTGCTGACATCATGTTCACTTACAATAGAAATTCAATCAATGAAGTAGGAACTGAACCTTTAAAATTTTTGGGTATTGTTCTTGACTCAAAACTTAACTGGCAGCCACATGTAGAGTTCGTACGCAAAAAATTAGCAAAAGGCCTGTACCTGCTGAGAAGGTTGAAATTCACTGTAAACATCAATGTACTCTTAAATGTGTATTTCTCTCATATACAGAGTTTATTGTGCTATGGTATTTTATTATGGGGCTCTAGTACATATGTTTCTAAAATATTTATACTTCAAAAGAAGGCAGTTAGATTGATTTGTGATGTTGATACGAGATCCCACTGTAAACCTTTTTTTAAAAATCTAGGAATCTTGACCGTGTATTCTTTGTATGTGCTGTCTAGTCTAAGTTATGTTCATAGTAATTTAGAATTGTTCAAATTAAATAGTGATTATCATCAATATGAAACGAGAAATAGAAGCAATATCAGAGTCCAAAAGCTCAGGTTTACTAGTTCTCAGAAAAATCTTGTGTACATGTCTGTGAAACTTTACAACTCTTTACCTATAGAAGTCAAGTCATTACCCCTTATGTATTTCAAAAGAAAATTGAAAGATGTACTAAAAGCTGAGAGTTTGTATAATGTACAAGAATTTTATGATATTGACTGGACCAAATATCTGTAGGCTAACTACTTAGTCTATTATGTATAATTTAGTATTAGTGACGTTTATCAATGCATTGTTAACATTGTCTGTGATAATAAAGATTCTTATTCTTATAAATTGCCCAATTTCTCATAAATGGGTGAATTTTGATTGATGATTTTCGCATCATTGATTGCCATTTAACGTGACAATGACACAGTAACAAGCCATCATGCAATAATTATTGCGATTGGAAATATAAGCCAATTTTATTTTTTCACTGCATCCAAGTAAATTCTGGACTCTCCGATTCTTATCAAGTTTGTCAATATGAAAACTTAGAAGTCATTTCGCATTTTTGATCAATTACCCATATGTAGGCCTAGCCTATGTTAAGCTACAAACTACAGTATAATATTAATTGTAAATTTAATATTTATTGATTAATTTTTTGATGAAATATTCCCATTTAGGGAGACTTGAAACCACCTTTTTATGGAGACTTGACCCAGTATGCTACTGCAGCCAATTTGATTCGCATGACATTTCATTATCAAGTTATTATGAAGCTTATTAACACCTATTAGATTTCAGGGCCGGACTGGGACCCCTAGAAGGGCGCTGCCTTTAACTTATGAAAGGGCGCATCCTCTGGTGGGGGAGTGGTTTGTGTGAACCTTAAACTTAGACTTTAAAAATAACTCTATGATGTTGTATTAGATAAAAAAAGATTCCGTTCTGAATTCAATGATAAGATTGAACTTCAAATTGATTTATATTAATTCACAGCATTCTCTTAGACCAATAATGAGAATTTGCAAGTAGAGGAAATAATTTTTTGTTTGTGATTCAGTACATTCGGGAAATGGAAAAAATGAAATTTTGAATGGATAGAATAAGGAAATTTCACATAGAATTAATTCATCTTTTAGTATACACTACTTCTAATTCATAAAGAATTCAAAGCAACTTACTTTAATTATCTTCTATTTATTTCTATAAGACAGTATTATTGATACGAATATTTTCGTCATACATTTTTCAATTTCAAGTTTGTCACATTGAACTAAGAACCCTATTTTTTTGGGTTGATTATTTCCACTGAATAGGTTTTTGTTGAATTCTCCATTGAATTGATCATATAATTATTTCACTCCTCCGAACCGGAGAAGTTTGAAAATAACGAGAAAAACTAACAAGAGAAGGTGATTCTGTCGTATTCACCCCTCCAAATTTAACAAGCCGTCTGATTGACTATAATCAATTGTGCAGAAGCAATTTTACGATTTCAACCATTCTGTATCCTGCACAAATAACATCAACTGACAATATCCTTTGTGATGATTAGGTCCTGCTAGCTTCTGATATTTTTTCTGAGGGCGATGCCCACATGGGTTCTTAGCCCTATGCGTGAGTAATCAGAGGCATGATGATGAGATATGACAACTAATTTTTAGGCAGACCGACGGCTCATCTTAATTTGATATATTGGAACCGGCGCTCTTTTTGAATCAACCTATACTTATAATGATTTATTTGACATGAAGTCTGTGAATAATGTAGAAGAAAAACTCGAGATTGCTCTCAATTGGCATTTTGAACAACTTTTCTTGATAAAAATACCATGATTTGAATGAAAAATTGGGTTGTCTCCCAAGTCCCCCCTACTGTTCAATTATAAATACTGTAACTTACTAATTAACTTTTAATTGAATTTCTATTTATTGAAGTCACTTAAATAACAAAATGGACTTCAAACGTATCTGAAATGTACAAGTCAAAAGAAAATAACTATGGAATTCCTCCAATTCCCCGCTCAGTACCAACACATAGATACCAACACACTCTGACTTGTGGATGTAATATCAACAGAAACAGCCAACGGCTAAATTGAATATTAATGATAGCAGTATTGATTTACAGTGGATTTTTTTTGTTTATTTTAATCTTGATAGCTTAACATTTTCATCAACAGATTATAATAATTATTAGATTATTCAAGAATGAAGATGATAGTGAATTCACTGTATAGTTATGATACAGATCTTCAATCTTACTCATTTACAAATTAGATATTAGAACCTGAACAATTTTGTATAAAATTTTAATGCAAATAGATAATGTTCAACCGAATAAAACCGGTTTGTAAGATGAGAACGCACTAAACGAGCGTTTAAGCAATGCCTAGCATGTTATCACCATAAAATTCAATTCATCTGCTGAATAAAGTATAATAAAAAGATATTTATAGATTACAAACGCCTTGGATGATTGAGAAGATGAATTGGGAAATTATTATGATAATAAATATAGTTATTCCAGGCACCTAGTTTTCATTCTGTATAATTTTCCGCTAAAATCATATCTACCATTCACAATCTATATTTACAGTCTGTCCAAGTGTCCAAGCAAAGAAGACATTTTGGCAAGATGAGAGATGACTTCAGCTCGTAAGAAATTATATAAATCTGGTCTCAAATATTGAAGGAAACATTCCATTCATAATTTGAGACTGAATTTATAATATTTTCAATAAATTATTTATTATAAAATATTTTAAATAAATATTAAACGAGCTAGTCATTTTTCCATCTTGCCAGAATGTTTTTTCCTTGGACAAACTATTCCACTCATGGTAGACAAAAACCGTGAATCTATTATTCGAGATTTCTAAACTACAGAGGAGTCCAGGAAATGACATTTCATTTACATTGTATACAATCACTCTTTAGAAAACTCACTGATGCGAGAAATTTAGTTCGGTTGCAGAAAGAAGATATTTAGCCAAGATGGGGTCTCTTCTACTCTCCTACTGTACATTCTAATCTATTAAAAGAACGTATTATTAATCTATAATAATAGATTATTCTAATCTATTAAAAGAACGTATCATTTCTATTAGAAAAAATATTCATTTTTAGCGAGAAGGGTTATGTGCGAGAAATAATGAACGATAAATTCAATAGAACAACCGCCATCATTAAGGTTGGGTTGTAGAAAGGACTTCCTAATCCTAGCTCCGCCTAATAAAGAATATTATTACATTTTATTTTCATCTTGGTAAAATGTCTTCTCCTAGCAACGCAACTATTTCAACAATTAAATAGGTTTTTTGGACGCCTCAGTATTTATATAGTTCCCAACATCATAACTAGCGAGTGAAGATTTTTCTAAATAACAAGCTCAAATAGTAGAGAGATAGAGTTCGATGAACAAAAGGATGGAGAACTAAAAGTGTTCACCAGTCAGCTGAGTCATTCGCCAGTCCAATTGTTGGGAACTGTCGGTGGAAGTTGACAAATAGGATTACTGGATAACTTATTTCACATTTAAACATCACATAACAATTTACCAAAATAAAAATTGGTAATACTTATAATAATCTAATTGTGCATTCAACTAATTGTCCTGAAAGCGTTTCGGAAAAACATGAATAGATTATTATTATCATAATTGTAGATTTTTATAATGCCAAAGCTTGTCTAGTAGTATGGGCGCCGTGGGTTATTCTGAAACAGAACAAATTTCAATTTTATTATTATTTGCCGTTTTTCATATGCAATGCAACAGTACAATTCTTACAAAATTAAAAAATAATAATGTTGATACACAATAAAATAAAGTGAATGATTGATTGTTTGGGAAGGGGACACGTTGAATTCTCTTGGATTGTAACGGGACACGTTAAGCCTTTCGGTCCCGTCTGCCTAGAAAAGCAGTCGTTCGGTCATGTCAGAGGCCCTGAAACTGATCAGGTGCGACCTGAAACCTCTGACACCAGACCTAGCCAGCAAAAGGTCACACGGTATTATTATTGTTTGTTTCATTTCACTCCTGGAAAGATTGAAACCTGTAACGGTATGAAATATCATGATTCATTTATCTTGTTTTTCAACCAAAAACGTTTAATAAATTTTCCATTACTTGATAAAATTGTTTTTCGAATTACTCGAAAAACAACTTTATCATTGTTCTTGCAATTACAAGCTTATTCTTTTAGTAGATTTCTCTCTATATTTTTCCTCCTTTTTCATTACTTTGCATGTTGCTCGGTCGCTCTCTTTCTTGAACAGAATTCTGCTTGATCGACAGTTGCTTAGGAGTGGGGATGGCCTTGTACCTTTCGCTCCTCTATTAATTTCAATTCACTTCGAATCCAGCTCCCAACCAGTTCAGATAGACATTTTCTTTCTTCTATAAGATTTGTTGAAAGTTCTTTGAAGTACAGGATGTAGTCACATTAATTGATTTCTCATTCTTTTACATAGCAGCTTCATCCTGATTTTTTTATTTTAATTTTTGATTGAAATGTAAATTTACTAAGTTATTGGATTCTCCTCTCAAATTTTACTGATCTCCAAATCCGCTGTATCAGGTAAAGACATATTCCTTGTTATTAACTTGGTTTACTAAATTTCATTGTAAAATTAAATTAATATGTTCTTCTTTTGGGTATTCTAAAGTTTTGAAATAATCTTTTCTTTTCATTATAAACTCTTGGTCCTTTTTCTCTTAAATTTGTTAAATTTTCTAAAGATGCTTTATTATCCTTTTCATTTAAAAAATTATAAGAAGCTTCTCTTCATTAAAAAATTGAATTTTCGATACCTCAACTTGTTTGTAACATTTATTCACTTGAATGCTGTTTTACAAATCAATACTGTATCTTTACAATAAGTATTTTGTATTTATTTCTATTCAGCGGTCGATGTATCAACCTCAATGTATCAACCTCGATGTAGCAACCTCGACGTATCAACCTCAATGTATCAACCTCGATGTATCAACCTCGATGTATCAACCTCAATGTATCAACCTCGATGTATGAACCTCGATGTATCAACCTCGATGTATCAACCTCGATGTAGCAACCTCGACGTATCAACCTCGATGTATCAACCTGGATGTATCCACCTTGCTGAAATTAACCAGGAAACCAATACTGTAGCATGGACGTCGCAGATGGATCGAGGGTATCTCGTTAAAAACCCCAAGGAAACCCGGACTTCTACACATCAGGATTAGAAAGAAAAACCTCAGAAGGATCAGATTCAAATTTGCATCGAAACCGATATTTCATCAACCAAGTGAAGTGCAATTGAAAGGCAATAGTGATACATAGTGTGAAAGTTTAAGGGGGGGCCCTCATCACACCAGGTATTTATGTATACTAACATTTATTTAAGTAACCGATTGTAACCCATATTTCTGATTATAATTAATTTGTATTTCCGGTAGCCAATTACTATTATCTTTTGATTTTATTTATTCTGGTTTTTAGAAATAAACCAAGGGATGTCGCTACTATAACTTTTCGTTATTAATTTATAATCACCTCTGTCACAATTCTAAAGATGAGATCCTTTTCTTTCGTGGTGGTTTAATTTTGAATTCTCTTACTTTCACGATCCCCTTGTATTATGTCGGGTATGTAATTTTGATGATTTCAGAATTTATTATATTAACCTATAAATATTTTAAGTTTTGATATCTCCTTATTGCCCATCTGAAATAATATAAGGTCAGGTATAAATCTATACAAGGATCAAATAATTTAATTTAAAGTATCTTCCCACCACAAGCGTTACAACTGCGCCACTCTGCTAGCGTTACAAACCATTTGGACCTCTCTTCCAATTAAAGATAAGTTGCCATTACTACAAAAGTCACACGGGCAAATGTTCCTAAAGCCAGCTGTACACGGGTTGAGTTAGTGTCGGACAGTAATGGTCTAGCCAGTTAACCAAGTCCATGGTTAGCGAGATTTTACTTGCGACATGGGATCCGATTTCCCCTTCCACATCAACAGAGTAATGGAATGATGAATGAAGTAAAGTGCGCTCTAGCCTAGTGCGCATGGTTATTGGGAGAAATTAGTAAAGCACAGAGCATCTGGCCTCTCTATTTGAAAGAGAGTCGTGTCGCAAGTAAAATCTCATAGACTTAGTACTGACGTTTGCACGGTGATTTTCAGTCATGTCAGAGGCCCTGAAATTGATCAGGAGCGACCTGAAAACTCTGACACCAGACCTGAGCCAGCCAGGTCACACGAATATTATTATTACGGTGATTTGAGAATTCTATTGAATTTTATGTCAACAGTCGGTTGAATACTACTTTGTATAGATAATTCCATTCATTAAAAATATGGACTGCTAGGGGGAGCTATGGGGAGTTATGGACGTTGAACAACCTGGTAAATATATCTATAACCTCTAACCTTGAGCTATATCTATAGTCTGTTCAAGCAAAGAAGGCTCTCTGGCAAGATGTGAAAATGACTCCAGTACGGTAAATATTGGTTCGAAAATTATAAATTTGGTCTCAATTTGTAGATCAGAATGCTTCCTACAATTTGAGACCAACTTAATGGGTTTTAAACCAATATTGACCGAGCTTGAGTCATTCTCCCATCTTGCCAGAGGTTCTTCTTTGCTTGGAAAGACTATTCCTATTTAATCATTATGAATAAATTCTACTGAATGTTGAACTATAGGAATTGAGTTCAGGATTGACTGGGATAAGGGAAAAGGAATAATAGTGAATATTATAATCACCAGAGGATTCGGCCTGAATCTGTAGGCTAGCATCATTCGTTTGCGATAGGCATCGTACTCATCATCATCCACATTGACGTCATCCGGTCGCTCCAGACCCAAGCCCTGGTTATCACCTCGGGAAGTCGCCCTAAAAGCCATTATAAAAACGAGCATTCAGTTAATGAATTTTAGTTAATAATGGTTACTCTATAATCATAGAGTGGACATATATTTACAATATTTACAACTCAAAATTGTGGAAAAGATCAGTTTTGGATGTTAAGACCATGTTATCACATTGTATTGCAATGTCGTAAATAGATCGAAGAAAGGTAAACTACTCACATTCAAGCCGATCTTATATTTTCCTGTTACGTAATATTTTTTCACATTGATCATATATCAATCTTTATTTGCCTTACAAAACCATATAAAACATATATATATATATATATATATATATATATATATATATATATATATATATGTAGAAAAATAAGATACATAATTTTATAATTAATAATACATTGAAATGATAGTGAAGTAACAGTCAATAAAGTAATAATACAGAAAGTAGTAGATGATATGTTAAAATAAAAGCTAAAACTATGCATATCTTCTATGATTGGCAGGTTAAAAACCTTGCCCGCTGGTGACAGTTGCTCAAGGTTATTAGAGACAAGGTTCCGATTCCGATTTTCGAGAATTTGAAAAGTGGTGGGAGAACCAAAAAAATGACGTAGTTCAGATCAGAGATCCCGGATCCCGACTACACTGGACCACAACTACACTGGCGCATTGAAAATATGAATCGTCTGATTTGTCCACTTTAAACTCAGTTGAAAATCTCAATCAAAATCTCAGTAATTATGGTGCCAGAGTCTTCTTCAAAGTTGTATGTGTTAAAGTATTAAGTTACTTTCACATTAAAAAAATCATAATAATGTATTTCGCCACTGAATTCTGATAGCCTAAATTGAGTCAACTACTGTATGAAATGAACCAAATTCAAGATCAACAAATGACAATCATCTTACCGTATTCAAACAATTCAAGCCCAGGTTTTATAACCAACAATAATGAACGGTATTCATAACATAAATCCCTAATCTCATAATTATTATAAAAGCTCTGAGAATAAATAGAACTTTTATCCCGTAACTTACTCACGGTATTGATATAAACAATAAAATAACCTAAAAAATTTAGACGGACGGTCTCGCTCGGTCTGACCGGGGTACTACCTTTTGGTCGCAATTCCAACTTGCCGCTACCAGCTGATCGACTCCCGTTTGGTCGTCAGCCAGGATGCCACCTTAATTTTGAATTCTAAATACGGACTATTTCGTGTTGTGAGGTTGCAAATCTGGAGTGCGTAAAAATTTTTAGGCACGCTAATTTTTACTTTACACACGCTAATTATTACTAGTTCAAGAATGGACCGTTTTACACACGATTTTCAGTGCGGAAACTGCAATTTTACGGATATCTGTAGGAAAAACAATATTTTGCGTTATGACGGAAGAGATATGATAAATTGACAGATTATAATCAATTTGGCCGATTTTGTTATAGTATCAATACGGAAATTAATTTAATATTAATGTTTTAATGATAATAATACTATATTAATGTTTCCATAATGTAGGAATAGGATCTACTATTGGCCCAATAAGAAGTTGGTGTTTCCTTTTGAGAAGCATGAACAAAATAGCAACATATGATATTAAAATATAAAAATTGTTTTGCTGAAAAGATTGAAGGACCGCGCATGCGCCGCACTACGGCGCCAGTGTAGTTGTGTTCCAGTGTAGTCGGGATCTCTGATCTGAACTACGTCAAATTTTCGTCTTCCCACCACTTTTTCATTTTGCCCAGTATCAGGCAGTTATGGAACAACCTTTTTCTAATAACCTTGTCAGCTATCAGTTTAATCATATAAAGAAAAAAATTATAATATTTGCTGTTACATTAATATTCATCTGAAGTGGAAGATCTTTTTTTTTTTAATTTCGTATATCAGGTATTTCAGTTGATAATATATACAAATAGACTCATCACATATAGATTTGAAAAACATTTAGAAACTCAACTTACATTTTGAATGAGGGAATATTTCGGCTTCTTAGGCCGGTATTACACGATAATAGTTATAAGACCATAGTTGATCATATGGAAAGAGATGAAAATACGAAATCATATTTTCATTTCTTTCCATATGATCAACTATGATCATGGCACTATTATCGTGTAATACCAGCCTTAGGCAGGTATTACACGATAATATTTCTATGATCATAGTTGATCAAATGGAAAGAGACAAAAATATGATTTTGTATTTCCATCTCTTCCCATATGATCAACTATGATCATAGAACTATTATCGTGTAATACCGGCCTTAGGCAAGCATTCCTCAAACCAGACTGGTGAGAGTAAGGTTGTACTACATTACAGTTTACAGAATACAGTTTACAAAGTGTACAAATTGAACTAACGCAGTTAAAGCTATACTCCTGCCAAATCTCATGCAATTAAATATATGTTCAAGCAAAGAAGCCCCTTTGGCAAGGTGGGAAAATGACTCCAGCTTGGTCAATACTTGTTCATGTGGTCTTAATAGTAGATCAAATTGTTTTCTACGTTTGAGCTCAAATTGTAGAACATGAGCTGGAGTCATTTTCCCACCTTGCCAGAGGGGCTTCTTTGCTTGGACAGACTAGCCTATAAGAACGCGTTCGGCCAAAATCGTGTCACAGACCGATAGACGAAAGAAAATCCGAGTCAAATCTCAAACCTTACTTACATACGTCAACAAATTCTAATTTTGAGAAAAGTTCTACTGATATAGCCTGTGCAAGCAAAGAAAAGCATCTAGCAAAATGGGAAAATGACTCCAGCTTGTTCAATATCTGTTCAACAATTATAAATGTAGGCTTAATAGTACATCAAATTGTTTCCTACGATTTGAGACCAAATCAATATTTTTTGAACCAATATTGACCGAGCTGGAGCCATTTTCTCATCCTGCCAGAAGGTCATCTTTGCTTGAACAAACTATATCAAAACTCACTTATTGACCGGATCTAGCATTCCGGTGCCCTCGCTGCCCAGACCCTGGCCCTCGGTCCATCCCAATTTCTGCAACATCTGAAAGCCGATGTTGTCCTCCTTCAGCTTGTACTCCTTGTAGTCCGACAGATCGGGAGGACGTCCTTGTTTCAACGCTTCGTACTGCAACCAAAATAAAACACATCCATCCTCAAACAATCCTTTGGAAGTAAAATTTAAACAACATTTGAGAAATCAAAATTCGTGAATAATTTAAAATACAATACTTATAGAATAAAATAGAATACTTATGAGCAATTCAGTCATTTATTCTTAGATTCTAAAAATATTTATAATAATGTATTATACATAAAATCGTACTTGAGTGCATCATCAAAGTGAATTCATCAATTCCATTTATTCATACACTTATACACACACACATAATATACATAAATATGAAATAAAAATTAATTACATCAATAACAAAACATTACAATATGAAATAAATAACTTGAATATGAGAACACATTACAATATTAGAAGGCTATTTATACATGTTATGTGGTGAAGAAGGGTAGAGGATCAACTATCAAGAGAGGATGAAACCTCTTATTTGCCGACCTTTTCCATGAACTGCGCCAGCTCCTCGGGCGGAAGGAAGTCGCCGATGTGATGCTTTCCGCTGGCTGCAGCCGTCAGCTGCGCAGCCCACAGCTGCGTCGCCTCCATCTCCTTCTCGCGCAGCCGGTGCTCCCATGTGCCGCCCTCCACCTCCTCGTCAGAATCGTACTCGTACTTGTGCTTGCCAGCTGCCTGCAGCCGCTGCAGCTCATCGCGCTTCTTCATCATGTCCTGGTACAGCAGGTTGATCTGCGAACCAAACAGTACGCTTTCATTACTTCATCAATAGATGGATAGATAGTTATGGTCTATCCAAACAAAGAACACAATATTCTGGTAAGATAAGAAAATGACTCCAGCTCGGTCAATATTAATCCAAAAATTATAGAAATCAAATTGTAGAAAATTTAAGATCAAATTGTAGGAAACATTCTGATCTACAATTAAAGACCAAATATATTATTTTCGAACCAATATTGACCGAGCTGGAGTCATCCTCCCATGGTTGAGTGTTAATGGGAGGTATGTTCTTGAGCATTCCTCTCCAAGAATGGACTTTTATATGTCCAAACTCCGCCTTTTTATGTAATTACAGCATCAGTTATATTACCGTTCAACACAATTATTGAATCCTACATTCCAATCATTTCAGTAAGTCTCCATAGTCTATACTTAGTTTTAAAGCGAGCGAAGTAATAGTAAAATTTTCAATTTGCATAATATAGGATTTGAGCCGATGTTTTTTTGGAATTTACATAAATAAAGTGAATGAATCTGAATCTTGCCAGAATGTATCCAATGCTTGGACAGACTTTAAATAGATTAGATAAATAATGAATAACCTTACTTGCACACTTGACAATACAATTTTACAAGAAAATCCATATATTACTACTTAGTTCATACAAATAATTGAAATAATAATCAAGCAAAGCTGACTACAAAAGTTGGGTGGTTATAGTCCGTCGAAGCAAAGAAGACATTCTGTCAAGAAGGGAAAATGACTCCAGCTTGGTCAAGATAGGTTGAAAAATTGTTAAATTCAATACGAAGTTGTGGATCAAAATGTTTCCTACAATTTGAGACCAAATTCATAATCTTTGAACCAATATAAACCGAGCTAGAGTCATTTTCCCATCTTGCTAGAATGTCTTCTTTGCTTGGACAGACAAAAGAAAATGCTCAGTTATGCCAGAGCAGTCTGGAGCTGTTTTCAAGAGCAAATCAATATAGCTGGGGTAGCTCTCGATTCGATTTACTCTCGCAGACAGCTCGCCGACTGTCCTGACAGAGCTGAGAATCAATAAAAGTCATCCCCAACCGCCTAATTGTTAGCGTCTGCTATACTATGAGTCAGTTACTGTATATTTAAAAAAAACAATTTAAATCATAATTTTAAAGCTTATAATACATTAATAGAAATCAAATATAAAAATAATAAGAATATAATTATAAAGTTTTAATATCGAATTATGAAGAATATCTATTATTTATGTTCAAGTTGATACTTTTTTAAACGTATGATCCGATGTATCATATAACATATTACATATTTGAGTTATACCCAAATGACAGGTGACAAGTCAGTAACTTTTTCACTCAATTATGAGAGTGATGCCCACATGAGCTCTTAGGCTTGTGCGTGTGTAATGAGAGGGATGATAATGACAGATGACGACTACTTTTTAGGTTAATCGACTCCTCCAAGAGACGGGGTGGCAGTAATTGTGCAATCAAAGAATTTTGCCCCGGTCAGGATTTGAACTCGGGTCCTTTTGATTATCAGACCGACACGTTATGAGACACGTGAATAAATAATATTAGTTATAACCACCCATTAATAATAGTAGACCTAATGCCTTAGAGTATCCTTATAGCTAAATGTATTCATTTCATGATAGTACTGTATTTTAGATACCTTGAAATGATCCTCGGCTTTTTTCCAGTCCTCTTCGGATAGTTGAGTGGATCCGAAATTCTGCATGGCGTACTGCAATAGGGCAGGATCCGTGCGAGACACCTGGCTTATCATGGCACCTTTCATGCCTGATGCAACAAACAAATCCATCAATTAATCCTGATACCTTCTACTCAAGGTGATTAGATTAAATAGATAACAGTCACCGTTAAGCCACCTGTACACGGGGTTAGTAGTGGCAGCCAGTCGAATAGCTGTAGCCAATCACAGCTCTTGTTGTTTCACTCAGTGACAAGACAAAGGCTGTGATTGGCTACAGCTATTCGACTGGCCGCCACTACTAACCCCGTGTACAAGAGGCTGTAGTGCGCACAGTGACAATAATGAAAACATCTTCTTCCTGACTTCACGGCTACCGTGCACTCCGATTTGAATAGGCTACTATCAAACATATGTTACGAATTTGCAATCAATTAACTAATCGAGTGAGTTTGTCAGCTATTATGGCTGAATTTTATTAATAGTTCTATAAAACACAGCTACAAAACATTGCTCAGATTTGCTAAGAACGCTCCAATTCAAGTGTGATTTTAAAAAATTTCCGTGGGTGGAGACCCCGGACCCTACCCCGTGAGCCAGTTCACCCACCGCTCCCATACCAAGGTGTATAGAATAGTAGTGGTGAGGCGGAGTGAGCAGCTGGCTGTAAATGTTATAATTTTGACGTCACGGAGTTCCTCTAGTCAAAAATTTAGCATTGATTTCCCTATCCTAGACAAGAAATTGCGCACTTTTTTCTCAATTTACAAATTACAGAATTGTTTAATAGGTAAATTTCTTACATGAGCTTGTAGAGAATTTCAAGGCCTACATTTTGAGTGATTTAAATCTATATTTTAATCAAATTTAACATGGGAAAATGTCCGTTAATGTGTCTTGGGAATGCTCTGCAGCTGGGCTGATGCAATTAAGAGTAGCAATGCTATTGTAAGATACATTTATAATATCATTGCATTCGATAGCATTGCTATTCATAACTGCTTTAGCCCAGCTGGAAGTATTCCCGAGACACGTTAACAGACTTTTTCTCATGTTAAATTTGAGTAAATTATAGATTTAAATCACTCAAAATGTAGGTCTTGAAATTCTCAAGCTCATATAAGAAATTTACCTATTAAACAATTCTATAATTCGTAAATTGAAAAAAGTGCACAATTTTTTGGCTAGGATAGGAAATCAATGCTAAATTTTTGACTAGAGGAACTCCGTGACGTAAAAATTATAACTTTCACAGCCAGCTGCTTCACTCTTCTGTACACCTTGATTATGGCTAAGCATTTCTCAAGTTTAATTGATGATTTTCAAGCAAATTCAAATTCATGCTCCCAACTAATTGTTGTAGTGGACCCAAAGGTAGCATTCCCAAGCGGCAGCTCGAGCTACCACGGCTCTAGCTTCTCAGCTCTCTTCATCACAACTCTATTCATGTAACTATATTATGAATGTTCACTTTGTAATTAGGGCTACAAATGTATAATAAATCAATAAGAGAAATTCACTATTAATTTATTATACATAAGTAGCACAAATAACTGAGTTAACATTAATAATATAGTTATGTGAATAGAGTTATAGTGGCTAGAGCCGCGGCAGCTCGAGCTGCCTCTTGGGAATGCTACCTTAAGCTGTTGTTGAATCAACTAACAGCAGTCATAAAGAAAATAGTTCCAGTTCACACATCCAAAACTAAAACAAAAACAAACAAATCCAAAGTCGGAATTTAACGTAGTCTTCGAATCGAACAATCGCGGATCTGATTTGAAAGAAGAATCGAAATAAAACTGGTGTGCTTTCAAGTCATCATCAAAAGAACGAAAACTCAATGGAATTAATTGACATTCATTGATTCATTTTAGGCTCACAATTTACTTTCTGAGGTTGATCATTTATTTGCTGGATAAGTCAGCACACCCCATTAGTCATTGGTCCTCAGGGGGGATGATGAGATTTGACAACTTCTTGAAAATCACAGTAGTCTACCAATGATAATAATTATAGTACAATCATAATATATACTTTGATATCAAAGTAACGACATTGCAATCGATCAATATTGGTTGAAAAATCATGAATTTGGTTTCTAACTGTAAATCTGAATGTTTTCTACAATTTGAGATCAAATTAAAAAATTTTAAACCAATATTGACCGATCTGGAGTCACTTTCCCATCTTCTTTGCTTAGTGACTTTGATTGTTGTACTTTTTCTCATTGACCTTGTCAATGCAATATTTTGTTTGTGACGATAAATAATTCTTGATAGTCTTGTCGAGCAAAGAAGGCATTCCTTCAAATTGGCTTATTGGAGAGAGTGTAACAACGCATGCGCAAGTCTGAAAAATTTTAGAGTAAAATCACTTCTACCAACCTGCTTTTCAATTCATTTATTTATACCGCTGGTGAGAAATGATGTAAGAAAGTTGGACTCAATGAGGTTTATGGAGATGACAAAACGAGAAATCTTGTCTCCACTTTTAAATCATACGGGGGTGACTCCCAAAGAGATACAATACATGGAGTAGCCATGTGAGTGTCACAAAGCCGTTCTGGGTGAATCATTTTCTATATATAGCATGGTCTCTCAATACAAATATAATTACTGGTAGAGCACTGATATAAAAACCAAAAAATTGTACAGCGTGTGTTGCAACTTATATTTTTCTAATGCTGAAATATATCATATCTGATCAGTACTGTATTATATTGTCAGTATAAATTAGAAGGAAACAATAATTTATCCAGGCTACATCAGAAAATGTATTTTTAGAATACTTTAGTTTTAATTACCCAAACATATTGCACTATGAAGAAATGTGCTGTTCTGAGCTGAAAAAACATAGCTCAAATAAAAATTTCTTCAGGGAGGATTGTTCCTCGGAATCAAATTTCAACATTTCACAGGTTAGTACTGAAAAATTAGTAGACCTATAGCATTACATATTTAATTATTTGATAAAAAATTAGAGCAGATATTTTAAAACAGTTTTCCACATATATTTTATTATGAATCAATAAGAATAATCTCTGATGAATTGATTGTATACAGTAGCACCTATATAAAATTAATCTTTAAATCATAACAAAGAGAATTCCCTATTTTCATTCATGGCAATGACCATATTGGAATAATTGTCTGTAATTTCCAATATTATTGTGTATCAGTTCAATCATGCTCCATACTATCCTAAATTCCAAAAGTAAATTAACACTATTTTTATAAATTCCAAATAAGATTGGCATTATGAGTTATTGAATTTGCGGTCAAAAATTGAATTTATTAATTAAATAATTACAAAATAATTGTTAGAATCACAATATAAACTACCTTTCATGGGTGTGATTGAAATAAGTGTTAGAACTTACATCCAGCAAAAGCAATAACACGAACTCACATAGATCACCACTCGTTGCGCTGTCATCTGCCTCTAATTTAGAATAATTTCCAATACACACAAAACATCAGTGGCCAACTCCACCTAAGATTTCTCTATGGGAGTGACCCCCAGCTGACCAAAGTGACGAAAAAGTGGAGACAAAGGTTTATAATGGGTTGAATAGGATCATATCATATTATGTCATCTCCATGAACCTCCTTGGTTGGACTATTTTCATGACGACTGCTGTCAGCATTGAACAGCTGCCATTTTGAAGGAATGTCTTCTTAGCTCGACCAGACTATACTATGACTGACCTGGCACATTGATGGTGGGCACACTGGGAGTGGGTATGTTGCCGAGGCCGGTGGGCATGACCATGCCCACGGGAGGCAGCTGATGCGGGGGGAGGGAGGTCATCGGTCCCTCTGAAGGAGCGATCGTGGCTCCCTCTGATGGCGGCGCTGGCTCTCCCCATCGACTGCGTCGTTTTCGGCTGCGACGCCTCTCTGACTCCTCCTCTGTCTCCTGAGGAGGAGGAGGAAGTGGCGTGGAGGAGGAGGGTGCATCTAAGTAATAATATTTCGAGGTGAGATTATCCACTAAAAAAATCATCTTCTAAATACCGAAAAATTACTTCATATATATTATTAAAGGGTGTCCAAGCAAAGAAGACATTCTGGCAAGTCGGTAGAATGACTCCAGATCGGTCAATATTGATTCAAAAGTTATAAATGAGTAGAGAAGAGTATTTCATACAATTTGAGATTAAATTTATAATTTTTGAACCAATATTGACCGAGCTGGATTGCCAAAAATTATAAATATGTGGTCTTAAATTGTAGAGCAGAGTATTTCCTACAATTGGAGATTAAATTTATAAATTGTTGAACCAATATTGACAGAGTGGATTCATTTCCTCATCTTGCCAGAATGTCTTCTTTGCTTGGACAGAATCTCAATACATGAAGATTACAGGAGAGAGTGATAACACACTGACAAAAATTCATAGCCAAAACGGCTGATCTGAGGGTAGATTTGGGGTCACCAATCGATTGAGGGCACTGAGTAGGCACAGTAGGCTCCAGACTTTCGAAATTTTGCCCCCTTTATGGGGTACGGACCCCTCAATTTTTTGCATATGGTTAACCGTTGATTTCACAGAAAATCTGTCCAGTAACTTTTTCTTCATATCGAAAATCTGTCCAGTAATACTTTGTTCCATTCGTGGGCGTGGCCTATTTCTCAATTAAGGCTGCAGCGCTCCTCACGGCTGTGGATAACCCATTCCTTCCCATCTCTTCATAGTTTCATTGAGTTAATTCAATGAAATTAAAAAATCAAGAGTTGGTTGTACATTTTGTTTCTGATATAGGCCTAATGTTACATTAAAAATGAATAATACTCACAAATGGAAGTAATGGATCTCGCTTGCTATTTAGTACATTGGTCAATATTTGCAGTTGCAGAACCTTTGTCTATTTGTATAGTAATATATGGAAATTCGAAATAATAATTATTATAATACTCACTACTCACTTTTGGTCTCGTCCAGAAACAAGAAGGGTGGATACTGGAGTTTTGGTTTCTCTTGATTTGCAACTGGCATTGGTATACCATCCCAGTCTGAAAATGCTTCTTCTTTTACATCTAGTTTCGATTCTTCTTTGACTTCAAATTTCGGTTCCGTTTTGACTTCAGGAACTGGCTCTGTTTTAAAACTGAAATGCAAATAAGAATTTCAACTTGAATACAAATTTCAATAACGATTCAAAAAAAGCTATGCTAATTGAAACTTATGCCATTCATTCAAGTTTGAGAATACGGTTTAAGTTGACATTACATATGAGACTTATAAAAATTCACAAAACATACAGTAGAAAAAAGGAATCCATTCATGATAATGTAAATTTGTTGAATAATTTATTAATCCATTGTAATTACTTTATAATCGTGAAAGAGCTCCAATGTTGCATGCAATGCATACACATCAATTGAGATAATAAGCATTAAAAAAAATATCATTTGCAAATTTCATTAGCAAAAAGAGTAATCCATTTATGTTAATGTAAAATTTTTGTATAATTTATTAATCCATTGTAATTACTTTATAATCATAAACGAGCTCAAATATTGCAAGCAATGTATACACTTCAATTGAGATAATAAGCCGAATATGCTTCAAATGGATTTAACTCGATGATAATTTTTTCCAATGATTGAATATTTGAATGCATTTTAACTTACTTTAGATATTATATAAGTTGAATTAGGAAAGAACAATAATACTTCAACAATAATAAAATAATCCCTTTTAGAATACATAAGGTAGTTATTTTTCAGATTTTCGGCGTTCTCAGCTAAGCTAATCTAACTTAGTTTAGCCTATAGTTTGTTTGCATTCAGAATTTGGAACTAGGAATCGAATGTTCTATTAGTATAGCTAACTCAAAAAAGTTGATCGGTTTCGTCTGCTCCTTGTGCGCTCCAACAGCTGATGTTGTCAATCAGATATGCCAAGATGATGATTTTGGAATAAAAAGAGACGTTGACACTTTACATCAGCTGTTATAGTGACACAAACTCGGTCAAAAGATTATAAATGAGAACTCAAATTGTAGGAAACATTCTGATCTACACTTCAAGACCAAATTTATCAGTTTTGAACCAATATTGAACAAGCTGGAGTTATTTCCCATCTTGCTAGAATGTCTTCTTTGCTTGTATTTCATCAGAAAAAAGCCTGTAAATGTTCACTTGATGAGCCCTGTTGTTTTTAATTGATATAAATTGAAAAAAAACTAATTTCAAGAGAAATTGTGAGAGTTTAATGTAATTTTAAAACCTCACGTTGTGAAAATAGTTTCAACTGAAAAATTTATTAAATTAAAAATTATTTCAACTAACAAATTAAGACGTATAGTCTGTCCAAGCAAAGAAGACCCTCTGGAAAGATGGGAAAATGACTCCAGCTTTGTCAATATTTGTTCAAGAATTATGAATGTGTAATAGATAAAATTGTGTCCTAGAATTTGAGATTAAATTTGGAAATGTTTGAACCCATATTAACCGAGTTTGAGTCATTCTCCCATCTTACCAGAGGGTCTTCTTTGCGTGGATACACTATAACTCACCCATCATCAGGCTCCTCTTTGAATCGTTTCCTGTCATTTCCACCATTGAGTTCTTCGTCATCATCTTCTTGCTTAAACCATTTCCCATCTCTAGAAGCAGATTCTTCTCTTTCACTATCTTCTTTATATCTTCCACTACTCTTACTTCCACTTCTACTTCTACTTCTGCTCCTACTCTGTTCATCCTGGCTACTGTCACTCGACTCCTTCAGCTGATTTCGGCTAGATTTGGGTAAGCTTGAAATCAGTTGATCACAGCTTGCCTGGCGCCGACGAGAAGCCCTGGAGACCTTTCTCCTTCTGACCCTACAGTCATACTCACTGCTGGAACTGCTGTTTGACCTTGACCTGAATGACCTCAAGGTCAGCTGATCATGGCTGGAGTCAGGCGACCTTGAGATCAGCTGATCACGACTAGAATCAGGCGACCTTGACATCAGCTGATGACGACTTGAATCAGGCGAACCTGAAATCAGCTGATTGTGGCTTGAATCAGGGGATCTTGAGTTGGGATGATCTTGAACGGAGTCTGGCGATCTGGAATTCAGCTGATCATGGCTCAAATTGGGCGACCTTCAATGAAAATAAATTTCTCATGTTAAAAAGCAATTTTATAAACAAAAACATTCAATACATTCATTGCCAAAACTAAACGTAGTAATATTCTAATGTGCATTATAAGAAGAGAATTGAAAAAAATGTTTATTGTATGATGAAAATTGGTTTCAATCTAGCATTTGGCTAGAGCATACAGTTACTCTATTTAGAGACGGTGATTACATTAAAAAATTTTCATACTATTTCTCTTTGAAACTCTGCTAGCAATACTCTTCAAGTTAGTGTTCAAGCTACTTTCAATACCCAAAAATTGCATTACCCATATCTGTTCCTCTTAACATATTGTTATGCTTTATCGATAAATGTGAAAAGTGTCTGAGAAGAAGTTAGATGTTAGAATTCTCACTTGTTCAAATTACTTCCATTGTAACCACAGCTAAATTAAGTTTCATCTATAGATACTATAATCATAGGGCGGCTATTGACAATTATTTTTTGATTGACTAGCTTGGTTTAATCCGCCATACTTATGAGAAGTCCCATATGGAATTTTTAGAGAATTCAGAGTATTCACCCCGTCTATGAGTCTTCTATTTCCTTTGTCAGGACTTCATTGTATCATTGTTAAGGTGGCTACATGCATGCGTTATTTGGCAAATACCGAACATTTGACCTATGGCGAACTATTTTGCTTGCTATTTGCCAACTAACGAGCACACATCTCCCACATTCGTGGTTTTCCACGCACGTATTTGTACTGGGAATAGCAAATCGTCAACCGAATACTTGACATTGACAAGGTCAATAATGTCAAAATTTTGATGACAATTCCAACTTTATTATTGGCAATGATTGAATATTATACTAATATTTGTAGGAATTTTTAAAACATTTGAAGAATCAAGTTTATAATTCAGTAACCTGAGCCGGACTGGACATTCACTATTTTTGACTATATTTGGATTGAATTTGAATAGAATAGAATTGAATTTCATAGAATCAAAATTGATTATATCACCTAAAAATCATGCACATACTGTAATATAATATTTATCTTGTCTATAAAGATTGTTTTATATTAACATGTATTAAGAAACTTTTTCCTTAATCAACTTAACCTCAATCTACATGCAACAACAAACAACAAAATGAGCCAAACATGAAGGCAAATGTGTGGATGGGCAAAAAATTTGCTATTTTCCGAACATTTGTCCACTTTGATGTGTCCAAAAGACCGACAACGGAGCCAAACATTCGTGTTTGCTATTTGCCATATAGCAAACACTCCAATCTACACTAGTCGTGATTCGGCAACTAGATGCTCGGTATTTGCCAAATAAAGCATGTATGGAGCTGGCTTTATGGTTTGTCATTGCAACAGTAGCCGCCCTGTTTGTTTACATTTTGGGTTTGTATATTTTGTCCCAAGTCTTTGTCTGTGAGGTATAGGCAAGACTGCTTACCTTGAGATGAATTGATTGCAGGTGGAATCTGGTGACCTTGAGATCAGCTGATGACCTGGTTCTGGTGACCTTGAACTGTGTGTGCCATCAGTGGACAGCATTGTCCTTGACATCAGCTGACTGCGTCGCTGTTTTTGATTCAAGTCATCATCGGTATGGTCCTTCTGTTCTGCTGGGACTAGTAAAGCCTTCATCAGAACAGCTTTCAACTGAGCTTCTAATTTCAATCTAGTAGCCAAGTACTACTGATAGAATATAATATGATATTGTCTATCCAAGCAAAGAAGACATTCTGTCAAGATGAAAAAAAAAAGACTACAGCTCGATCAATATTAGTTCAAAAATTGTTAACTTGGTTTTAAATTGTAGGAAACATCCTGATCTACAATTTGAGACTAAATATATATTTTTTGAACCAATATTGACCGAGCTGGTGTAATTTTCCCTTCTTGTCAGAATGTCTTCTTCGCTTGGACAGACCATAGGAGTCATGTGCAGGTGATTGGTAGGATTATGAAGCTTCATAACCCACAGAGAATATAGCTGGTGCAAAAATTATGCTTATGACAGTTGATGTCTGCAAATGGTCTGCGAAACAATTCCGTACAAGCTAACTAGGGATCAGAGTCACGAATATACTCTATAGAGCTTGACCAATTAATAGCAAGTTACTAAAACTTAAAAGGAACATACATAACTAGATAGAAAGTGTATAACAAAACGTCTTGATTTTCTGCACCAGCTATACCATTGTATGGCTGTGTTTGAGCTGGGTCAACAGCTGATAATCAGTTTCAGATTTTTTTCAAACATTTTTTTTTGTGGATTCATGCAAAGTCACACCTAGCTGTTTTTTTACTGAAATATGCACATGATCTCTAATGTTAATTCTAGTATCCATGCCAAGTACTATTTTGTATTCTATATGCATTAAAACAGGGAAACGTCACAGGCACAGTGAAATCTAAATAATATAGTCTGTCCAAGCAAAGAAGACCCTCTGGCAAGATGGAAAAATGACTCAAGTCTGTCAATTTTGGTTCAAAAATTATCAATTTGATCACAAAATATAGGAAACAATTTTATCTACTATTAAGACCACATTTATTATTCTTGAAGACACATTGACCAAACTGGAGTCATTTTCCCATCTTGCCAGAGGGTCTTCTTTGCTTGAAGGCAGACTGTAACCAGCAAAATTTTAACGAAGTTTTCCAGTTTATGCACAACTATGCATGTCTTTCTTTCTAATGAACAACATGTCTCAAAATCTATGCCTTCTGAAAACCCCCTATTTATTGAAATTTTTAGGTTTTACTACACGTCAAGCCGACAGTCCCGGCTGCCGGTAAAGGAGTCATTGGGTCATGTCAGAGGCCTGAAACTGATCATGTGTGACCTGAAAAGTCTTTCACCAGACCTTAGCCAGCAAGGTCACACGATATTATTTTTATTATTATGCTTTACTGAAAACTTATACTGACATTGTACTTTAAGCTGTGATATTTTACATCTCACATTGATATGATAATCAGATAATGATTTGCATTTAAACATGTCTAGAATAGGTTGACTGAGAGTTACCCAGTTGAAAATCATTATGAGATTTTGGTTGGAGGAGTCAGAAACTTGAAACTAGGTTAGGGGGTAAGTAGATTCCATCAATATTCATAATAATTATGAATTTGCTAATTTTAGGCAAGCCTAATGATACAGCCTATACTAACAAGAATATTTTGTTATCAAATTCAGGCTATCTTCGAAGCCCTTGGTAATAATTTAAAAAATAACTCTTTTACACTACAAACTCTCTTTGATCTAGTTAGCCTCGGCTATGAATGTAATTGGATGACATAGTTAAGATTGTAGACACAGAGCTTTATGAAAATATTGGAAAAGTTAAGTGATCAACTATAGGAGCCATGTCAACACGACCATTTTGATGTAAAATGAATTTTATCTCATGTTAAATCGAATGTTATTCTAGCAGATAATGCATCTACTTGACAATACTTTGTTCAATAATTCAGTGGACTAAGGTAAACAAACTTAAGCCTGATTCACACATATAGTGGCGTACTAGTGTCGTACTAGTGGCGTACTAGTGTCGTGCGCAGACTGTTTAGACCGCTATCATTCACACATATAGGACCGTACTAGTGTCGGACTGTTTGGCGCAATGCTCAATCACGACTACTCAACTTCTCCAAAATTGGAGATAGATGGATTTTGATTTCAGATTTGGATTCAGCGCCCCTCAATTAGTAATAATTCCCGCGTGAACTCAAAAATAATCAAAATTGGAGATTTTAAAATATCAGATCAGGCATTTCGAAAAAAATTGTAATTTGTCATCTCTGATTCAACAGAACTCAGTTTGAATGTTTTCAAATTGACTTGTTACTGTCTGAACAAAATACCTACTAATTACAGCTTAAGTAGGATCCTTAATTGTTTCATCAAGCAGGATATTCAGAATAAAAAATAAACCAAGTTAAAATTAAATCAATCAATCTCTTGAATCTTGGGTCTGGTCTTCTTAATTTGAACTTGGTTCCATTCACATATAAGGGATTCTAGTCGTTTTCCTATACAATAATGACCTTCTATAATATAAGTTTATTCCCAATCAAGAATTAATTGAACGAAAATATCAAAGCTAAAGACCTTTATTATAAAAATGTTATTATCCATACTCTTATGTTATTAAATGCTATTATGCTATATTCCTATGCTATTGTAATGTCGTTACTATGATGTCAATTTATATTATTATTCTATTACTATAATGATCATTATTAACAAGTTACTCTGATTTTCAAGACGTCGACATCATCGCAATTCTCATTACTAGTGATTGTAATAATTCACAATGGAGATTCGTATAACAGTACTTCTCCCAAAAATGTGCATTTCCCAATTTATACCAACAGTCACATGGGTGTAGATTATAGTCCTAAAAATCCCAATGATAATATCCCATTGATTATTATAAAAAAAAATTATAAAAAAATATCCTAATCCTAAAATAACTCTGTAAATAAATTTACAACAATGAAATCTACCATACGTGATGGAAAAAACATAATCTATCATTCTAATACATCAGTTAGTGGAATAATTATTATTAAGATTAAAGTATTGATTATTAAATTGATTTCATAAAGTGGGAATTTTTTATTTGTACTATTCTTTTATAGGCTAGGTACTCAGAATATCCTATAGGTGTTAACACTTTTTTCAACAAAACTGTTGATTTTTATTTATGATTTCGACGATTGTACTGTAATTATTCTTCATTGTTACTTACTTATTGACTTTGTATTGATTGAATTGAATATGATCGTAAGCGTTGAAACAGGATAAAGTTGATTTTGAAAATTGACACAAAAATTTCAAAGCAATTCATCTGTTTACTCATACTTTTTTCAGATCGTGTCATGTATAATTTATTATTAGTAAGAGTTGTAGTTTAAAGTAGAAATTTCTAACGTTGAAAAATGTTTATTATTATATAAGCTACATAAAATATTTTTCTGATCGATCACTCTTATCATACAAGGAATTAGAATAACTTATGGATTTTATAGGAATTCCAATACTAAACGTAACTGAATTCAACCTACTAGGCTACTGTTGAGAATATAATGTTATTATATGACTCTATATCATTTGGAACAACTCCCTTAATTTAGCTTATTTTGAAGTCTACGTGGGGATAATCACTAATTCAAGAGCGCAGAATCCGAATCTGAAATCAGAATTCTTCTATCTCAAATTTGAAAGAATTTGAAAACACCAGATCCAAACAGCACAGTCTGAGCACAGTCCTACGTTGATTCACACATGTAGGACTGTGCTCATGCCGGTCGCAGGCCGTGTCAGACTGCCATAGACCGTGTCCTTGAGAAATCGCTTGGGGAACGGTCTTTCATCGTCCAGCACTAGTACGCCACTAGTACAGTCCTATATGTGTGAATCACTCCCGACCGTTTCCATGTTAATCAAATGGAAAGACCGTTTGAGAGATTCCATTTGAAACGGTACGACACTAGTACGCCACTAGTACGACACTAGTACGCCACTATATGTGTGAATCGCCCTTTACATGCTTGGTTGCCGGAATTTAGCAGATTCCTAATCAATCATGCACCATATCTACTGCTGTTGTGCTGCATTATACCAAGGAGATAATTATTGTGATCGGTTCCCTTTGAAATCTTTTTCTTGGTAAAATAATTTTTTCAGTATGAAGTAGCCTATGTAAAATGATTCTTATAAAATTTTGAATTTATAAATTATATTTAAATGATCAAAATCCAGTACACTGTTGTAATATTTATATTAATTGTTATCATAATCATTTCCAAATAGAGATTAAATTGAGAAAAATGGCTTCAACTTAATTAAACATTTTTTAGTTGCAGTGGATAGGCCTACAATTTTCGTCATTACAAAAAGACTTCAGTTAACATCTGAATTGAAAATTGAACTTTAAACTTAGGGCTATTTAAAATAATTGATGGATAAAAACTTAAAAAGTTTAAAAAAGGGTATTTGATTTATTTCATTTTATCCATCAACATCTCAATTATATGACTGCTTCATTGTGAATAGGGCGATGAATTTTATTTACCTTAGTTGGCTGAATTATTTAACCAAGTATAATGTGGGCCACCTATTGGGGAATTTTGTATGTCAATGGACAAGAAATAATGTAAGTAACTTGAATGGAATTAAAATAAAAAAGAAGCTCACCAGGTAGGCTTATAGTGGCAGCCAGCATCAACGAGTCATCAGCTGCAGAATTCAATGGCATTGAAATTTGGTTTTCATTCAATTGAGGAGGTGGAGGCAATGAAATCCCACACGGTGGAGGGGGGATGGAGTGGGGCATCATGGGGCGTGGAGGGGGAATCAAACTGGGCTGGAGTGGGGATGGAGCCGGAATAGAATGAGGCGTGAGAGGGGAAGGCGCTGGAATCGAGTGCGGCATGAGTGGGGATGGTGATGGAATGGAGTGGGGATTGAGAGGTGCGGGAGGAGGAATCACTCCCGGAGGAGGAAAGAAAACTCCTTGAGGTAGTGGCGGAGGAGGGGGCACGTTAGTAGGGTGGAACCCAGCTGTTTGCCGAGGAGGAGGAGGAAATTGATGGCCTGGAGGACAAAAATTTGGCTCAGCACCCTTATCCGGACCTGGAGGACCAAATTTTGGCACACCACTCCTATCAAGACCTGGAGGACCAAAATTTTGTCCCCCACTCCTATCAAGACCTGGAGGACCGAAATTTTGTCCCCCACTCCTATCAAGACCTGGAGGACCAAAATTTGGCGCACCTGGCATCATAATTGGTGGTTTTAGAGTTGGTGGTGGTGGAAACGTGGTGAGATTTGGAGGAGGCAATTGAGTGGTGGGAGGGGGGAATCCAGGTGGTGGTTGAGTGAATATTGGAGGGGGGACACAGCTGTTGGTGAAAGGAGGCTGCTGGCCACTGAAGGCAAAGTTGCTATTTCCCTGTTCTCGAATGAGGTCAGCCATGCCAGCTGCATTCTGTTCCCTACCTGTGAGAACAACAACCAATTTAAATTCACTTCACTTAATTCAACCATTAAAGAAATCACAGAAATATAAACTACTATTGTTCTTCCTAATTCATTCATTCAAGAAAATACAAACTTTTTGGTTAAAAACACTATGGTGTTTCTTTTTTTGATAATAATTACTTGATTGGAAATTTTCAATTGTAGCCTAAATGGCAAACTAAAAAATTGTATAATTTTGTTGTATTTTACCTGTAATAAAGTTTTTATTTATTTATCAAGTCAGAAAATATTCTTCCCAAATTTAGACAAACAAAATAGAGGTTATATTCTCTTGAATCAAATTCATTATCAATACTCACTTATTTTCACATTTGATATTACATTTAAATTTTGATTGATTCCAGTGCTACATTAATTCATTCTTAATGTAACTTGGTGAGAGTGGTCAAGTTCAAGTGATCATGATGTCACAAACACATAAGCTGTTCTTGGATGGGTGATCAATATGTGACCAAGACAAGTGGAATCTATAATTGGAGGTAGCTCCCAACCAAAAAAGCCATGATGTTTTATCATGATGTTCATCCGGTTTTTAAATAAATTTTTCATTTCAAGACGATTGCCACTAATAATTCCATTAAAATACACTAGATGAACATTTCCTGACCTGGAGTTTTGAGAATTCATCCTGGAGTTTTGACTGAACAATTCATTAGCAATGTGTTTATGCTGCACTGAGAATAATTTGGTAAGACCAATAAAAATTGAATGATAAGAAGTAAATGAAGAATGATTTAGTCGTTGCATATAAACAATTGAAAAATATTTTTGTGCACTTGCAAAGGGGATTCAACAGACGCCAACAGAAGGATGGGAAATTATACTTTAAAATGAAAAGAAAAGATATTGTCAAACCACTAATTTATTGAAAATTGAGATACCGTTTCCAGTTGCTACACCGTTCTAAATCACCAGATAGTGAAGATCAGTGGTTTATTAATATCTTGTCTTTTCATTTAATATGGATGACCAACACATATCACCTTTAAAACTACAAAACAAATGTTTTTCAATAAATTGCTTAATATGATACAAATTATTTATTCCATTTATGACTGATATGAATTATCATCAATAATATTTTTAGCTTATTGGTGAGATCAAATGAGGTTTCACCACCAACATAGCCACAGTTTCCCATGATGAGAAACTGTGTTAGCAAGTTCATGATTTCATCCAAAGTAGGCCTAATTGAAATTTTGAAAATAAATTTTGATACAAATATACAATAGGTAGAGCCAACTCCAAAAAGTTAGGCGGTTTTTGTCTCCACCTAATGCTAGGGCTGAATAAGAAGGGGGTAGACGCAGCGTCCGCCATTCTGCGGTCAACTTACAGCGCCAAATTTGAATTCATCAAATTTGATAGTCAAACATATGATTATGATTGTACGATTATTTTATAAAATTATACTTGCTTCACAGAGCCTTGAGTTTGCATTTGGTTTCCAGATTTCAATTTTCAAGCTAAATTTTTTATCTGGATTCATCTGCAGAAAATCTTGGAAATTTTATTTTTTAATTTTAGTTTCATGATTAAAATAGTGTTATAGTTTTTGCAATTTGATGCTGATCAATAAATCATTTTGTATGAGAAATTAACCTGGAAATATTTGAGAGAAAACTTTATACATTTGCTCAACCTGATCAACATCCGTTAATTGTCTCTATCATCAAAATGGCGGATGCTGCGTCTACCCCCTTTTTATAGAGCCCTACCTAATGCGCTCCAACAGCTGATACTGTCATTTAGCTGGGCCTAGATGATGTTTTTGGAATCAAGAGATAATAGATGCTTTACATCAGATGTTAGTAGGTAACATCGCGCAAAGACAGACAAAACCGACCAACATTTTGGCGTCAGCTTTTTTACTACATTGAAAAAGTATCAAGGGTGGTGAAAAAACATCTTGACAAAGATAAGAAGTTCATTCTAAGATAAATTATTCCATGGCTCAATTTTGAAAAAAAGAAACTTACAATCTTCTCCTGTGGCTCCTGAGCCAGCTTCTTTGGTGACAGAATCATCTGTGTCCTCTGTTGATCAAACACAAACTACAATAGAACTGGTATCCACAAATAAATTTAAGGAATCATTGGATATTTTAGTAAACCAAATACAGTACTTTGTCAAAATTTGCAGTAACAGAAGTCTTTAGCACTATTCATAAACCTTTCTCAGGATTTTCTAATTGATTATTATTATGATAGAATTATAAGAAAAGTAGAATTATTACGGTGGAAGTGATAGAATTATTACAGTATCCGATAGCCTACAGCCTATGCACGATCAATTGAGACAAAATAAACAAACTCTTTGCGCGTGAGTATGAGGTGGATACTGATACCGATACAAACCATAACCAATGAACGACATAGCAGAGACACGTCATAGCGTATGTGTTTAGTGTGTTTCTTGTCGGGCTCGGGACTATGTTATATCGTTGCTATGTTTTGTCATCACAACTCACAACATTAACCACCCTGTTTGTTTACTTTGTTCAAGTAATTGCAAATATGGTAATAAAATAACTTAGAAGTAGATTACAAATGAGATGGTAAAGAGTTTACCATTCATCACTATAAAATGTCCACCCGTCATTTCACTGCCAGCCAAAAGCATTTAGCCTGTCCAAGCAGAGAAGACATTCTGGCAAGATTGGAAATGACTTCAGTTTGGCCAATACTAGTTCAGAGATTATAAATTTGGTCTCAAATTGTAGGAAATCATTCTGATCTACAATTTGAGACTAAATTTATAATTTTTGAAACAATATTGACCGAGCTGGAGTCATTTTCCCATCTTGCTAGAATTTATTCTTTGTTTGGACAGACTATATAATAGCCGTTTCAAGAACGTTGTTTTCGAAAAAGTTACACTGAATATATTGGAAAGACCAATACTCTTAAACAGATTCAACCAAACAGATGGCATGATTCGAACGATATTTTATATTAGGTTTGTATGAGTTCGAATATTGTTTACTGAAGCTGAGAAGAAATGCCGCAACAGTAAATTTCAAATTCTCTTCCTAGAGAACTAAAACTGTTGCAATTTGGTTGTTCCAGAAGCATTTGCTCATGAAATCAGCTTCAACAATAGGCCTAATTCATCTTGAATTTTGGATCAACATTCAACTTGTTAGTTATGAGGTTTAATATCCAGTTAAGTTATCTCAATCAAGTAAGTACGGTAGGCCTATTTGGAATTAATGCCAGGTTTATACTATGCCAATTGGCGAGACAATAATTGTCAAGAGACTGCTTCTTGTAGGCTTTAACAGCTGATGTTGTCAAATAGTTTTCATTTAGATATATGTAGATGAAGGTTTTAAAATAAAAAATGACAATAGATTCTTTAAATCAGCTTTAGGTTTCGGAGGACAATAGTCTCGCCAGTTTGCATCGTTTAAACCCACCTTGAATTTCATATGACAATTTTCCATGTATATTCAATAAAGTAAAATCACCTGACATCCCGGAGATTTTCTTGAACTGCTCCAAAAAGCTGCCATCATTCGAGAAAATATTAGTTGGACCACCACCACTCAAATTTTCAACAGTCTTCGTTCCAGCAAATCGATTTCTTGAGAAACTGGAGAAATTCAAAATTCAACATAAGTTAAGCTGGAAATAATTTTTTTAAAAACCCAACATAGTGAAATAAGTTACAAAGGAGCCAAAGCTGGCTCAAATACCCTTGAGCTAGGCCGAAATTATTTCAATTTCAAGAGCTCAAGTGATTCGATTCATTTGGTAGTAACTTAGCCCCAGTAGTTAAAAATGCCTTAATAGCTTTTTTCAATTTTAGTCAACTTTATAAAATAATACATGATTACTGTTCAACTAAATAAGTTAGGTAAGGGCAACCTCAAGATAAAAGGTAAATACAGTAAATTAAATGTTATAGAATTTAATGCTTCCATATAACAAACATAACCTCTCTATCAATGAAAATCTCCAAGTTATACTATATCAAAACTTTCGTTATAAACGCATTTCTAGCAGTATAATAAATTCACTATTATTAACACTATTACTTCTTTATGCTGGAATTCACCTTTGGCTTACGTTTCATCATAGAGATTATCAAAGATCACGATTGAGATGAGAGGAAAAGTGAAGTCAATTCAACTTTACCATCAACATGGTGAGCTAATATTTGTCAAAGCTTTTACTACCTAAATTTAACGTACACATAGCCTAGGTATTTGAAATCTATAGCAAGCTACAATGATGAAAAAGCTATTGACCAATTAATTTGTCTCATTTTGAAAATAATTGCTATTAAGTTGGTTAGGTTACTTGAATAAAATAATTTGAGTTACCGTACCTCCATCTATTCCGTGTATTCAACGATTCCTTTTTAGCAATTGTTGTCGCAGCAGGTTGAAGTTTCTTCAAAGCTTCCTCAGTTTCTTTGCGTTTCTTCTCAGCCAATTTCATCTGAATTTCCAATTTTTTCTGTTCAATTAGTTCTTGCTGTCTATTCATTTGTTCCATTTTATCGTTAGGAGAAAATCTCCTATGCAAGGAACTGGAATTTTCCCGAAACATTTTTAACAACCAACTGCTAACTTCTAGAGTAAATTCAAACAGTAACTAATGCAAAATGTAAATATTAACTAGAATAGATACCATATTACCATTCTACAAAGATATTCGCGGCTTCTGTTGACTTGCACACTTCTGACTTCTTATTTATTTTCTTGTTCTTGAATCTTGAGTCTTGACTCTACTGACTGACGGAGAATCATAGATTCATAGGGCAGCTGAAGAACGCTGACAGCGCGCGCAGTGAACAAAGGATGTACTAGATTAATACGCTTATTTAATTCTCTTTTATTTTTATTTGCTTATTTATTAAATCACTAATGAATTTGGAATTTTTGTTTTAATTATTAAAACCATCGGTACCTGTGTCAATCTGTCATTGTAGCCTGAAAATGAAATGAAGGATAAGGATTAGATCATATTACTAACATTAGAGAGCCCTTTAGTCAAATTTCCAGCCACTGGCTGTCGGAAAGGCGAGTATTACACGATAATAGTTGAGTCGCCTGATCTGGTCCACCTGTACATGTCCCACCATATAAAGCTAGGAATTGGTTGGTGCGAAACGTAACGACCGTCGGTCGTTGCGTAAAAAAATGGCGGACTGCTTCTGTGTTAAATCATAGGACCGATTTCGTTCATGCGTATCACCAACGACCACGACCAACAGCCGCATCCGATGACGACCGTTTTCCTCCAGAAGCAGTGTTGCGGCGACCAGTCGCAGTGGATTCTAACCTCAAATATTTTGGAGACTTGGAGAAGATGTAGTAAGTTATAATTGAGATGACCAGGAGGGATATATTGATAATTATGAGGGATATTAATATCAGAGTTGATGAAATTTTGATTCATATAGTAACAAAATGGAGTAATTTTTATTTTTCACTAGTAGATCTGGATATCATGAAGGCAGATCATTGCGACTGGGTCGTGCCAACGAAAATGGTTCAGCCGCAGCCGTATGCGTACATTGCGGCTGACGGTCGTTACGTTCCGCACCAACCGAATCGTACCTTAAGAAAATGGGGTGCCAAATTATTTTCCCAGCCACAAAATTGTCCGCTCAACCACTACCTTCTAAAAACTTTAGGAGTTGAATCCGCTCAAATGAAACTTGAGATTCATCACACACTCAAGAATTATATTATAATTGTACAGCAAAGAGTAATTTTATTTCAATATATTTAATATTCAGTATATACGTGCATAATTTATCATGCTATGTAACATGACTTTTTCAACTGTTCTAAAAAGGGTCGCTTCCGCTACCATCAAAAAATTTACCGTTCCCCACGGTAAATTCAGTACCTAATAGATAGTTAGTGTGAGATGATAGGTTAATGTTTCAAATTTAAATTTTGGCGCGGCTGTGAACTACAGTTTTCACTGACAGAAGTATCACACGAACATTAAAGGCTCAATATTCTTAAATTAATTAACTTAATATGACTTATTAATGGACTTATGACTCATTAATGAATTATCATAAACGGTTGACGCTTAATGTTTAATATAACTAGACTAGTAAAAACTCATTTAGTAGAAACTAAAACATTCACTCATAAAAAATGCATTTAGTCTCTAAATATTATTAGAGCCACCTTTTGGTGGGACATATCCAGGTGCCCCAAATACGCGACCCCGTCGGGAACTTGGGTTTCGGATACTGCCTAATTGACCGAACGTAGTGAGGTCACAGAGAAGAAAACTTCACAACAAGAAAAGTGCAAAAGTCACAACTTTCAGTCCTGAGTCCGCCTTCCCCTAGCACTGCCTGCAGTGCCTGGTCAGGGTTTGAAACCCAGTAGGCATGGTTGTTTTTCACCTTGCACTCATTATCCATTAGCCACGCAATAAAAAATTTCATAACTTTGATAATCCTGTTTGCAACTTTGTAGACAATGTATCACCTATATGGTATTCCTTTGATTCCTTTTGTGTAGCATAATAAATGAATGTTCCAGGCTTCCAATATTATAAAAATATATTGTTCAAGTTAATGCAGGCCCGGACTGGCCCACCGGCCCGTGGGCCCTTCAATCTTGCGCCCCTTGCGCCCTCGAGTAACTTATAGAATCGAAATACGCTCCAGATAATTTATTGATATACAAATTCGAACTTAAAATTCCTTTAGAGAATATCAAAATTTAGAAATAGAGTACTACACGTGAAAGAATGATCTAGAAATTTTATTAACAAAGTGAGAAATTGAATCACCTCTTTTTATTCTCGGTAGCGTATTGACAATTTGCCTGTCGCTCGAGGGCGCCCAGTAGCTCAGACTGGGACCACACAAATTCTCTAAGAAGCGCCCAATTCAAGAGACAAAATTACGGTTTGAATTGAAATGAATGGAGTACATAATTTTCAATCCTGAATTACCGCTATTTATAGCTGCAATAATCCAAAATCCGCTATTTTTGTTTCTCATTTTTCTCTAATTTCCAATTTTAAAAACTTGTGGCTGCCTTTATAGGGTACTTTAGTTTCTAATCTTATGCAAAGTAAGAAATTGAATGCTACCAGTTAGGAGTTTGATACTTTGATGATTATTGAGATGATGAGCGAAATAAGATAAAGAAAACTGAATTTTATAACTTCAAAGGAATAGAAATAGAATAGATTAGCATGTTGTTAACTTGCTTTAAACTAGGTGATATTCTTGAGAATTTGATTCTTAAGAAAAAATGTTCAGTAGGTAATGGTTTAGTCTGAAACGCACCCAAACCTACCAATCAGTATGTGAAATAATTTTACTTCTATTAAATAGGTTGTAAAGACTAGTGATCAGACTATTATTAGACTGTGAGATAAGATAGCCACCGGTAGGTTTACGGCACTTCAATATTACGCTATTTCTTTAATATCAGCAATAGTGTTAGTTCAGTTGTCGATTCATTCTCCGTAGTGAAGCAACTCAACGCTGAATTTCCTCTCCGCCATGAAACTACGATATCCTGCATGTTCACTGATTTCTGGAACCCGTCAGGTAGTAAACCCTTGCCTTGATCATCCAACGGGTGAGTTGAGTAATTTTTTATCAATGTTTTTTTTCATTCGCAACATAACTTACAGACCATTAATTAAATTAAATTACCGTCCCTCATTTCGATCGCTCCGCGCTTCACGTGGTCAGCGCTCCGTGGTCCCACAAAGCCACATTTATTTCAAATTACACTTCATTCTATTAAAATTTCCGTTTTTAAAATCACTCTAATCAACTAATACAATCGGACGATTACATATAAAAAAACTACAAACATTTGGATCAGAATTGGCTAGTACGGTTACGAAATAGAATGGAAATTTCTTCTTTTGTCTTCGCATCCTACTTGAACTGTTGATGATAGTAAGCTTAAAAACTTAGTAGATACTAATGACTTTCACTTTTACAACAGTACTCACGATTTTGATACTTGTCGGACGCGTTTCGTGGCACTGAGCCACATCTTCAGCGTACAAGGAGTAACTAGATACTCGTAAAATAGTTACGAGATAAGAGTATCTAGTTACTCCTTGTACGCTGAAGATGTAGCTTAGTGCCACGAAACGCGTCCGACAAGCATCAAAATCGTGAGTACTTACTGTTGTTGTAAAAGTGAAAGTCATTAGTATCTACTAAGTTTTTAAGCTCAGAATGGAAATTATCAATCCACCCTCTGCTCTACATTTCGGTGTCTAATGTGTAATCGGTAAAATCGCATCTTTATGAAGTAGTTTGATCACAGATTCTAACATAACATATTATAAAGAAATGTCTTAAAGTAGGCCTACTGTGTCGGATTGGAGCAATATTGAACTCACGCCCGCTGTATTGATGTTCGAGTGAACCCTCATGCTTTGACACCCGCGCATTTCATGTTCCAAACACCGGTGCATATTATGTATTTCCAGCAATAGTGATGTGTTGATTTACTATTACAAGTGATGTGTTGAACGAAGAAACCAATCATCTGTCTAGATATCAATTATATTACGTGATCGTTTGATTCAAGAATTTTGGAGAAGGTTGAACACATAGAATGTTTCCATGCATAATGCAAAAGAGACAAAAATGGATGAATCCAATAGGAGTTGGATCTATTGTTATGATATGATAAAAATCTGCTTCACTGGCCCATTGGAATTGTAGAAGAAGTTGTACCAGGTGCAGACAGCACCGTTCGAGTAGTGTAGGTATAGTGAAAGTACCAACCGGAGTAAGTATTCACCAGGCCAGGCCAGTGACAACAATTCGTAAATTATCATCGCAATGAATTATTTAATGTTTGAATGCAGCTTGCATATTTTTATTAAATATTTGAAATACTATCATTTCGCATTGCTTATGGTTTAAAAGCGATTGTTACGTCATAAGTAATCTATTATTTTGCAATCGAAAATATGAGTTTTATTTTTTTACGTTTAGCCATAATTATTCAGTAATTTCCATTGTCTTTGTCACTATTTCCTTCCTTCAAACCTTCATCTTCCGCGGGTCTCTTTCCTCTAAAATCTTCAGTGAAAGCCCCCACTGAAGTGAAGATCTTTCTTCTTCTTCTTCTTTCTTCTTAGTTTTTTTCGCATCATCTTCGTTTTTTTTTTCTTTTTTCAAATTTGGTTCAGAAACCGTCATTTCAGGAAGAAGGATTTTGCGTTTGATAAAAAGACCAGCGATCAGACATTATCAGTCAGGCAGGCAAGATAAGATAAGGAAGCACCGGTAGATTCGAGGCTACCTACTCCAATTTATTTCTTTACTTTCAATAGTTCCCCTATCCACGGTGAAGCAACACAACGCTTAATTCTCACTCGACCATAAACTACATAAAAAGGTCTTTCCCAAGAAAATTAGTTTTTACTTCATCGTGCGATCTCCTGCTCACTTATTCCTGGAACCCTGCAAGTAGTATAGTTACCTTTGCCTTGATGCCCTTGATCAACCAAAAGGAGAGTCATTTTTAATAAATTTTTTATTTATTTAACGCAACATGCAGTTGATTAATTCAACGTTATTACCCCATCATAGGTCTATATAGTTGGGCCAAGAACAGAAGAGCCTCTTGCAAGATGGCGGGGGAAGTGAGAGTGTAACTACGCATGCGCAAGACTGATATTTCCAGGGTCAAATCACTTCAGCCAACCTACCGTTTTTACACTAATCATAATCATATTGATTTCATGAATGAAATTTTTTTCATTCATTTGTTAAATTATTGACATATGATAGCATAAATCATAACATAATTATGAACTAGGACAGAAAAAATCGGCTGAGCCTGTACCATTTCTTAGTATGATGCTTTTTCTGAGTGAAAATTGTGTGAAATTGAAAGTGTGAAAAGAAACATAACCTGAATTTGGACATTTTAATCAAAATTGGCGTAGAAGAAGTTTTGTGCAAACGCCTGTTTTTTCTCTCCTTTTACTGTATTAATTTTATGAAATAAATAAATAAAATGAATTTGGTTATGTTGGAACAATTTTAATTTCAACTACTGGCACCAGTGAATGGCAGCCATGTTGCCAAAGGCTCTTCTGTTCTTGGCCGAACTATAGGTAGTCTGTAAAAAGAATATATAAGTAGGTAGGTAGTCTGTAAAGAATAGAAGTGTAATTCGGCATATATAATTTGATGATAAATTAATAACTGATGTATAAGACACTTTCAATTTTCTTCATGAACAACGCTTGAATTACAAGCCTGACAAACGATATTCATAGTGGCATAGTTCAAAATAAAAAGTTGATGTATTTTGTTATTAAATTTATTATAGAATTTGGACAAACCAGTCAGCATTTTCATAAAACGATTATTTTCAACAGTAAATTTGTAATTCACATTTCAGTTGACCGCCATTTTGAAAATTTCAAATATTGATTTTTTTAGATTACTGTACTATTCAAAGACTTCATACTTCTATTTGAGCCTGCAAAATTTCATTGTGGAGTACCCATCTATATATTTTCATAAAAAAATAATGGCAGATCATAGGTTAACAAAGGAGAATTCGGTGTTTTGCCAATCACATGACATGTCTACTGTTTGTTTTCGTTCGAAGAACACCGTGGTGGTACTTGAATCAGTTCTTTTCCGAGCACACTGTATATTATCTAATGACAATCATTGAATCAAGCCAGTGAATATAGAGATATTGATATTCTAAATTCACTGATCAAATACATCTATTGTTCTATTGATCAAGTCAACTATCAAAGTGAGGTCACAGAGAAAGTAAATCATAGAGAGGATTTACTTCTATGCAGTACCTAGTCCTTCAGATTTCCTTACCATTAGTATTTCGTATTTGAACAATTGAAAGTTACACAAAAAACGACTTCGGAAATGGGAGTACAAAGAACACATGCGATTTATATTAGAAAACATCACTTTATTACAATTTATAATATTGTGTACTGAAACTTCACTTAGTGAAACATCGAAGTATTGTGTATAAATAAGTAATGAACTCTGAAAATTTAAAGCGATCAGTTCACATAAATACAAGTGCGGCAGGTAATTTTGCTTACATAGTTCAACAATAAACAAATTGCGTAGAGCTTGAAAAAATTAATTTCTAACTACGGCATATAATAAAAATTGGTAGAATTATAATTAACAAGGATGATAATGAAGAATTACCATATTGTAAAAAAATGTTCAAATGACCAACAGAATATCACCTTACAACTACTCAAGAAGTGATAATATTGATAAATACTGAATAAATTGATCATTGTTCAGTAATAAAATTGTATTTTTGTCAAACTCAAATGTATGAATCAGCTGTAATGGCTATTAGTGAGTTTGTTTAAATTTGCTAAAATGTTTTGAATTGAATCCAAATTATTGAAGTTTTATAGAATTTTTATCTTGTTTATTTCTGAAACAAGAAAGTGGACTTCATCAAAATTCAAAATTGTTCGTGGTAAAAACTTTTTGGAAGTGAGAAATTATAATGTTAAGCTTGATGATCATGTTAACCTTATTTTGGACTGATGTAAAAATCATTAGAAGAGCCGTTTTGGGCTAAGCCTGTTTCACTCACCAAAGTTTATGATATTATTCTTGAATCAATGATAAATGATAGTACTACAGCAACTCAACTATTGAACGACGGTTCACTTGTGTGATGATTCATTTAGCTGAATTATGATTAGGCTAATTAATAAGTACGGTACAACATAAACTATCCATGAAGAATGTGTGAAATAATGATTAATATACATCAACATTTAAACAATACATTTTTTCCCCGTCTTCAAAGTTTGTTTGTATTGTATACATGAATCAGATACTTATTTGAGAAACAGTTTCAACAAAAATAATTTTTTGATTAACATGAGTGAGTTTACACGCAATTAATATAATAATATCACAAAAATAGACTATTTCATCATTTGAACTGATAAAATCATTTCTGAAAATTCAAAATTGATGTTTCTGAAACAATTCTCATCAATCAGCTCACATAAGGATTGAGAAAATTGTCTTCACTCAAAATTTATGCATTTGCTTCAGCTCACACAGATGGTGTGAGCATATTTTCATTGATTTTTTAAAAATAATTTAGTATAAATTTCAAACAAAAATTTATGTAGGCTGACCACATAAGCTCTCAAACATGTTCAAATTTAAACAACATTTCAATATAAATTTGATATAAACAAATTCAAAAGTGATAACTAGAATAATTAATGTTTTGGTTAAATTACGCGAAAAAGTCTCACTATTATCACTAGAAAACTAAAGTATTAGGTACTAACAAAGTTCCAAATTATAGGCTCACTAAAAACATAAACATAAAAGTGACAAAATTTCACAACAGTTGAATTTAATTAGATCTAAATTGAACAGAAGTATACAGTAATACAGCGTTTTTTTAATTCAACGTTTTTCTCTTCAAGACACTATAAAAATATAATTTATAGTTCCATATTTTACGGAAAACGATGGATAATCTAAAATGCCTTTTCAAGATTGAGAAAAGAATGGACAAACTTTCCATATTATTTCGCAACGAAGCTTAAATATCGAATCAATATCAATTAACAAATTCACAGTTATTATCACTGCATCCTCACAAATACATCAACACTGCTTTAAAAGCATTTAAAATTATTTACAAATAGTGATATGTAATACAGAAAAATATCATAACAGTTGAACAAAATTGACTTGGATAATAATATATAACATTGAGTTATCAAATATAAAGCTATCTATAGGATAATGATTACAATAATTATCAAGAGTTTTGAAAGATTAATGGATAATATTGTAAGTTGTCTTTCAAATTGGTGTATTCTACAGTAAGTCCAAGCGAAGAAGACATTCTGATAAGATTGAAAAATTACTCCATATTGGTTCAAAAATATAAAATTTGGTCTCAAATTGTAGATCAAAATGTTTTCTACAATTTGAGATCAACTTATTATTTTTTAAATATCAACAGAGCTGGAGTAACTTTCTTATTTTTTCAGAGTGTCTTCTTTGCTTGGACAGACTATATCATTGTATCAATCCTCATGTTTTGAAACTTGTTCCTATAACATGAATAATGTTGATTAAGATCTTGAATATTTATCATGTTATTTTAGAGATGAAATTCAAATAATACTTGTTGACTTTGTCTATGTTCAATGAATTATTGGCAATAAAATTATATTCATTCTATTGATTCAATACACCAATGTGTAAGACGGCTGAAAGTTAGTTTATGATTCACTTGTTAAAATACAATAATATCAATCATTATAGTGATCATAGAATCTTTCTAAACTACACCATTTGTAAATGTCTATTGTCTTAGTTCAGTAAATACAGTACAAAAATGAATCACAAGTTTTTCTTCCACATATGTGATATGTCTACTTAGAAAAGGACCATACTGACTAATCTCAACTAAATCTCAGATTTCAAAACACGGTAAAAAGTAGTAACTCACTTATGCTTTTGATAACCTTGTGCGTTGTGAGGAAAATGCCATACTTGACCAGGAATCGAACCCAAAACTATCATAAAAGATTGGACGGCAGTCCGTGAATTTAATCCAATCACACAGGGATAAAAAAATCGAATCCAAACTGAAATTTTACACAAATTAGGACATTTATAATAAGGCAAGATCAATAGTTTAATGGCAAGTTTACTTATTATTAATGAAAATAATAAACCTTAGGGGTCCATGATATTGGCAAGTTATAAAGGCGTAATTAGAACAACTCTTAACCTAGATTAAACAGAGGAAATAAATTGGAGTGCTAACAACTCAGAGGTATTCTAGCACATTTCTTGGATATCTTTGAGATTTCTTTGAGAATTAAAGCGAAACTTACTCCGAGTTAATTGAAATTTTCATAAATGAAGCTTGACTAATCTGATATATGACTAATTGATAATCTTAACAAGGATTTGTAACCATTTCTGTTTCTAAAAAAATGGATGAATTATAGAACTGTAACTAGAATTTATAAATTTATAACGAATATTAAATAATCATTGATTGTAATAGGTAAGAATAACCAACGTATTTCTAAAAAATATTTTTATAAAAATTGTTTTTAAAAAACTTTGAATTGAGAATAGTCGATAATACAAAGGAATATTCAAGAAAAACAATTATTGCTTTTAATAAACAAGTCATGATAAAAATGAGATCGATTTGTTTCTTTTTTTATTGTCTAATTACTATTACATTACGGTACCATTATGGTTTACTATCCGTTCCATTACTAACTTACTAAATTCTTTCAATAGTAGCTATTTAATTTGTATGTTTCTATTCTGCTAATTATCAGGCTCAAAAATAATTGATATAAAAACCTATGAACGGATCTTCTGTCTCTGATATTAATTATTATGCAAGTTATCATTACATTTTTTCAAAATCAGGTGGAAACATAAACTATCACATTAAAGACAAGATATCTTTCATTTACATTCTACGGTCGATATGTATAAAAAATATACATTGAAAATTACAAACAATAGTAAGGCAAAATTGTGAAAGTTTATGGCTTTAAATTGTGGGCAGACCCTTACAGGTAGGTTCCACCTCGCCAAAGTGTAAGATCACTAAGCAACCACCCTCACCGAGTAGCCATTACTCAGTGCAAGATAGTATAAATGATTTTAGAATTCAAGTTCAAATATAAAAATAATACCAAATTAAATTTGATCAATTCTAATCAAAACTAGCCTAGAAGTTTGTATAATAATTATAGAAAATACGTTTTGAACATTTATAAAATTAAAGCAACTTAGAAACTAAATCTCAATTTGAAAAATGTGCAAGTAATGTTAAACCTCGACTAAACCAGATAAAATAGGAGCAAACGAGCACAAATAAATGTGAAATTTGCATTCGAAATAACAATACTTGTTGGTCAAAATTGGAAGCAAAATTCACATTAGGAACTTACTGCTTGTTTGCTACTAATCGATCTGGTGTACAATCTTATCAAATCATGGAATGCTATATTGAAAATTCAATCAGCTCAAATAAATAGATACCTAGAGTATCTCAAATAAATAGATACATAGAGTATCTCACAATGTATACAATACTATGCTGATAATTATGTAAATTAAATAAAATTGAGAGTAGAATGAACATGAATTATTCTCCATAAGTTCAACCACATTCTAATTGTAGAATTCTATGAATGATGATCATCCCATATTTAACGAAGTGATGAACTATTGGGTATTTCTTGAACATTACAAAACAGCTACAACTAATGTCCATGTATACAGTGTACAATTTAATATTAATAAGACACAAATGGTCCCTATATAAAAAACATATAATACAAAATCATTATTCTAGACTTCTGTAAGCTCTATCTTTGTTTGTAATTACTTGAATAAATCGACTTAGAAAATCGGCAACGGTAGAAATCTGTTGAAAAAGTAGTCTCACTTCAACATGAGTTTTCTGTATAAGGCTGCCAGGACATAACAAACTTTAACAAGTGTCAAGTCTGTTCAAGCAAAGATGACATTCTGGCAAGATTGGAAAATAACTCCAGCTCTGTCAATATTGGTCCAAATAAATTTGGTCTAAAATTGTAGAGCAGAATGTTTACCACAATACAAGAACAAAATTAATATATATTTTGAACAAATATTGACCGAGCTGGAGTCATTTTCCTATCTTGCCAGAATGTCTTGATCGACCAGACTATAATTCAGATGATAGATTCTGATGATTTGTGTTCATATGCAAGCATTACAAATAATTATAAAGTATTTGTAAAAATTAACCGGCTTGTTAAAAGTACAACAAAACCTGGTTTAAAACGGATATTTGCGGTTCAGTTAAACTTAGTTAATGGTGCATCGGCATCAAATCAGGTTGAATAGATTCCACTTCGAATTTTGGAATTTTCAATTAACATTTTCCAGGATCTAAGGAACATTATATGTTTCAGTGCAGCACAAGTGTACTGAGATTACTCTTTCAACAGTTCACCGTTTGAGACTAGTTTCCATTCAAATGCCCTCTACATTATTGAAATTTGACATTTGTTGGAATTTGAAATTTATTAACAAAAGGCTGCTCAGTTGTTCATTAGCAAATAGATCTCAAATAATCATTGAAAGTTTTCACACTTATTCTGACTACTTTAGCTATCTGATAATGACATAGTTTCTACTACCCAACTGTTTGTGTGGGTTTTCGGCAGTAAAATTTCATTTATTTTAAAAATTGATAAAGCTGGTGCCAAAAATTGATGCAATTTTGTTGCTTCAATTACTAGTGACTAGCGTAATTGGACCAGCAGACCTTATAGTATATTTGTAACTCTTATTCAATTTTTTGAGGTAATGCCCACAAGTGCTTTAATGATGTGCGTGGGTAATGAGAGGGATTTTTTTTTTTAGCGTATGCTTTTAACAGTGGGGAGACCCAAAGGGTTGTTCCACTTCGCAATATTATAACCTCATTTTTAGGGTTATAGTTCAACAATTCTTGAGCATATAGTTTTACTCATCCCAAATACTACCCATCAAGCTACTCTTAAAAATGATATCAATCTAAAAATAGTCTGGAAACAGTATACTCGAAATTCAGATCTATGTAATATAATTCTCAGATGTTCCGGCAGCTCCTACACTTTGATCAAAAACCTTGAACGTATCTTTATTGGATGGCATTCATGCCGGATATACGATCATAATATACCACTAAGATGCAAAAAATGCCTTTCCTTTGGCCATTCCGCATCGGCCTGCGCCTCAAAAGATCAAATATGTATGCAGTGTGGCAGCTCAGGCCACGACGCCAAAACTTGTACTAAACAATTCCCTGTCTGCATTACTTGCAAGAGAGTAGGCAAGAACTCAAATCATCATGTTCTAGCGAATGATTGTCCCTGCTTCCTTGTCGCCTGCGGTAGGCTCCGTAACTCTATCAATATCGATTAATTTTTTCAATTTAATTTCTTGTCTTTATTTTACCTATTATATTGCTAATGTCAGAACAAACTAAAATTACTTACCTGATACCTTTTAACCCTGCCCAGTGCAAACTATGCCTGGCTTTCTTTACTAAACCCACTCCCTTATATAAACACCATCAATCAATCCATAATTCCTTTCCGATATCGATTAACTGTTCAATCTGTGATAAATCTTTTGACAAGCCACACGCGACTGCATGTCACCTGCCCAAATGTAAACTCACAGTGGCTCCGAATATGCCCTTTCAATGTGACCTTTGTGACAAAAAATTTACAACAAAAATTGGCAAATCCCAGCACGTACGTCATAAACATCCAAATGATTGTAAATCGAATAGACTGACTAAATTCAATGAAGCAGAGAAAGGTCTGCCAGGAAGACCTCTCTCTGTTTGGTCTCAAACTGAACTCGACTGTCTTTTTAACTTCTTTTTAAACCATTGTAACCCTACAAACTATTCTGTCGAACTTCACAAATTAATCCCCAATAAATCCTTGAAACAAATTCGTGATAAGGTAAGGGACCTTCAATCCCAAGGACTCCTACCTGTTGCCGGCTTCATCCAACCTTCGTTGTTAAATGATGTAATTCCTTCACCTGTTAACAATATTAATCCGCCTTCCGATTTACAAATTCCTAGTATTCCCCTACGACCCCTTCTCAACCAACCTGGTGTTCATCTCTAAGAGATCAATGGCTTGTATTAGAACCTAAAACTGACTATTGTCGCATGATTCACAATTTATGGAGTGCAAACGCCACCCTGTCCGACCATCACCTTGAATCTCTAACACTGTCGCTCACTCATTCCATTTCCTCCAATAATATTCAAAATTATAGTTACGCTCGTCCTGCTTCTCGATCATCCTTTAAATCCTCTAGATCTTCCAAACGAAAAATTTATGCTAACACTCAAGAATTATTTATAAATGTCCTAGCCGCCTCTCGGAAATGATAATTAATGATAAAATGCATCTTTTAAATTCCCCTAATTCCTATTGCGCCCCACCTCAATCTGAAACCTTTGAAATCTACTCTAAGCTTTGGGATTGCCCCAGTCAGTGCAATTTTAACTTTGTTCGTTCTAAATCTTGTAATAATACCCTTTCCTTTTCTCTAAATCTGAAATAAAAACAAAATTAAGAAAATAAAACCCAACTCTGCCCCTGGACCTGATGGTATTAAAAAGCACATGTTAACAGGCAACAATGACAATTATTTTAATATCTCCACTTTGTTTAACGTTTTAGCTTTTCACCAATATTATCCAAATTCCTGGAAACAAAATTTAACCACGTTTATACCTAAGGAAGGCAAAGATTTATCCCGAGCTACCAACTGGCGCCCAATAACTGTTGGTAACATTCTTAGTAGAATCTACAGTGGTTGCCTTGAGCAGCGACTACGCAAAATCATTAATTTAGACACCGCCCAAAAAGGCTTTATGAAGTCTAATGGACGATTTCAAAATATAATTGCCTTTGACCAAATCCTGAAACAAGGCAAGCAATCGAAATTAAACTTCGGTATTGTCGACATATCTAAGGCATTCGATTCTGTCTCCCATGATGCAATTTTTGGTTCCCTACTCCGACTTGGAGTAGAAGATGACTCCATAAATATAATTAAAAATATGTACACCGGTGTAACCACTACCCTGAAAAACTGTGGCGGATATACTATCAACATAAATAGAGGCATGAAGCAGGGTGACCCTCTCTCCCCTCTTCTTTTCAATTGTATATTAGATCCCCTTTTTGAAATTCTTGCAAATAATAACCTTGGTTTTAACACTCCTTCCAATTTTAAAATTTCAATTTTAGCTTTTGCCAATGATCTAATATTGCTTTCTGATAATTGTAATAATCTTCAATCTCTGTTTAATTTATCCACAAATTACTTGAATAAAGTAGGCTTATCCTTATCCTCTGCACTGGTGGCATCCAACACTGGGATAAAACCTGGATCCCCACAAAATCACTTCTAACTATGAACAACCATATTATCAGAGAACTCATTCCCACAGAATCCTTTTGATATTTAGTTGCTTTCTTTTCTATTCATTCAGGCCTTAACAGACAAAATGACTTCTTTGCTGAAAACTGCATCTAAACTTTCTCTGAAACCTCAACAGAAATTAGAATTAATTACTAAATTTATACTTCCTTTGTTTTACCATCTTCTCATTGACAACCTTCCATCCAGTAATACTTTGAACAATCTTAACAGCAAAATTAAATTAATCATCAAAGAAATCTTTCACCTTCCAAATTCTTTCACTGATCATTTAATCTTCTGTCATAAAAAAAAGGTGGTCTGGCCTCCCCAATTTAGAAGACATCGCCCTACCAGCACGTATTAATGCTATTAGCAGCATTCTCCATTCAGGTGACGCCCGTTGGACTAACCTCTTTCCTCTTGACCTTGTTAATAAATTCAAGAATCTTGCATTAACCCTAAATATTGATTGGCCTGTAAATTCCATTAAACTAAAACCCTTCAAAATCAATTCTAAAAATAAATATCATAATCTTTAGTCCCTTCAAGACACTCAAGGAAAAGGTGTAAAGTGTTTCAGAAACAATAAATTAGCAAACTTTTGGCTTTATTCTAATGAACTTGAACTCTTTCCCGGCCAAGAGATTGATCTTTTAAAAATGAGAGCCAATGTCTTCCCCATTAACAAATGTTTATCTAGATTTGATCCCTCCATACACCCATTATGTAGACATTGTAACTTAAAAGTTTTAACACTTGGCCATGTGCTGGTTGATTGTTCCTTTGGCATTGGCCCTTGCCTTGAATGGCACGATTTCATTGTTAACAAAATTCACAACCTCATGCTTGACAGAGGCTATATAGTGGCTAGGGAGGAGCTGTTTGAATCTGGTTTGGGTCCACTTAGACCAGATCTGGTCATGAAAACACCAGATTCTGCTCTTATAATGGATGTCTTGATCAGGTTTGAACAAAGCTCCTGGGGCAATGCTCTGATATACTCAAGTGGGCGTAGAGGGCCCTGGACAGACTGGCCAGATGGCAATTCATTCCCCTAACCTTGACAGGACAAAGAGTTTGAGGGGTCACTCATCCCTGTGTGTTCTGTGAGTGCCAAGATATTTGCATTTGAAATTTTGTATTATTTCAGGTACATGTTGAGTGTGGTTTAATCAAGTGTTGTTGTTGTGCTCAGTTGACCGTACTGATTAGTTGGGCACAGAAATTTTCTGTAAATACAAAACATATGGCTGTTCCATAATAATATTCTCAAAGAATCTACATACATAAATGCCCTGAAACTTAGAACCAACACCCTAGGCACAAGAGTAGCGTTGAGGAGAGAGGATGCTAGCAGGCCACACACATGTTGTAAATGTGGGTGTCAGCCTGAGACAATAGGTCACATAACTGGACACTGTTGTCACAATAAAAGTGCTATAATCAAAAGACATGATATAATTAAGGGAAAATTGGTATGCACAATACAGAAGATCAATAATGGAGCAGTTGTAAGTGACATCAAGTGCAACCAACTGGTAAAGATGAGAAATGATGAAAGACTGGAATAAGAATGTATTTAATATAGAAAGTCTATTACACATAGAAATGCAAAAGAAACAAGCATTGCTTGTCATTTAATTAGCCAAATGCCTTGTCATCTAATTAGTGACACGCATGAATAGATTAATGAGATTCTCACTGTCCAAGAGTAGGAGCAGCACCCTCCCACAGCTTCTAGCCGTGCTTCCACAAAATTACCAACTTCTGTGAATCCTCCTTTAATAAACACCAAATCTGTGTCTTCTACTTCCTTGATATTGTCCACCTCAAGTGTTGTTGATCAGACTTCATCAAACAAATATTTTAAGTCTCTTCACCAAAGTAAAAGATATATAGAACGGCTTTTGTTTTTCCAAGCCATTCTGTCTCTTACTCATCTGAGGTGACAAGACATTTGCTTTGATCAGCTTTTAACCCCCTTAATAAAGGATTTGACATTATCTCTTACAGACACATACCCAGAGAAGATGGAATCTCTATTGAATTTAAATCCCCCAACCATGCCATAAAATTTTCAAAACTCCAATGACTTTCCAAAGTAGGTCTCCAATCTTTTGCCTATAAACCCTTACTTCCAAAATTAAAAATATGCAATGTTCCAACATCTTGTTCTCTCAACAAAATTTTATCACATATTGATTTACTCATCCCGAATCAAACTCATCAAGAAATTCTTTGCAATGATGAATATATTAAAATTATTTGGAGACAGCAAACTTGGGACACTAAACTGTTCAACTTAATTCTTCAATGTTCAGGTCACTCCCATGCTCTAATCATGGACCAAGGTTGGCATTCTTGCCACATTTATGATCAACTAGCCTCCAAAACTTCTCATCAATTCCTGGAAAAATAGTTTCTCCGACCCCCTCAACAACCGAAATATCCTGCAATTCCAATCTGTATGTGGGAGACATTGACTTGGATTTAATCATTGCCCAATCTGAACTGGAGAACTATGCATCCTTACCTGTTGATGCCTTATCCTCTCATACCACCTCCGCAACTTCAGCCTCTAAAATCTTGCTGCAAGCAATAAATTCTGAACTCAGAAAAGCCCTGAAACAGGCTTCTAAGACCAATGTGATCAAGTTGGTTAATCTCCAAAACGCTTGCCTGCTTAACGCATTGAAATGTATAGACAACATGTTGGCTGTACAAAAAGCAAACTCTCAGTTCAAGAACCCTATTGACTCTACCAACGACATAAATCATACAGCATGTGAAATTCTGTGAGATATTGTTAAGAAAGAAATCAGTTGCGCACTAACAGATGTTTGTTCTTCACTGTCTTCTAACTTGAACACTACTATAGTCAACGTTGTCAAAGAAAACAAACAAATGATCTCCTCTGAAATCAAGTCCTTTGTAGAGAAGGGATTTGAACAACTTACTGAAGTAATGCTACAAGTTACAGAGGAGTACCAAAGAAAACAAACGCTGTCTAACTCCTGTGACCAGAATGTTTCAAATCTTGATTCTCTCCCACAAAGATTGTCCAAACCTACAGCCGTTTCAACATTGGATCAATCCTCTTCACTTATTCCTTCTGAACCACTAAATCTAAGTACCAAAATAAATTCTAAACGCCCTGTAAGCCCATCATGGGACAATGGCAATGTCACTCATATTGTCAAAAGACATAAAGGGCAGCATCCACTTACCACGACTCCTCCTAACCCTTCTAAATTAACCTTGAAAAGTGATCAAACCTCCATTTGAGGTTGAGTTTAAGTCTCCTGACCAGGCCATACAGTTCTCAAAACTTCAATGTTTTTCTAGAAAAGGGTCTTCATGTTTTTACTTACAAACCCCTGCTCCCTAAAATAAAAATTTGCAACATCCCAACCTCTTGCTCCCTAAACCAAATTCTGGAACATATAATTCTACTCATTCCCAACAACACCTATCAGGAAATCCTTAGAAATGATAACAATTTAAAAATTATATAGAAGCAACAAACTTGGAACTCAGATCTCTGCAATGTAATCCTCCAATGTTCTGGTAGCTCTAACTCCCAGATTAAGGGCCTTGAGCAGATTTTTATAGGATGGCACTCCTGCCATATCTACAATCACAACGAGGCACTGCAGGAAGTGCCTCTCTTTTGGCCATGCCACCTTGACCTGTGCTTTGAGAGACCAAATCTGCTTGCAGTGCGGTAGTTCTGGCCACAATGCAAGAACATGTACTAGACAATTCCCAGTTTGTATAACTTGTAAACAAGTCGGCAAAACCTCAAACCACCATGTTTTGGCAAACAATTGCCCTTGTTTTCTTGTTGCCTGCAGCAGACTTTGTAATTCTATCAATTTTAATTAAATTTCATTTAGTTTATTTCCTTGCTTTTATTCCTACTATTCTACTATTAATGACCGACCAAACTAAATTTCAAATAAATTTCAAAAGACATAAAGAGGACAATGTTCCTCTACGCTGTAGGAAATGCCTTGCTTTCAGCCATTCCACTGCTGCTTGCACCTTGCATGACCACAATTTTAGAATTAATTACTAAATTTATACTTTCTTTGTTTTATCATCATCTCATTGACAACCTTCTATCCAGTAATACTTTAAACAATCTTAATAGCAAAATTAAATTAATCATCAAAGAAATCTTTCACCTTCCGAATTCTTTCACTGATCATTTAATCTTCTGTCATAAAAAAAAGGTGGTCTGGCCTCCCCAATTTAGAAGACATTGCCCTACCAGCACATATTAATGCTATTAGCAGCATTCTCCATTCAGGTGATGCCCGTTGGACTAACCTCTTTCCTCTTGACTTGTTAATAAATTCAAGAATCTTGCATTAACCCTAAATATTAATTGGCCTGTAAATTCCATTAAACTAAAACCCTTCAAAATCAATTCTAAAAATAATTATCATAATATTTAGTCCCTTCAAGACACTCAAGGAAAAGGTGTAAAGTGTTTCAGAAACAATAAATTAGCAAACTTTTGGCTTTATTCTAATGAACTTGAACTCTTTCCCGGCCAAGAGATTGATCTTTTAAAAATGAGAGCCAATGTCTTCCCCATTAACAAATGTTTATCTAGATTTGATCCCTCCATACACCCATTATGTAGACATTGTAACTTAAAAGTTTTAACACTTGGCCATGTGCTGGGTGATTGTTCCTTTGGCATTGGCCCTTGCCTTGAATGGCACAATTTCATTGTTAACAAAATTCAGAACCTCATGCTTGACAGAGGCTAGGTTCAGGTTTGAACAAAGCTCCTCCCTCACTGCCACCTTTGTCAAGAAAATCTCCAAATATAGCAAAATCATTCCTTCTGTGAAAAATTCTCTTAAAGTTTCTCAGTATTACCTATTATTTTTGGTGCTAGGGGTGGCACAATTTCAAGAACTATTGAAAACCTTGAGTTACTTGGTATTACTGACCACAAAATTATAGAAGCTTGGATCGGCGACATTCTGAGGCAGTCCATTTCAATGGCAAGGATGCATATAGATGCAATTTAAATATCTTGGATTAAGAGGGAGGAACTCTTTCTTTTCCAATTTTTTTATTATTACTTTCTCTTACTTATCATGGAGAACTAAATTTAACTGCCTATTTTACAATGAGCCTCTGACTTTCTTTCCTGTCTCTGGAGAAAGGGTTTGGTCTAGCCAGCCATTTATATGGTACCATGGGTGCTAGGGATCACCCTATCCAGCAAGCCTAGCAAACAGGGTATGGTTTCATGGTGGTAATGGTTTTGCTAGTTTTTCTTTTTAATAACTTGACTTTTCTCAAATTTCTGCATTTACCTTCACTCCTTTCTTGGCCTCTCCCCTCTTATACAAACTATCACAGACTTGTAATTTCTAAATTGCATACTTCTTACTAAAAAAAAATCAATTACTTAGCTTTCTACTTTTTGATAACATTAACGTTGCAATTTAAATTCAAATAGGGACAGACAGTGAGGGTCTTGCTGATCCATTCATGTGTGTTGCTGGTTGGATGATGATTGTTTAAAGCTTTAATATTCTTTTCAACTCTCTTTTCCTTTTAATCTATCTCTCTTTTTTTCTGGGCACTAATTTGAGGAATCAGTCCCATTTTATTCTTTGAATATTTTAATACAAAAAACCAATGCCCTTTTTGGGGCATAGTGGCTAGCTGAAAAAAAGCCAAGTGCCTTGTCATCTAATTAGTGATGCACATGAATGGATTAACAAGTGGATAATGATTCAATTTCTTTGAAAATATTTGAAAAGGACTTTCTTGGACATCTTTGGTTTGTTACCTTTGTTTTTCACATTTATTGTTCATTTTCAATTGTTTTTTATCCTGTTTTTATTGGAAAAATTTAATTAAAAAAATAATTTTTATTTATAGGTTACCATAGTAACTACTTCTTCAATTTTTTGAATTCTTGATTTTCCTTGATTAAATTCTCAAATTACTGGGATTCATACCTTTTTATTACTAATTTATCATTCTGTTATCTTTTTTTCATTAATTTCTACTTGTTAATATTCTTTTTGAAACTTTTTTTGTATTGGAAAAATTTTCCATTGGGCTACCTAATCTTCCTAGTTTGTTTTCATGTTCTTTTCACTTACAACAATAATTTTAGGAAAATCTTGAACTCTCAATCCTTCTACAATATCGTTCTAATAATTTTATTGTTCAATTGTTTTTTTGTTGCGTTTTATAACTCAATTCTATACTTTTAGTGATAAAATTAGTTTGGAAAAAAATTTATTTTGAGGTCACCAGTAACTTTGAAATACTTTCGTAATTCTTTTTGACTTATTTAATCTCATTTTATCTTCAACTTGTTATTTCCTTCTCATTTCATTATTTTATTGTCTTTTATTTCTGATTTCATCATTGTTTCCAAGCTAATTGCTCCTTTAGTTTGGGGTTTCTATAAGTTTCCATCTTGTTATTCCTATCATTCCTACCTCATAGGAAATCTCTCAAGTTATCATTATTTCTGCTAAATTATCTTAAAATTATCCTTGTTTGACTTCATTTCATTTATTTTATTATTATTTCTGCATACCATAATCGCTCTTTTTGTTTCAACTGATTTTTTATCTGACTTTGGGCTGGTTGCGTGTATGTTCTGATAGTTTAATCAGCGTTATTTCACAGTGTCAAAGTGGAAAAACATTCAAATGAATAAAGTATTGAAATGTAATAGTAGTAGGAAAATATTCAAATGTACCCAATCAAAATAGATATTAGAATTAATAATCATCTCAATATTGTAGAAATTACTTATTTATTTAAACAAAATAAATAATCTGGAAATTGCATGCTGATACAACTTAATTGTTGTTAGGTTGGTAGTACCACAAAAATTGGTTGTCATGGAAAAATTATAACAAGCTGAAATTTTTTGTGCTCTAAATTTTTTCAAAATTCCTAATTTTTTGATAGTGAATGGTGATTTTGGTGATCTTCCTTGTGTTTTTGGACTCTCTTGATTCAGTAGAACTTTTAAAATTTCAAATTTCTGTGTATCATATGAAGAAATAGCATGATTTCCCTTCAATGGAAATTAAGGTTATGGTGCCAGTGGAACTTCCTTTTGGAACTCCCCACCGAATACAGCATAATAATACATACATACTGCAAAAATAAAAAACCTTCAGCTGCTATTGTTTTCAGATATTGAAAATTTAATCATCAGCTGATGGTTAGGTTAAATTTCAACGCCTTGAACTTGGGCCAATTAGTCTAGTACTGTGAAATTAGTATTCAATTCTAATTAACCAGCTGCTGACCTGTTAAATATAATAAAAAAACGCCATTGAAATCTTCCATAACCTCATTTTCATTTACATTACATTGCCTCAATGATAATAAATCTCAAATTGATACATGAATTTGAAGGTTAGTAATATTTTTAGACAATAAAATTTAATGTAAATGATGTGTCATCAAGTTTTGTAAATGAAACTATTGAAACTCAAGGCTTTTTAATAATTTATATGATTCTCTATTTGAATTGAGTTAGTTTGCCATTGCTACAAGATGTCATTATCCAGGCTAATCATGGCGTTAAAACTCAACAAAGTTACAAACAACCGGCCCTTTCTGTTATTCTCTTTTGTTCTAATCTTTGCCTGTTCGTTTTGAGAGGGGCATTTGTAACAGCACAAATCGTTCTGATCTTAGCCCCTCATTTTTATTTTTTTTTCAACTTTACTTTAGTTTTATTTTTGTCTCTTGTTTATTATAACAAATTTTTGTTATTCTCTTTATTCTGATCTTTCCTGTTTGTTTTGAGAGGGGCATTTATAAGTACACACATGTCTTCTGTTATCTTTTTATTGTGCTGCTCCTTGTGCTCCTTATCTTTAATATTAGTTCTACCACTGATTTTATATCATTTTTGTTTATTATTCTGTTTGTTACTTCAATTGGTGTTGAATTTGTTTGACAATAACTTTACCATTTTGTGTTCTCCCTTGAACTTTGAAATCTCCATTTTATTTCTTCTACTCTTTCTATGATGGATACCTCTCTCAACCCACATATAGTGTTATCAAAATCTGTTAGTCTTATCATTTTATCATCAGCCTCAGCCTTGGCTTTGAAAATCAAACCTCTGCATACCACTGGTCTTTGTTGAAATTAACCAGTCCATATGTTGAAGATGACGCACTTGATTTGATTATTGCTCAGACTGAGCTTGAAAATTATGCTACACTTCCACCAGATGCTCTTCCATCTCTTTGTTTGTCAACTACTACAGATTTGCAGATTCTTCTCAGAAATGTTATTTTGGAACTTGAGAAGAAATCTCTCAAACAAGCTTCAAAAACTCAAATTATTGACTTAGTTGAACTTCAAAGCTCTTGCCTTGCCAATGTTTCGAAATGCAATGAATTTTTGGATGACAATGCTAACACTAAATTACCCTTGCCTGCTGACAAAGCTCCTCCTTGCTCAATAACTATTTCTGAGCCATCAATGGACAATGAAGCCTGTACATTATTACAATGTATTGCTCAAGAAGAAATCAGTGCTCAGGAAAAAAGAATCACAGACCAAATGTCTCAGAATATTACATCTTTGCTCTCCAAAATGATTGATCAAAAAACTTCTGTTATCTCAAAAGATCTCAAGCAATTTGTGGAGAAAGGTTTTGAAGAACTAGCTGATTGTGCTATACAGATGGCCAAGGCCTATACAGACCATAGAGGTCTTTTTGGTCTGCTCGTGGGTGGGTCCAAAGAGGTAAGACATATTTTCCAAGCCTCCTGGCAGCTGAGGGAGTGTGTCTGGGCAGTAGGAGATGTTGTGTTTCACCTTCTTGTTTGCACCCTCTGAATGCCCAAGTACTGCCAGAACTGGAGCCTGGCTCCAGGCTAAATCTCCAATTGACACTGGCCAGGCAATTGAAAGTGGTGTTGACACTGGGATTCAGGTGCACAAAGCGTGCCTCCATAACTGTGTTGCTAGCCCCTCACCCTTATTGTGGCATGACCAAACCAGTTGCAAACTTGTGGGAGAGGGGATGAGCAGAGTAGATCATCAACTACTGAGTTCATGTCCCTATCAGATAGGGTTGGGGGGCACAAGAATGATAGGGTCCTTGTGGTGGTCCCAGAGGAGGAGGTGGAAGGCTGAGACAACCAGGAGGAAACTTTGGGAGGCTGTCAAGCCTTCTGAGGGGGAGTTCCAGGTCATTGCTGCAAGGCGGATGGCTGCAAGGCAAGGCTGGGAGTTGGCTCTTGGCTCCAAGGTTCAGGCCACTTGCCTCAAGGCAAACCTGGCAGTGCAGGCAGCGGGGTGGAAGGCCTCTCCTCCCTAAATTGAAAGTCTGTCATGTTCATTTGTTGTATTCCCTTGATGACATTGTCTCAAACGCCCTTCTTCTTATCATATCATATCTTCCATCATATAATTGTTGAGAAAGATAAATCACTCTGCCTTGTTTGGAAGCAGCATTTAGGAGATTCTGATCCCTGTAATTTTATTATTGAGTGCTCTGAGCAATTGCATAGAATGCTGTTTTGCCTAAAAAACATTTTGCTCAGTTGGAATTCATGTTGTATATATAATCATAACATATCCCTTTGTTGCAAAAAATGTCTTGCCTTGGCCATTCTGCCTCTTCTTGCTCTTCCCCTCAGCAAATTTGTCTTCAGTGCAGTAACCCTGGTCACAACTCTTGATCTTGCTCTAAAAGGTTCCCCACATGCATTACCTGCAAGACTTCTGACCATCATGTTCTCACCAAGCATTTCCCATTGCTGCGACTGATAAGCTCAGTAAGTCAACTAACTATGACTAATGCCTACACCAAATGAAGCTTCTTGTGCAATTCCCTTTACTCCTTCTGAGTGCTTTCATTGCTAATCCTTCTTCACTAAACCAACCCCTTTATTTAATCATTCTCTTATTCACCCTGAAATTTCTATATCCTTCTATTGCTCTACCTGTGCTAAATGTTTTAAAAAGCCCCATTCGGCCATTTGTCACTTTCCAAAATGCCTCCTGCTGACCAAATCCTGCCTTTTTCTTGCAATCATTGTAATAATAAATTTAAAACACAGGTTGGAAAATCCCAACACATTTGTCACAAACATCCTGCTGCCTGTATAGCCAACCATCAGGCCAAATTTAATCAGGCCAGACTGGTATCTCTTGGAAGGCCTTTTTCAGTCTGGTCTCAGCCTGAACTTGATCTTCAAATCAGAAACAAGGTCAAGTATCTTTGCATCAGAAGCTTCCCCCCCCCCTGCAGGGTTTTCTCCTGATACCATTCAGGACTCTTCTATGTCTGTTACAACTGACAATTCCAACCAACCAACACTTCTTGATTTAATTCCAAATTCTCAGTTACCTCACCCTTCTTGGAGCTCTAGTCTACAAAGTCACTGGCTAGGACTCAAACCAAGAACTGACTTCTGTCAAAAGATACATAGCCTTTGGCAGGAACAAGAAATTCTCCCTGTTACTTGTTTAGAAAATCTTACACTTGAACTTACTAACTTGATTTATCAAAGTCATATCTCCTCCTCTTCAGCAATTTCTCATCCGCCTAGACCACCTCGCCAAATTCCCAAATCTTTTAAATCATCCAAACATAATATTTATGCAAACACCCAAGAATTTAGTTGAGTCATTCTAGGGTTGGAGGTTTAACTAATTGCAACAAAGATGTTTTATGGTGGAAATGGTAGCTGACACCTTCCTATTTAACGTGTAGAAAATCCCACTGTCAACTCTTGTCAGAAATTTGTTTTTTCTGCCAGCATACTGGAAAATTTTGCCCATTTTTTGGTTTTATTGAAATAACTTGAAAACAAAGCGTCGGACAAAAAACTTAAAGAGAATGATGGTAGAATCATCCCTTGATCTTTACTAGAAACTGAGTTACGATTTTTTTAGAAAATAGGTTAATTATCAAGAAGAACTATAATTGAGTATTTTCAGTTTTTGTTTGCTCAGACATATTCCTTTGAGTTGTTCAATTCAAAGTTCTTCTGAGGATAATTTTGTCTTCTACAATTTGAGACACAGGAAGACCTTTTTCCCTTGTATAGAATTTGAACTAGAGCAATTAAAAGATATCCTTGCATTTGAGAAAATAACCTATTTTGGGAGGAAATGGTCAACAAAAAAATTTATACCGTGCTTGTATTGATATTTTCTCTGGTAATAATGTCTTTCAGATAAATTTCCAGCAAATAAGCTACTCACCGACCTGAATTTAGGTTGTGTTCAATATTAAGGACCTTTCAAGGATCTCAATCTAAGGATACCCCCAACTATTGTAAAAGTCATCGGATCTCAACAAACCATATCTCATTCTTTTCAGCTCATCAAGGCAGTCTAAATTTATATATCATATGTCATATTCGGTCAAAATTATGAATATAACTCCTGAGAGAAAATTGACTTTTCCATCATATAACAGAAAATGTATTTTTTTGCTCACAAATGAGTATATTTTTGAAGTCCTTCGTGGTAAAGAAATGAAAATACATTAAAAATGTAGCCAAATTCTTCCTCTTTAATCTCTTATGAATAAGGTTTATGGATTCACGCATTAATATTTACATCAACTTAAATAAATGGTGAAATTCAATACATGTATTTTTTATAATGATTTTTAAGACAATCAATAGCCTCTAAATCAAGAATGGAGCAAGATTAAGTCACGTATTTGGGCTCAAATTGTAGAGAGATTAGTTCTACATGCTCAATCGTCTCATTGACCTTTTGAATCACTTTTTTTGATTACAATATAATTGAAAAGTGAAATGAGTAGAATTATGGACTATGAGTAGTATTATTCTTTACCTTTTAAGAACTAATATTTTTTCCTCTTATTAGACAGATAAGTGTAGTAATATTATAATATGCAAATGAGAGATAAAATTGTGTTCTACAATTCAAGACCAATTACAATTATTTATGATCAAGGACTTTGATGATATACTCATTTGTAAACAAAAAAATACTTTTTTTTTGGTATATGATGGAAAAGTCAATATTCTCTCAGGAGTTATTTTCCACAATTTTGACCGAATTTAATTTGACATATGATATATGAATTTAGACTGCCTTGATGTGCTGAAAAGAATGAGATATGGTTTGTTGGGATTCGATGACTTTTACACTAGTTAGAGGTATCCTTAGATTGAGATCCATTAAGGGTACTTAGAATTGAACATAACCTAAATTCAGGTAGGTGAGTAGCTTATCGGCTGGAAATTGATCTGAAAGACCAGAGAAAATATCAATACAAGCTCGGTATAAATTTTTTTTGGAGACCATTTCTCACAAAATAGGTTTTTTCAAATACAAGGATTTCTTTTAATTGCTCTAGTTCAAAAACTAAACAAGGGAGAAAACTTGGTCTCAAATTGTAGAGGACAGAATAATCATCAGAAGGATTTTGAATTGAACAACTCAAAGGAATATGTCAAAAGATCTGAGCAAACAAAAACTGAAAATACTCAATTATAGTTTTTCTTGATAATTAACCTATTTTTTGAAAAATCGTAACACAGTATTTAGTGAAGATTAAGGGATGATTTCTCTTGCAAATTTTCATTTGCAAAATTCTCTTGCAAATTTCATTTGCAAAATTCTCTTGCAAATTTCATTTACTAAAAAAAGGTTCAGTAAGTTTTTTGTCTGATGCTTCGTTTTCAAGTTATTTTAAGAAAACCAAATAATGAGCAAAATTCTCCAATATGGCGGCCAAAAAAACAACTTTCCAACACGAGTTGAGAGTGGGATTTTTTCACGTTAAATAGGAGGGTGTCAGCTACCATTTCCACCATAAAACAACTTTGTTGCAATTAGTTCCAGGTTGATCCCTGTTTTTTGATAGAATGACTCGACTAATTATTTAAAAAATTTCCTAGTCGTTTATCTGACATGGTCATCAAGGGTCAACTAACTTTATATCATCCAACTCTTCTAATGCGAGACCTTTAACATTTATGAAAAACTGTGGAACTCCCCTAGCCCTTGTACCTATAATTTTACAAAATTAAAATCGAATAATGTTGAACTTTCCTTCTTTTCTAAATCTTAACTCAGAAATAAACTTAAAAAAAAAAATGAAACCGAACTCCTCTCCTGGACCTGATTGTATTAGAAAAAATATGATCATCACTAATAACGAAAATCTTTTTAATATTTTTGCTCTTTTCAACTGTATTACATTTCATAAATTTTATCCAATTCTTTGGAAGTCCAATTCCACCACTTTTCTAAAGAGGGTAAAGATCTTTCTTTGGCCTCTAATTGGCGCCCCATTACTGTAGGTAATCTCTTAGGTCACCTCTACAATGCATGTCTGGAACAACGCCTCCATGAACTAGTTTCATTAAATATAACCAAAAAGGGCTTTATGAGGTCCAACGGTCGCTTTCATAATGTTATAGCTCTTGATCAAATTTTAAAGTAAGGTAAGGAATCTAAATTGAGTCTTGGTGTTATTGATATTTCTAAAGCTTTTGATTTGGTGTCTCATGATGCCATATTTGGTTCTCTTCTTCGCCTTGGGGTAGATGACGATTTTATTGATATCATAAAAAATATCTACTCAAATGTATCAACTACCCTCAAAAACTGTGGTGGTCAAATTATAAACATCAAACGATGGGTTAAACAAGGCGATCCCCTCTCACCGCTACTTTTCAACTGCGCTCTTGATCCTCTAATTGAATTTTCAACTAATTCTAACCTCGGTTTTTCAACTCCCAATGGTAACAAAATTCCAGTCCTAGCATTTGCTGATGATTTGATCCTTCTTGGTAAAGATAGAGATGACCTCCAATCCTTATTTGACATCTCTTTGATTATTGAAACAAAGTAGGTCTCTTCCTTTCCCCTAATAAATGTAACACTTTGGGTATTTAATCTTGGAATAAAACTTGGATTCAATCCAAATCTCTCGTCGCAATCAATGGCAATATTTTTAATGAATTAACCCCTGATGAAACTCTTAGATATCTAGGTGCCTTTTTCTCTGCAAACTTGGGTCTTAATAACAAAAGTAACTACAACAATGTTTTGAACTAACTTAAAACAGCTTCTCAAGTATCTCTTAAACCTCATCAAAAATATGAACTCATTACTAAATATATTCTTCCTTCCTTTTATCATTTTTTCATTGATAACCTTCCTTCTAGTAATACCCTCTCCCATATCAATAACGATATTAAATTAATAATAAAAGGAATTTTCCATTTACCTATGTCCATTACTGACCATATTCTCTACTACAGAAAAAAAGACGGTGGGTTAGGTCTACCAAATCTCAAAGACATAGCCCTACCTGCTCATGTTAATGCTGTTAGTAGCATGTTACATTCTGGCAACCCCCGCTGGACAAATCTATTTCCTAATAATTTTATCAATAAATTTAAAAACCATGCATTGGCTTTGGATCTCAACTGGCCGGTGAAATTAAAATCTCTCAAAATCAAAATTAAGAATAATTATCACAATTTGTGGGCTTCACAAGAAACCCAGGGCAAGGGTGTTAAAACTTTCAAAAATAATAAAATTTCAAATTACTGGCTTTTTTCTCACAAATTATTTTCTGGCCAAGAAATCGATGTACTTAAAATGAGAGCTAACGTTTTTTCCTCTCAACGAGTGTTCGTCCCGATTTGATAGTTCTGTTAATCCTATATGTAGGCATTGCAATTTAAAAATTGAAACTCTTGCTCATGTCCTAGGCGAGTTTTCTTTTGGCATGGGCCCTCGTCTTGAACGACATAATTTCATTGTTGACAAAATTGATGCTCTCTGAGGGCTTCACAGTGGCCAGGGAGGAGCTGTTTGATTCTAATACGGGCCCACTCAGACCCGATCTGGTCATCAAAACACCAGACTCAGCTCTTGTTGTGGATGTCTCGGTCAGGTTTGAGCAAAGATTGTAATTTATTTATAAATTCAATAGGTTTCCCAAGACCTGGCATATAATAAAACAATTAATCAATCCATGCTATCACCCACCATCACTGCAGCTTTAGAATTACAGTTCATTTCTCTATTCTGGCATTACCAGGTTACAAAACAGTTTAGCAGTTCGCTATCAGACTACAATTTTCATTTGTTAACAAACAACTGAGTGAGCGCACAAAATTCAAAAATCTTACATACCACCCTCATCCAACGACCGATTTAGATTGTTGACAAACCGATCCAGAAGCGGTGCATACTCTGACTGGCGTTTGAAAATCGCGTCAAAAAACGCCGGATTCAGGAAAAAGTTGAAGACAAGATCGATTCGTGACAGAGACTTGTCGGTGAGATGGTTCTGGACCAAGGATCGCAGCGATGCTTGCGACTCTCTGATGGCGGTTAGTAGGTAGGGACGGTCGTAGCTGAAGTCCACCTCGTGAAAGCTGCCAACAACAAATTGCAGAAATAGTAGTTGATTAGAAATTAATAATAATTTGTTTATGTACAATTACAATTCGTTTTTACAATTTTATATAACAAATACATACATTGTAATTCAAGCATACTATGTCAACTACTTCAATTTTTTACTTATTAGCACAAATAATATTCTGAAATTAGCATTTTTAATATTATTTTCAATTCCATTACAGTATAACACCGATTATCCGAACAAATTGGGATCAGGATCGATTCGGATAAGAAAAATTCGGATGATTGGACATGGAAATTTATTAAAGTAAAACAATGTGTTAAACTTTGAATAAATTTTATTACATTTGCAAAGTACAGTGTAGTTGTTATGTTAAATTAATATGGAAAGCAAAACGAATACTGTACTAAACTACAGTACAGAAATAAGTATAATTCATTAAGACGTAAAAGACATCGCCTCGCCGCGCTACAATCACGTCGTAAACGCTAGTTTTTTTATTTATTACCAACACTTGGCTGATAATTGGTTGATACCAATTGGCTGATACCAATTCGGATAATTGGCAATACCGTTAATCGCCGTTCTACTGTAGTTCTTATTCTAGTTAGAATGTTTCAATTGAACAATGTTTATTGTAATTTCTTTACAAGTGGGAGTGATATATTTGTATTTTATGTTATATTTTGATTGTACAATTCATCAGGGTTATGCGGGCTATAATGAGGTTTCCCTGGTGCCCTCACATACGGAAACATTTCAATAAATAAATCTATATCTATAAAAGCGAAATGGCACTGATTCATTCATTCAATCATCACCAGAACTAAAAATCCACTGAAGCGAATGCGTTCAAATTTGGCAGGCATGTTCAGTTGGACGTTTAAACGCGCGCTAAGAACGGATTTTAGGAACTTTTCAAGGATACGCCAAATATTTAAGTTTTTCCATAGGTTTTCGGCGTTTTCTCAATTTTTTCGAGAACCAATCGGTAGAAAATGTTTATATTTGGTAGGTAGGTTCAGATAAGGTCTAGAAATGTTGTGTTAAGATATTTTTGAATTTCGTTCAAGATTACGCCAGTAATCAGGTTTTTCCAAATTGTAGATGTATTGCGGGTTGCATATCTTCCGCCTTGATACGACTAATCCTTACTGTAAATTCAATGGTTCAGCGAGATAATAGATAAACTAATATGGAAGATATTGAATCAAGTTTCAAACAATGTCCGATATAGTTCCCAAGGTTACGCTCAATATCAGTGTTTTACTATTTTTCGGAATTTTCAGAGTTTTTCTTGGATTTTTCGAGAATAAATTGGTAGAAAATGTCGAAATTTGGTGAACAGGTCCAGGATTAAGTCTAGAAATGCTGTGTTCAATAAGTTTTGAAACCTTTCTGAACGGAATTTGCAAGCGAGCGAAGCGAGCCTGTTTGACTCACTGACACTGCTGATACTGTCAGTGACATATCACTGTCATATTTGTTACTGTGAAAGATAAGCAACATGACCTAGACTTGGATTATATCAAGAATTGGAAAAGGGACAGTTATTGGGTTGAACCCAATTGACCCTGTTAAACCTCACCATCAAGTATTATTGATGAATTACTGAATAGATTGATAGATGATAGAAATTGGCAACGTTTGAAGCCTGTGATTCGCCAAATCCAAAAGTGGTCGGAGACTGTCTTGAAATTATTGAAATAAACTAAAAATCGAAAAAGTAAAAAGTCTCGCCCTGTGGTGGGATTAACTGTATATTCCATTTCGACTACTGGTAGCATTGAACAGCTGCCATTTTGAAGGAGTGTCAACTGTTTTCGACCAGTAGTTCCACTATAAAAGTGAATTTTTCATTTGATAAAATAAAATTTTATAACTAGCCTTATTTTATATTTATTGTGGATATATTGACTACTTGTAACTTAGTAGGAAGAATAATTGAATGAATATCTCACCTTATGATAGCCATGGCAACGGAACGAAATCTCTTTTTGAAATGAACCGCCCATAATGCCTCTTCATTGTCGAATTGACCATTCCGATATAAAATTCCAATTTTGATAACAATTTTTATAATATTTTTCACTATATTCTCAGCTTCTTTCTTGCTGCCACACTGGAACAAAGAAAAATAACTCAAAATGTTTCAGAAACAAATTTTACAAAAGCTACCACAGATTTGACTTTTAGGCCTGGCGTATGCTGGGACGCACGTGTGCAAACGCAAGCAAGCCAGCCAATCACAGCTCTCGTTGAGGACAAGACAAGAGCTGTGATTGGCTGGCTTGCCTGCGTGTGCACACGTGCGTCCCAGCATACGCCAGGCCTAAGAGGGTTTACCTCTTTACATAGTGGATTCCTGATACGCAAATAATAATCTTCAGCACTTATTCTTCAAATAATTGACGAAAGATTTTCATCTACTTAAAAAAATCGATTTTAATGACAATTATAATATAAATCTCAATAAATCTTAAACGTAGATGAAGATGACTTTGAAACCGATGAGGGACTAAAAAATGCCGTTGTCAACTGGTTCCACTCTCAAGCGGCAAGCTTATATGCACAGGGGTTAAAGAAGCTGGCGCAGCGGTACAAAAAGGGGATTTTGGGGATGTAAGGGGTTTTTAAAATCGCTGTAGCACATGAACCACTGAACATAGAAGTGTGAATTTGGTCTCAAATTGAAGAGAAATGGATTTCGCCGAGAGGGATTTTGGAATACGGATGCAAGTGTTTACAATTCAAAGTTACAAACTTTCAAAGTAACAGAATAATTCATGTGAAAAAGATATGTAGTTATCAAAAAATTGTAACTTGGAAACGGTTGATGATACAGGGTTGTGATTGGTCTCAATCTCTTCCAAATTTTGTTCTCTAGAAAAAACATGCATGAAATTTTTTCGTCCGACGCTTGGTTCGGCTACAATTCACGAAAAACTGAAATTTTGCACCTTTCACCCCCCCCCCTCCACCAAAAACCCGACGCTCATAAGGGTGTAACTTTTTACCAAACAATAAAGGGGTTGTATAGAACAAGTTGGCGTAGGAATCGTCCTTTCTTTTTGGATGTTGAGGTTTGAGTCTAATTGCACCGTACTATAATTGAACTTCTTGCCAAGTTACAATTTTCCAATTTCAGCTTGAACCCTTCTTTATTAACCGCATCAAGTACGAGGTTTATAATGTTGCAAGTGTTCCTCAAATATCTTCGAAAATATTATCAATGTAGCAAGTACAAAAATCAGTCAACTTATTTTTTTACCAGCCTTCACTGTTATATCTTCTATTCTTGGGAATGGTTGTGGCTCTGGTATTATAATTTTGTTCAGTTCCCGGAAGTCAATACATAGCCGTGATTTTTTATTTTCTTCTCGTTTGAAGGCAAGTGTAACTGGAGATGCAAATGGCGAAGTGGAATATTCAATCAATCCTGCCTCTAAAAGTTTTGAAATTTGTTGTTCTATTCCTTTTTTATCTGGGATACACGTTCTGTATGGCTTCTTAATAATATATCTATCTTCTGAAAATTTGATTTCTGCCTCTGCATGTTTTACCTCACCTACATCATATTTGTGTATAGCAAATAGTGATTCATAACCTTCAATCAGCCTTGTATGTCTCTTTCCGCCATACTCGTATGTAATGCACAACTTTCCAAGCTAGATTTGCGTTTGGAAAATTGCCGTTTACAGGAGAATCAAAGATCAGCTGTTCTGAATGCGGGAATAATCATTATGATGATTATTACAGCACTAGTCATCATCATGATGATTATTACAGCACTAGTCATCATCACGATGATAATTACAGCACTGAAAACCTACCCCAGCTGTTTTTTCTGAACTCCGACGTATGAATAAAGCCGCGTATCGACAGTCCGAGGCATGTGCTACGAATGCCTCGCTGTACAGTCTGTTGACACAAAAAAAGAGTACTACTACTAGTCTACTATCTACCGCGTATCGACAGTCAGAGGCATGTGCCACACATGCCTTCGACTGTCGATACCGGGTTTGCTAGCAGCGAGGCAAACGCTGCACACAATTCGCAGCGAGCAGTGCCTGTTGCCTCGCAACGCACAACAAACAATTCTACAAACTAACCTCAAAATTGTACCCCATTCCTATGCATTTTTGTGATTAAGAATTCTATTTGGGTGCAGAAGGTTCTAATAGGCAATAATAAGCATTGAATTTTATCTACTAATTGAGTTTGAATTTTTGTCTACTAATTGAATTTAATTTTCATCTACTAATTGAGCACAAACTAACCTCCAAAGTCAGAATTATCAATTGTCAGAGCTTAGTTGCTTTGTCTCCCGCTTGATGGCGCTAGTCAATTTGTTCGCGTGCTCGCATTTTTGGTTACAAAAAATGCAGATTTTTTATTATAATTATTTTCATTATAATCATAATTGTATATAGTACTATATACTATACTATAATTATAATTATTTTTGATTATTGCAGATTATATTCACACATATGCCTCAGCCATGAGTTTATACTTTTTTTGCGTCACAAGACTGTACTGCGAGGCATTCGTGGCACATGCCTCGGACTGTCGATACGCGGCTTAAACGAGTCGAACGAGCCGCCATGACAGTTCACTGTGTGCGTTTGTGCTAGTGTTGTGTTGAGGTTATGTTGGCTTCAGTCAATGTTTTCAGTTGTTTGAGGTTTTAATAAATCCTTCTCAGTCTAGTATGACGAAAAAATGTACAGAATTCATGTGGAAAAGTTTACAAACTCATAATTATTTTCCAAACTCGTCTAGCGCTTGTTTGGAGAACATAATTATTCGTATGTAAAAACGCCTTTTCCACACTCATTATGTAATATACTATTTCAGTATCAAGATAATTCAGATTGTTTTCCATATTCACAGAGAAGACAGATTACTCATAATTCAATCTTTCAACATCTGTTTCGGCATCAACCTTTTGTAAAATTTCCAAATTTTCATTCTCTATCAATTTGAACTGTATTATTGCATCCAGACCAAGAAGTAAGTCATAAGAGAAATTATTGTTCTTCACAACATATACATCTAATATTTCTTTAATTTTATTGATTTTCATTGGAATTTTGGCCCGGCGATTTGTAAAATTCACACCACTAATAGATTGAAAAAGGTTATGGTCGTTCATGAGTTTCATTAGCTCATCAACAATTTTCTGATTTATTAGAGTGATATTTGAGCCACTAAACCCCTTTTACAATTTTTTTTACATAAACTGTAAATAATGGAATGAACTTACACGCCGGCTTATTCAGTTTTTTGAATTATCAACTTTGAGTGTATCTTCCTCACAGGTTTTGAAATTCACTGTTTTATTTTTATTCCTACAGATCTCCGCAGGATGAAAGCGATTTGGTTTTCCCAAGGCTGTACAGTACACACAGAACAAGGAGTATTCTTTCTTCTTATCTCTTCCATCTTGGTTGAGTCTTTTTTCTGGCTATTTATATGACCAAGTCAGTTTAAGTTTGTGAATGAATCATATTTTTGAATCTCATTCATCAGATCTTCTGTGGTCTTGATATTTTCCTTATCTAATCTTGTAATCTATTTTGAATATGAACTGGTAGTACCACAACATAATATGTGAGATTCTAGATTAATCTGTCATAGTTCTCTCACATTCAAGCAATAATCGTTCCTTCTTTAAAGCATAGATCCATCATTTTCAATGTATTTGAATGAATAAGCATATCTTACATTTGAACAGCCTTTATTCGAAAAAGTTCGGAGAAATGTTTTTGGTACCACAAATTCCAATTTTTCAATACCAATTTATATTTTTTTGGAAGTATACCAATCTTCAGAACTCCCTTCTAAAAATAGTCTCAAACATGTTATTTTTTCTTCATCATTGTGGATATTGTAACAGATACATTCTTTCTCAAAATCTTCCAGCCAGAATTTTGCATTTTGTCCAATTTCCCCCCCAAAATTTTCCAAAACAAATTTCCTATCAATATAAATTGAAAATTCACTCTTACCTTTCTTCGGCTTGTTGAACAAAAAAATCGATTTATAATAATCTTCAGCACTTATTCTTTAAATAATTGACGAAAGATTTTCATTCACTTTAGAAAATCGATTTTAATATCAAGTATAATATAAATCTCAATAAATCTTAAACGAAGATGAACATTCAATGATTCTCTACTCAGCTCTCCTGTTAATTTTGATAAACAACATTCATAAATAATAAGTCTCCCATATGGTTAGAAAGAAGAAGCGGGAATGTAGAGCGACCAGCTTCTCACATGCATTAGAGATACACAGTTCAAAATTGATACAGGAGAAAAGCTCTTAGATACGAAACAATTTTTATAACGCTCATTGATCGCCGGCAGATTGGATATTGAGGGCCAGTTTCTCCAAATACGTTTAACTGAAATTTTAGTTTAAACTATCAGCTGTCAGTGTATGGTCACTTCTATTAACTCGTGTTTCAATAGAGCCAGCTGATGGTTTAATCCAAAATTCAGATTAACTTTTTTGGAGAAACCGGCCCTAAGCTGATTATACTGTATGACTCAATGATCATGCATTATTATTTTATTTATTCATTCGACAAATCACAATAAAGGGTTGAAACACAAACATTAAAGTCCGAATTAGTCCAGTACGCAGGGAATTTTGTAAGGATAATTTCTGCAAAAGGTGGTGTATACGATTTTATTGTTTTAATAGTTTCATTAGGGTCCCAATAATGTGTATTCGAAAAGTGCACACAAAATTTCACCCCGCACAACTTTTGACAGCCAGAAAACCATGCACTATTTTAGTTTTCCTCATATAACTAACGGTCCACATATTTATAGGTACATTATCATAGTAAATTGTAGAGGAGAAAATTCTGCGTCGATTGAAAAAATTAAACGAAAATCGGTCGATTAGATGACGTTTTACATTCATTCAAAAAACACAATTTTTTCCAAAAAATTGTTTAAATTCTTCTGTAGCTCATAGAGTATAGTCTGTCCAAGCAAAGAAGAGCCTCTGGCAAGATGGGAAAATGACTCCAGCTTAATTAATATTTGTTCAAGAATTATAAATGTGGTCTGAATAGTAGATAAAATTGTTTCCTACAATTTGAGATCAAGCTTATAATTTTTGAACCAATATTGACTAAGTTCGAGTCATTCTTCTATCTTGTCAGAGGCTCTTCTTTGCTTGGACAGACAATAACAGAGAACTGTATTGCCCCTCTTCCTAAAAGTTGTAGAGCATAAAAAATTAATATTTGATCAATTTTTGGAACATTAACAATCACCTCCAAAAATAAAACAGGCTAAAATAAACAGCAGTGTCCTTGTTCTATTATCCTTGAATCAAAAATTTTTGTATCGAAAATAATTTTGATTTAGAGCAGTGGAGTATTTATTCTGATGGTTAGAGATCCAAGTAGACTACGAAATACAAGATTGGCTCTATTTGAACTTTAAATGTCTAACATAACATCAAAATGTTGACAAAAACCCACCTGTTGCCTGTAACAAAAGTTAACACTCCAAGAAAAAATACAAGAGCAATAAATCATCAATTTTGAAATTAAAGGGGTTAATGTAAATCCAAATAACACAAAACAATTCCAAAACATTGAAATAAATTGAACATTTTGGATCAAAGATTATAAATTTTACTCAAATTGCAAAACAGAATGTTTGCCACAGTTTGAAACCAAATTTAAAATGTTTGAACCAATTTGATGGAGCTGCAGTCATTTTCACATCTTGCCAGGATATGTTCTTTGATCGACCTTAGTATAACAAAATCGAATGATCAATCAATTATAATAATATACTCACAAATAGCTTTATTATCTGATACATTGAATCCAGTAGACTGGCAGTTGTATCGTCAATAAACATTTTGGCCACATTTTTGTTAGCCATTCGGCCAAGTATCTTCTTTTGCGCCCTGAGACCAAAGTCTCTAGCTTTGAAGCCGTTTTCTGACATGACTGAAAGAAAATAAGTAGAAAAAACGTTTGAATGCATAGAAAAAAGTTGAAACATATAAAAATATTACAATACAAGGTGAGACATGGCAGATAGCCGGGTTTCAATGGAATAGTAATCGCCAATTTTGAAATTAATGCATATTTGTTTACACAAAATCAAAGTTCATACTATTATGTGCCATTTGAATAACAAAGCTCTTTACCTGCATACCTGAAATTTAAGTTATGGGTGAATAATAATGTCGTCAAGGTAATGTCCATAATTTCGAATGCAGGACCTCAATCACACGGACTAAAATTTCTGCAGTGACAGCAGCATTTTCTCCCACAAGCTACGAAATTTGGAAAAGTTGAAGGATGCAATCATCTGCAAAATTGCTGCTATCACTGCAGAAATGTTAGTCCGTGTGATGGAGGATTTTGAGAAGATAATTGAGTCCTCAATTCGAAATGATGTAGTCACATCACCATGACTACATTTAAATTTCACACATAACTGAAATTGCAGGTAATGAGATTTGTTCTCTTAGATGCACATAATGAGCTTGATTTTCTGTAAACCATTTTTTTTTTAAATCGAGTATCATTTCATTGAAAACCGTCCACTATTTCATTGTCACCCTGTACTTGGAAAATATGAAAATACAGAAAAATTAGAAAATATTCAATGAAAATTCAATTAAAAGTAGGTTTTCATTCCTACAAAACACGGAGTTGTAGAGGGTGACTCACGCTGGTCAGCTGATTTTTAAATTACGTTGCTCCAAACAACTAAATGTTTCTATTACATCTTGAGCCCGACAAGTGTCCGCGACTTGTAGTAATGAATACCTACCTTAATCCTAATTGTAATTTATAAATAAAGGCTAATCAAAGGAGTGCATTCCTCTTTGATAAGAATAGAATATAGTGTTGATTGTACAAAAACCTACAAATGGAACATACATAATCAGTAAGAAAAGTAGCAGGCTTAAAACATCAGCCCAAACTTGAATAAGTTACATGATTTACATTAGACAAAATAATCATTCAATGAATACAATGGAGAGCTTTTCAAACATTAAATATAAATTAAATTTTTCAAACAGTTGACTGTTTGACAGCTGACGCCAAAAAGTAAGGCGGTTTCGCCTGCTCATTTTGTATATCTCCTTTACAGCTGATATTGTCCATCAGAGTTGTCATTTAGCTAAGCCTAGATTTTTTTTGAAATCAAAAGAAAAAAGATGCTCTACTTAAACTGTTATTAGGTTGCGTCATGTACAAGAGCCAGACGAATTATCTATTAGACAGATTATCTATAATTATCTAGAGACAGTAGAATTATCCATCGATAAACTGAAACTTCAATAACAATAACAAGACGAGACCGCTTAACTTTTTTGCTTCAGCTCTACATTCAAATTAGCCTACGAAAGTTATGTAGTACTTAATCATTTAAATTTATCTGAAGTACAAACTGCAAAAATACTAAGAATTCTTGAGAAGTTTTGTATTATATAATTATGGAATAATCTTTTCCATTAACGGTATTTGATAATCTTGATAATAATTCAAGATTAGGTAGATAATAGGTAGATAATTTGAGATAATAGGTATATTTTAAGATAATAGGTATTTGATAATCTTTTCCATTAAAGGTATTTGATATCGATTTGAAATTTTACCATGAATAATACACAATAAGACAGTATAATGTATTACACAGTAGAATAGATTTCATCACAATAGTTGACATAATAGGCAAATCATATTACATAGTCAAATAAAATAATCAACTATTTTCATATAGGTGACGTGATTTATAATTACTCAGCCATTATTCGACATAAACTAACGAATTGACAGATTTTCAAAGGTGAAAATCTGCGACGAAATTCAAAGAAAAGAAATGCACATGAAGATTTCCTAAAATATCTGCACTTTTTAAATGGAAGTGATAATAACAATGGAGCGGTTTAGGTATAACTGACGCCAGAAAGTTTGGCGGTTTCGTCTGCTTCTTGTGCGCTCCAACAGCTGATGATGTCAGTGAACTATGCCTGAATGCTATGCTGTGACAATAATTAATGCTTTACATCAGCTGTTAGTCGGTTACATCAGCTAGAAACCACCCGACTATTTGGAGATAACTATGCAATAAATTATTAGAATAAGAATTTGATTTGGACTCACCTTTTAAAATATTTGACAGAGAATGTTTCAATTATAAATAGAAGGAGGTGCGTTAATCTAACACATATCAGTACGAATCCTCTTAGTTGAATGGCTAGTTTCTATTAAAATCAAAGAAAACGAGATCCCGGATTTCTGGGCAAAACGAAATGGTTAAACTAAAACAAACAATAAAAAATAAATAAAATTTGTAACATAAACATAAGTAAACATAAATTGAAAGTAAAAAATTATCAACATTTTAGGGTTTGCCAAAAATAAGGCAATATGATAACTACGTGATGTATTATAAAAAATATTAAATGAAAAGAAAAGATGTTGTTAAACCAATGATTTATAAAAAAATCGAGATACCTGTTTTGGTTGTTACATCATTATCAATCTCTGGTAAACTAAAACTTAACGTACAGAGCAGCAGTATTTATACTAACGGTAAAGCACCGCTATAAGTAGAGACTTGAATCAATAGAGTGAACGTCTGTCATTGCTCCCCGATTAACGTTAGATAATGGCGATTGAAAAAGAAAACACGATTGAAGATCCATACATAGTTACAATAAGCTACGAAATAAATGGAAAAATATTGAGGAAGAATGGGAAAAACAACGGAATAAGCTATAGTCTGGCCAAGCAAAGAAGAGCCTCTGGCAAAATGAGAAAATGACTCCAGCTCGGTCAATATTGGTTCAAAAATTATTGATTTGGTCTCAAATTGTAGATCAGAATGTTTCATGCAATTGAGACCAAATCAATAAATTTTGAACCAATATTGACCGAGCTGGAGTCACTTTCCCATCTTGCCAGAGGCTCTTCTTTGCTTGGCCAGACTATAATACCGTAATATCTGACCAACAAATAATGATGAAATCAGGTTTGTGGTGATGTAGGAGGTGAAATGAATCTGGTCGTTCAAACTTAACTGTGAATTATCTTTTGTTAACCTAGTTCCAAAAGGAATAATAAATTGAAATTAAATTTAAAAAAAAAATCAATTTTGAAAGCTTTAAAAATAACAATTTAATGGCACAATAACGTTCACGGTCATTCAAGCGTCTACTAATAGAGGTGCTTCACCGATTGTATGAATACTGCTGCTCTGTACGTTTTAGTTTACCAGAGATTGATAATGGTGTAACAAACGAAACTGGTATCTAGATTTTTAATAAATCAGTGGTTTCACAACAACTTGTCTTCTCATTTAATATGGATGTTTATGGATACCTTCCTAACTACTCAAAAATTATGATTAAAAATAATATGGGTGAAATAGGTAGCCTACAGTACTACAGCAATTAATGTTCAGTTAGAAACATTTACCAATCTTTGACTACAAGCACAAATTCCACTTTGAAAATAAAGGTATATGAAATTAATGTCGCACAACTAACAATAAGTGAGTGATTAAGGGGTGGCGTAGCTGAGTGGGTTGAGTGCTGGCGTCGCAACCCAAAGGTCCCGGGTTCAAACCCAGGTCAGACCAGAAATTTTTCTCAAGCCACTTCCCCGTGTTTCGGATGGACACGTTAAGCCGTCGGTCCCGGCTGCCTAAAAACAGTCGTTAAGTCATGTCAGAGGCCCTGAAATTGATCAGGAGCGACCTGAAAACTCTGACACCAGACCTGAGCCAGCCAGGTTACACAAATATTATTATTATTATAGTGAGTGATACTCTCACTTTAGACTAGTTAGGCCAGTATTACACGATAATAGTTCTATTATGATAGTTGAAATAGAGTAAGTTAACTATTATCGTGTAATAACCACCTCGGTCATGTATTTTCAAGTAAGAAAACTATTCTGAACATAAAATTTTTAAATACGCGTCGATGTACGTATAAGATTTTTTTAAATTTTCAATTCAAGGACAAAAAAAAGGAAAAAAAGAATTGGCCTAATCTTTCAACCCACTATGAATGTACCCGAAAATACTATTTTTTCTTCAACTAGTAGCTCTGTGAATAGTAGTATAACTGCAAGTTCAGAGTGTGCGCCGATTTGGCGATTCCTAAAGTCGGCACTTGAAAGTCAGGTATTGGAGTGGCCACTGTCACACCAGTTTTTGTAGTTCATTACTATAGTCTGGCCAAGCAAAGAAGAGCCTCTGGCAAGATGGGAAAATGACTAAAATTGGCCAAAATTATCAATTTGAGCTCATATTGTAGTTCAAATTGTTTCCTACAATTTAAGTTCAAATTAATTAATTTTTTAACCAACATTAACCGAGCTGGAGTCATTTTCCCATCTTGCCAGAGGGTCTTCTTTGCTTGGACAGAGTATACCAAACCAGACAATCAGCATAATTAAATGCATGTGAATGAATATTGCACTCAACACCAATCCTTCACTTAATTTGAAAAGCTCAGCTGTATCCAAGTTCATAATAGACTCCTTACATGAAAGTATCAATTTATAAGAGCTTGTCATTATAGTTTGTCCAAGCAAAGAAGACCTTCTGGTAAGATGGGAAAATGTCTCCAGCTCGGTCAATATTGATTGAAAAATCATCAATTCGGTCTCAAATCGTAGATCAGAATGTTTCCTACAATTTGAGACTGAATTTATAATTTCTGAACCTATATTATCCGAGATTGAGTAATTTGGTCTCAAATTGTAGATCAGAATGTTTTCAACAATTTGAGACTAATGCCCGGTTTTTCCAAGCACACTCAAATTTGAGGGACCCTCAAGTTTACTACACTTTACTACATTTCCTAAACTTATCATAGAAAATGTCAGCTGTTCATCAAAATTTGAGCGTCCCTCAACTTTGAGTGTGCTTGGAAAAACCCGCCATCAATGTATATTTTTTGAACCAACATTGACCGATCTGGAGTCATTTTTTCATCTAACAAAGAATTTTTTGCTTGGACAGATTATGATGACAAGTCCTTATAAATTTATATGAAATTGATACTTTCATGTGAGAAGTCTATTATGAACTTGGATACTGCTGAGCTTTTCAAATTGAAGTAGAGGATTGGTGTAGAATGCAATATTTCCAGGGTGGCGCAGAGAAACTGGAATTTTTGAAATAACTATAACAAACCAAAGAGTATTTTACAGAACATTTTTAATACTCAAATTGTGTTCGTCAAGAGTGGAATTTCAAGTAAATAACTTGAAAAACAAATTTGTTGAGTGTTGTCCATTCATTCATTCAACCGATTTTGAAGACTAGAAAGTAACTTTCCCAAGCGGCTCGAACTGCCCGGCTCTAAACCCGCTGCGCGAGCTGCACGGCTGTATCTGCGCTGCTCTAGTCATGACAACACTATTCACATAACTATTTTATAAATGTTCAGTATGTTATAAGGGCTAAAAATGTGTAATTAATCGATAAATGGTGAAAATGACTTAAAAAGGATGAATTCCACTATTTTATTGAATTATCACACATTTGTAGCCCTAATAACATAGTGAACAATTATAATATGGTTATGTGAGTAGAGTTGTGATGGCTAGAGCAGCGCAGCTACAGCCGGGCTGCTCGAGCAGCGAATTTAGAGCCGGGAAGCTCGAGCCGCTTGGGAATGTTACTTTCTAGTCTTCAAAATCAATGGAATGAATGTGTTAGGCGCAATGGACAGCACTTAACAGATGTCTTTATTTAAAGTGATTTTCTGAAAATTCCACTCTTGACGAACACAATTTGAGTATTAAAAATGTTTTGTAAAATACTTTTTGGTTTATTATGGTTATTTCAAAATTTCCCGTTTCTCTGCACCACCCTGTATTTACACGCATTTAAATAAAGCAGCTTGTGATGAATCAATGAATTATCACTTTCTACTTTACAGGGTGTAGTCCTACTTACAAGGCAGATTGTCTTTGGGTAGTAGCATGTAGATCAACCATGCTTCGGCTTCTGTCCATGTGGTAGACATTTATTCCAGTGGATATCAATCTGAAAAATAAGTCAGATTTTACTAATCTTAGACATATAAGTGACATAGAAACTGTTTAAATAAGGAATTAGGATTAAAAGTAGATTTTGGATATAGTAAGTTACTTTCTAAAGGAAGTTTTCAATTTCTCAGACATATACAATTTCCAGCACAAATTTATTTGGTGATCAGAGCTAACCTTTTATTGGGTAAACACATATTGTTGAGTACTATAGTCTGTTCAAGCAAAGAAGAAATTTTGGCAAGATGAGAAAATGACTCCAGCTCGGTCAAAATTGTGACTCTGGTCTCAGATTTTAGGGCAGAATGTTTTCTACTATTTGAGACCAAACTTATAATTTTTGAACCAATATTGACCGAGCTGAAGTCATTTTCTCATCTTGCCAAAATTTCTTCTTTGCTGGGACATACCATAGAGAAAAACATTGAAGTATAAACACTAAGTTTTTAACAACTTCAACTTTCCTTTCCTTATGATTCTACTTCAATAATTAACTATCTCACTGTTTGAACAAAATTCAACATTACAAAGATACAAACCGGGCCGGGTCAGTGGGCTACAAATCAAATCCAAATACATAATTATTATTTTTATCATCATCATCAAATGTATAGAGATTGTATTGTATAATCATAGAGTTTTTTTTGCCAAGTTTGGACAATTTGCTACCGTGCATAGAAAGCTTTTCGAACCTGACGTCCAATTTTCACTTGAACGCGTGAAAATAGAGCTCAATTGGGCTAAAGTGTCGTTTACTGGCCCACCTCGCTCAAGTCAAAATTCTTACACGTAAACGACACTTACACCATAAATTGTGTGAAAGATCGTTCAAAATATTTGGATTATAATTATGTAAACACAATTCCATCATCCAACTTAACGTATTGAGCTGGACCCCGCTTCACAACCCAACATGAACAGCGACATAACTTACCTAAGGCGGGTATTACAGGATAATAGTTCTATGATCATATCTGATCATAAGGAAGGAGATAAAAATAGGATTTCGTATTTTCATCTCTTTCCATATGATCAACTATGATCATAGAACTAAAATTGAATTAAGTTATTGGTAGACTAAGTTACAGCACTAAAATTTTTACATGAAGTACGAATTCCTGCTAGTGCTAGAATAACAATTTTAAGGATTCAAAATATTTTTCAATCATGGTGGTAGATGTGATTTTAAAATCTACTATCTAACAATTTCCGGCAGACCCACAGGCAATCTCCAATTAGTAACTAACCATATCATAGCCTTACCTGTCCATACATAACCTTCGTTATAAAATGCTGGTTAGATAGGTAGACGGCTATTTTGCAATTTATTGGCCTTAAATAAATTATCAAACTGATATCAACTTTTCTTGAGACCGACTTTGAAAATTTCAATGAGGAATAGTAGTCTAAATTAAATTGGAAAAGATAACTTAATTTTTGACTAAAACTCCCAATCAACTTCGGCCTAGTAAGTTACTATAGTTTAGAATGAAGATTGCATTGTGCTGTATTACCTGACAGAGGAGATCAAACTATACTTCTATAATATTTGATCGAGTCGGGTGAGAAATTGAAGACGAATTTTGTAATGTTGAGAATCCTCCTCTAACCAGTAACCAGTAACCACTACACTCGTCCACTTACAACAATGAAGAATTCCAATTTTCCAATTTTAACGATTTTTTGGTTCCGTTGAACCGTTGCTTGGTAAATAGTAATAGTAAATAGTTGCTCTGCTCTTGTGCTTTGCTTCAGCTTGGAGCTTACTATTGCTACCAGTGTTGCCAACAGTGATGGCCGAAATTACCCGGAATAATCAGTCAAAATCCCCGGAAATAATATGATGTATTCATTTTTTAAGAAGAGAACATGATTATATTATGTAACTGCTAGAATCTGAGGACAAAAAAATTGTGTATTTATATTATCTAGAACCGGGGCCACTGGCCACACACAGAAAAGAACTTGGAACGGCGACATTTTGAATCACCGACATTTTGTACCAACGACATTCTGTACCACTTTTAGTTGAAAAATGGGAGTCGCCTGATCTGGTCCACCTGGATATGTCCCACCTTATAAAAAAATGGGATGCCAAACTATTTTCCCAGTCACAAAATTGTCCGCTCAACTGCTTCCTTCTAGAACTTTTGGAGATAACTCCGCTCAAATGAAACTTGAGATTTATGACACACTCCAGAATTATATTATAATTGTACAGTAAAAAGTAATTCTATTTCAATATATTTGATATTCAGTTTATACATGCATAATTTATCATGCTATGTAACATGAAATTTTCAACTGTTCTAAAAAGGGTCGCTTCTGCTACCATTAAAAAATTTACCATTACCCACGTTTTTCAGAAATATACACTGATCTGAACTCATTGCTGATTTTGAAGTGATCTGCTGAGAGTCAACGATATAATTATTTACATCAGCTGAACGATCTGCTTCACAATTATCATTAAGAGGTATTTAGTAATTTTCAAATATCTGGTGTTATTGGGTTTTAATAGGACACAGTTGTTGTGGGTAGTATAATAATTGGAATAAGTTGGGGTTTCAGTGTTGGCTATTCGTTGAAGGTTATTGTAATTTGGGGTGTAATTGTGTAATATAGTAGAAACTAAAACATTCACTCATAAAAAATGCATTTAGTCTCTGTTATATTCAACTATCAACATCGTGAATAGTGGAATATCAATTGTGATTCAGTAAAATATTTCAATTAATCGAAAATATTACTGTTCACAAGTTCCACTGAGTTCCCAAGTTGTAACATTTCTCCAGTTTGTCATCTCAATCTCCTTTTGTATACTTGGTAAAAAGCGGACAGATAATAAGTCAGGAAAATAAGAGCCACTTTTTGGTGGGACATATTCAGGTGCCCCATAGACGCAACCCCATAATTCTCTCTGGGCCTCTGCTATTTATTAATAAGTCTGGTTTTATTCTAGTTGTAACAACTTCAAATGCGAAAACGATATGCTGAGAGACTTTGATTACATGCTGACAAAAGATTCGATGCAAATAGCTGCTGTGGCCGGTCCCAATCTGAAGCTGGGCTCTGCTGCGCCGGACTCCAGGCTGGGGAAACCAGCTAGTGAATACCAGTAAGAAATACATTTATCACACATCTGTCCAAGCTAGAATCCAACATCAATATTGCAGATCTTCTTCGGACACTTTGTGGAGCCATGGTACACTTTTTCTTTCAACAATGGATGAGACCAATTCAATAGGGTTCCATCTAACTCAATGCTTTCTGGCTCCCTTAAATAAAGTCACCCGACAAAGTTTCCCACGGCTAATAGGGCCCTAAGGATCGAACTGAAGCTGGTGCTCTTGAACGAATTGATTGTCAAAAAATAACTACAACTCATTGAAATGAACTGAGCCAGTTCATGCAGCAATAGCATTGCTAAAATATAGTCGACTTTTGATAATACAAATTTGGAGGGACCAAAGAAACAGTTTGAATTATCAAGAGTTTGTATTTACAGGATGCAAAATTGTTTGATACCGTACTCTATAGTCTGACCAAGCAAAGAAGAGCCTCTGGCAAGATGGGAAAATGACTCCATCTCACACAATATTGATTCAAGAATTATAAATGTGATCTTAATAGTAGATGAAATTGTTCCCTACAATTTAAGATCAAATTTATAATTTATGAAACAATATTGGACAAGCTGGAGTTAAAATAAAAAATTTTGATTTGGTCTCAAATTGTAGATCAGAATGTTTCCTACGATTGAGACCATATCAATAATTTTTCAATCAATATTGACTGAGCTGGAGTCATTTTCCCATCTTGCCAGAGGCTCTTCTTTGCTTGGTCAGACTATAGTTTATTGAATGTGCAAATTTTCAACTGCAGTAGCCTACTATATTAAACTATAGAAATAAAAATGATCAAGAATTGAGAAACTTCATCAATAAGGAACTTGAAATAAATGAATTAGAAGTTTAGAAATTAATCAAGAAAAACATTGATGTGCAATAAACAATCGAAAAAAGATTAGCATTTTTTTATTAGAAAGTCTGTAATAATTTTTTTTTTGCTTGATTGATTTGATCATGTTTGAAAATTCTATGCAGGTTTTCATGTTCAGTAGTTTGTACAGTATTATCATGAGTTTTTGTAAGAAATTTGAAAAACTATAGCGTGTTGCATTTTTATATATATCCACATGTGTGGATAGTTCCATTAGATTTTAATTAGTTCATTCATGAATATGACAAAAAAATGAATGTTTCAAATTATTTGAATATTCTCCTGGCATGGAGCATCTGAGCATGGATGATTAGTCAGTATTCAGGGAGAAATTGCATGAATTCTCAGATGAAAAGTGATCACTTTTGATAATGATGAAATGAGGTGATGATTCATAATAATGATAAAATTAAGGAATGAAAGATTCTTAACAATAATGAACAATTTGATTAAGACAGCAAAAATGACAGTTTCAGCTCAACAGCAAATTTAGAGCTGAGTTGGTATTGAAATCTCATGACCTTACATGTAGTTATTCATATAAAATTCATATGTAGCTACATGTAGTAGAACATGATGTAGTTATCATTGAATGCTGTGTGTAAGCATAGTTACGGAAAGCACCCCTCCAGCATTAAGTTTCATTTGAATGGAAAAAGTTTGGAAAAGTGTTTTTGACCACAAATTCCAATTTTTCAATCCCAATTTATATTTATTGGAAGTAGGCCCTATACCAATCTTCAGAACTCCCTTCTAAAAATAGTCTGAAACATGTTATTTTTTCTTGATCATTGTGGATATTGTAACGGATAAGTTACATTCTTTCTCAAAATCTTCCACCCATAAATTTTCATTTTGACCAATTTTCTCCAAAAATTTTTCTAAAATAAATTTTCTATTAATAACAATATTGAACATTCACTCTTACCTTTCTTTGGCATGTTGAACAAGAAAATCGATTTATAACAATCTTTAGCACTTATTCTTTAAAATAAATAATTGACAAAAGATTTTCATTCAAGTTACTTTAGAAAATCGATTTAATGTTAATTGTAATATAAATCTCAATAAATCTTAAACAAAGATGAACATTCAATGATTCTCTACTCAGCTCTGCTGTTATTTTGATAAACAACATTCATAAATAATAAGTCTCTCATATGGTTAGAAAGAAGAAGTGGGAATGTAGATTGACCAACCAGCTTCTTACATATTTTTGCCCCGGCCCTGGCTTATAAAAATTCACAGCTTATTGTTCTGATGAAAAACAAGTGTTTGGGATTGTAGATTCACCAATAAAACTCTCAATTTACAATGTTCCAAATTTGGAAAGAATCAGCCATTGAATCAATGATCAGCCAAAACTCTAGAAGACCCTAACATTTGAATCCAAAATGGCCGTGATGGTTCAAGTGGAATAGGAAATCTCATGTAAATTGGTGCAGACGACAAATTCACAATATCAGCTGTTCAAACTCAAACCATCGCGGCCTTTTTAGATTACAAGGCTAGGGTATTCTGACTTGGTTTCTTATTACGATTTTCTTTGTAGGTTATGATATTATTTTAGCAACAAAAATGATTCCTATTCAAATCTCATTATAAAAATAATGATCGATATTTATTATTAAATATATTCATAATAATAAATCAATTTATAAATCAAAATCATTAAATTGGGAGAAAAGTTTTGGTTTTAAAGGAATAGCATTGGAGTTGTACCTGGGCCATGGCTTATAAACATTTTACAATCCACATTACTCATAATTCGTGGATTTTATGGGCGTTTCTGTCTCATAAACGTTTCCAATAAAAAGCAAATTCTACAGTTTCAGCTGATTAAAAAAATAACATGAAACAAATTTACCTCAAGTAAATAGAATCTCGGAATTGTCCAATGCTATTCCTTTAAAACCAAACCTTTGCTCCTAATTTAATGATTTTGATATATAAATTGATTTATTATTATGAATATATTTAATAATAAATATCGATCATTATTTTTATAGTGAGATTTGAACAGGAATCGTTTTTGTTGCTAAAATATTATCATAACCTACAAAGAAAATTGTAAACAAACCAAGTCAGAAGACCTGGCCTAGTATCAAAAATGGCCGCAATGGTTCGAGTTTGAACAGCTGATATCGTGAATTTGTCATCTGCACCAATTTACATGGGATTTCCTATTTCTCTCAAACTATTGCGGCCATTTGGATTCAAATGTTAGGGTCTTCTAGCAAGTTTTGGCTGATCGTTGATTCAACAGCTGATTCTTTCCAAAATTTGGAACATTGTAAATCGAACGTTTTATTGATGAATCTAAAATCCCAATCACTTGTTTTTCATCAGAAAAACAAGCTGTAAATCTTTATAAGCCAGGGCCCTGAAGCCAAATATCTGGGAATGACATTAGATGCAAAACTGCAATAGAAAGCACATGTGAAAAAAGAGGAATTGAATATCAAAAATTCCAAAATGTATTGGATGTTGGGAAGAGGTTCTATCCTATCAATCTACAATGAAATATTACTCTATAAACAGATTCTTCGACCTGTATGGTTGTATTCAGCTGTGGGGCTGTGCTAGGAAGAGTAATATCAACATAATTCAGAAATTTCAGAACAAAGTATTGAGGAACACTGTCAATGCTTTATACTTTGATAGAAACTCAGATCTCCACAGGGACCTTAAGTTAGAAGTTATGATAGCAAAGGCCACCAGAAATCATGAAGAGACACTTCACAACCACCAGAATATTCAAGCTCTAGACCTTGTTGAAATTTCTGTAATATTGAGGAGACTGAAAAGGAAGAAGCCTACAGATCTTGTGTAATGTGAATAGTGTGATTGCAAAAGTCAGAATGTGTAAAACTAAAAGTGTGTGATTAGTGTTTAAAATATTTAAGAGCAATGATAAGAGCTCAGTAAGGCTGAGGCCGCACTGCTGGTGGGTAGAGCCTGGAGGGTGGAGGGTAGTTGGTGAATCTATAGAACATACACACCACCCACAGTAATACATTGTATGAATAGTATGTGTTCAGCCACCATCTTGAAATTCTTAAATATGGACAACATAGCCTCAAAAAACAGTATGACGTCATACCATTCATACAATGTATTACTGTGGATGGTGCGTATGTTCTATATATATATTTTTTATTTTATTGCAGATGATGCCCACATAAGCATTTTAGCTTGTACGTGGGTAATGGAAATTGAGTGCAAAAGCAATGATGAGGTAAAAAAACAGCCATGCCACTAGGATTTGAACCCTGACCAGCGGCAGCGCTAGCAGACTGAAGGTTATTGTGACGCCCCAGCCCACTGCGCCAACTGGGCCGGCTATAGACTTACCAACTACCCTCCACCCTCCAGGCTCTACCCACCGGCAGTGCGGCCTCAGCCTAAGAGTTGCAAAGGAGGATTGACTTTGAAGATCTTCTTTGGTGTGAAATTCCTGTATTAATTTAGGATAGAACTGAACTATTAGTCAAGTGCTAGATTGCAGTTAAAATTCAGAGTGTAATGCGCGACTTCATAGCTCATGTGAAACAGTTATTGCGTGACACAAAGCAGAGCATGATAATTTTGCAAGAGCAATGAAGAAGCATTACGCGCAAATTACATACAAACTTTTTTCTACAATTGCACATGAAGAACCTATTGAACTAATTCGATTTGTCAAATAGCCTACTGTAAACTATTATTGAATTTCTCTGACAATTATTGTTATAATAAAATGAATCGATCCAGTTAAACTCGAAAATTATAAGATATTTTTTAATATGATTATATGTTTTAATTATAGTAAATAGAAAAACAATTTTATGAACTGCAAAAAAATCAGCCGGGGATCAGATTTAATACCTGATACCGTCGCATCCAAAGGTAATGAATGCCGCCTTAGCCACCGCAGCCATTGGATCCTTACAGAAGAGGGCGGAAATTTAGCTACATGAATCTGCTTATTTTTTGTTTCACTGACTGAAGCTTATCACAACACAGCTGATTAGCAAGCATAAATTAAATCTCCTGCTCATGTGCAGTTGCTTAGCGAGCGTAAAGTGATTCAACTGCGCATGCGCAGATGGTTAGCAAGCAAAAAGTAGATTATCCTCGGAAATGGGCGATTTTACAAGGAGAATTGACTATGTAAAATCTTGTTTTACGCGCAGTTGTAGAAAAAATATTTTATAGTACCATTTTTCCATAGTTTCCTTGACTTTGAATTCTTCAAGTCACGTCATTGTAATTATTCAAGAAATTGCTGCTATCACCGCAGATATGTAAGGGTATGAGCACGTCAAATAGTGTTAGGCTTAAGGTTAGGCTGCGGGTACTACATAGTATATACATACATAGCTCCACGACATCTATATCGTATCACATGATTTGTATATCAAAGCATAGTTTGAACATCAAGCCTAAGCCTCAATTACTTTTTTACAAATTGTCACCCTTAAGCCACGTATTGACAGTCTGAGGCATGTGCCGCAAATGCTTCAAGGTACAGTCTGTCCACGCAAAGAAGAGTCTTGCTACTACTACTAGTCTACTATCTACTCCAGTCTCCAGCTCGGTCAATATTAGTTCAAACATTATTGTTCTGGTCTCAATTATAAGAAACATTTCAATCTTCAATTCAAGACCAAATCAATCATTTTTGAACCAATATTGACCGAGCTGGAGACTGAAGTAAAGCCGCGTATCTACAGTCCGAGGCATGTGCCACATATGCCTCGGACTGTTGATGCCGGGTTTGCTAGCTGTCAGGGCAAACGCGGCACACAATTTGCAGCGAGCAGTGCCTGTTGCCTCGCAATGTACAAAGAAATATTCTACAAACTAAGTAACTAACCTCAAAATTTTACCCCGTTCCTATGCATTTTTGTGATTGAGAATTCTATTTGGGTGCAGAAGGTTATAATAGGCAATAATAAACATTGCCTTAAATTTTTATTTACTAATTGAGCACAAACTAACCTTCATAGTCCAAATTATCAATTGTCGGAGCTCAGTTGCTATATCTCCCGCTTGATGGCGTTAGTCAATTTGTTCGCGTGCTCGCATTTTTGGTTACAAAAATTATTGCAAATCACACGTATATGCCTTAGCCATGAGTTCATACTTTTTTTGCAACAACAGACTGTACCGCGAGGCATTCGTGGCACATGCCTCGGGCTGTCGATACGCGGCTTTAGTCTGTGTAATGAAGGATTTTGAGAAGAAAGTTGAGCCCTGCATAACCGCAGGAATTATGGACATCGCCTTGACCACATTATTTTCCACAATCAACTGAAATTGCAGGTAACACTTGCGGCTCGTGCCCACAAAACAGGTGAATTGCTAGTATCTATTCACTGTAGAGCACTTCACCTGTTTCGCGGGTACGAGCCGCCAGTGGCTGGTAATGGTCCATGAATCAACTTGAATAGCATCTGATGAGCTGTAATTTTGAGTGAGAAAATATGCGATTATTTAAAAAATGACGGAGTATTTCATTCAGAATCGTCCGACTCTCGTGTGTCACTCTGTACTTATCGGCGCTCCCAAACATGAATTCATTTATTATCAAATAATAAATCAACTTTGTCTGAGTTCATACATTTCAGATCATACTGACGTTTTCTCACCCACTACCGTATAGGCTACAACTGAAATTTCTCGTCACAATTTTTACACATTGTCTTTTTGGTTTTACAGTAGAACGCCAATTAACCGAATTGCCAATTTTCCGAAACGGTCTTAAGCATGGTAATAAATTAAAAACCAGCGTTTACGGCGTGATTGTAGCTCTTCTTACTTTTTGTCAAATTGTACTTAACTTACTTATACTCCATCCACGGAGTGTTCGGACCTAAGCTCCTCCCCCATTTTGAATTGGGGCTGTAGGCGGCTGTAGCCAATGGCAAGTAAGATCATCATGCTGCAGCTGTCACTTTTTAGGTCACAGCAGTGAATATAAAGTATATTCTTTATATATATATATATATATATATTCTTTATATATATATTCTTTAGTATACTTTAGTATTCTTTAGTATACATATTCTTTGTCACAGTCATGCTGTGAAAATCTTGGAAACTCAAGCCTTTCACTTTTCAGTGACTCTATCAAAATTTATGCGCTTGTGTTATTTCAGCTGATTTAAATTAATCAAACCTCTCATGGAAGATTTTTTGCCGGTTATGTTTTGTTCTTTGTTCCACCTTCAACAAAACAGCATAACTTAATTCATTAAAAAATACCGGTATTTGTTGTATTGAATTTAAATTACATACAATAATTACATTAATTTCTTGCATATAATCAATTTTAAATTTCATATAGATTAGGTTATATACTTGAATTTGTAGTACGTTAGTGTGTAGTTGAATGAGTTTAAAATTCTCGGCTTGAAGTGAGCAGTTGAAATAATAATAACAACAAAAATATGATTATGAATGATTCTGTTTCATCAATCATAATTCTATCGAGTAATATTGATAATAATCATTCTTATGTTAGAACCATGTGAATTTTGCCGATCTACAAATAATAACCATAAAAACATCAATAATTCAAAGGCCACTTAGTTCCAATATCGTTGAGGAACTTCTACGTTCCAGGCAATTGCAACCGCTTGTGATCTGGTCGGATCATGACGTCAGAGCCTAGGAGGCGGGGCTTAGGTCCGAACACTCAGTGGACGGAGTATAGTACTAACCGTACTGTAGTTTAGTACAGTATTTGTTTTGTTCACATATTAATTCAACATCACTACACTGTACTTTTCAAATGTGATAACGTTTATTTCCAGTTCAACACATTGTTTTTCTTCACCCCTATGCTGTAATGGCAGAAGGGGGCTACAAAATAGGAGAAGAAGAAGACGTTTTTCTTCAATACAGTTAAATGTCTAATTATCCAAATTTTTGCTTATCCGAATTGATCCCGGTCCAAATTAGTTCGGATAATCGGCGTTCTACTGTATATGAGTGTGATGAGTTATAAAAATCCCAATTTGACAATAATCTTCCTTCAATCTTAAAGCCGAGATTAAAATCAATTAACACTTCTGCCAATTTGCAATCTTCCACATTTTGAGAATGATTGTTTATTGGGAAGAAAATTGGAATAATAGGCCTACTGTACATCATACAGTTTCTTCTCTCAGATCTTTTTTACCTACTTTAGCAGAAGTTATACAGTAGCCAGTGTCTGTGATGATTGACCGATTTTTAATTTTTTAGATCAAAACCACTGGCGGTTCGTGCTCACGAAACACGTGAAGTGCCCGTATCTTTCACTGTACAGCACTTCACCTGTTTCGTGGGCACGAGCCGTCAGTGATCGAAACTCAATTTAACATTCACCTGTCTGTTTCTATTGGCTCGAAAGTGGCCTTTTTTCCTTCAAGAGACTCAAAACCATCTGAAAATGAACATGCGAATAATACAGGGTAAAAGATTATTGATTATTGATTGATTATTGATAGGGTGCTAAATTATTGAGACAAATTAAAACTCCCACAAACGTTATCGAACTATTATTTCTTGCAGTATGAAGTAGTTGAGCGTTTATGAATATAGTTACAAATATCCATTTATGAAACAGTATAAGATGAGTTTATTAGGGGATGACTGAGCCGGACAATAAATTGTGTGCTATATAAACATTTTGGATATCATATTTTCTGACTTCATCGGCCATCTTCCGTTCACTTTCGACGCTGTTACTCAAAAGCATCGTGAGAGTGATTATTATTGAATCAGATGATTATTCTGATTTGAAGAACTTGGCCTCAGCTCTGGAAATATGATCATCCTACAAGATTTTAGATTCATTGGCACTTTCTTCTTCAAACAATCTGTTTTTCCATTCATTGGAGAACAAATTTCCGAAATGAGGTAAAAATATATATAAAGGTAGTAGAAAACGACTTGTATTTAATTTTTTGGCATAGTGGAGTGGGATGCATTTCACTCCTGAAGATGAGTTTTTTTCAGATGTTGTCGAACAACTGATTTATTAAAAAATCAAGATACCGGTTTTGGTTGTTACACCATTATCAATCTCTGGTGAACTAAAACTTGAAGTAAAGTAGAAAAAAAAGCTACATTTATTTCGTAAGTTACTGTAGCTATTTATTAATCTTCATATTGTGTTTTCTGTTTCAATAGCCATTTTTTAATGTTGGAATGAATCGCTAATTGGGGAGGAACTTGTCTAGGCCAATGGCAGACGTTGACGGTGATTGGCTCAAGCGTCTACCAATAGCTGTGCTTTACCGTTAGTATAAATATTGCTGCTCTGTACTTCAAGTTTTAGTTCACCAGAGATTGATAATGGTGTAACAACCAGAACCGGTATCTTGATTTTTTATTAAATCAGTTGTTCGACAACATCTGAAAAAAACTCATCTTCAGGAGTGAAATGCATCCCACTCCACTATGCCAAAAAATTAAATACATGTCGTTTTCTACTATAAAGTGTTAATAAGTATTTCGTCATGGAAAGCAACATCGAAATGACAAAAGAAATAGCATAAAAAAAATTAAACAAAACTGACGGCTCGAAATAGGTGGAGTGCACGTATCTTTTACTGTACAGCACTTCACCTGTTTCGTGGGCACGAGCCGCCAGTGCGATGGAGTCGGAAAGGAGAAGGTGTATCTATAATGTTCCTATGGTTACAGCACAAAAAACCCAAATCAGCTATACAGCATGTGGCCAGTGGCGGTTCCAGGCCTTGGCTGGGTGGGCAGCTGCCCCCCTACCACAGTTTTCATGATTTTTTTAAATTGTTTTCCCAATTTATTCACACACAAAAAGAAGAAAATGGAAGAAGAAAAGCAAGAAGAAGATGGCAGCATTCACGTGATCCAGAAGATTTATTTATTCATTTGAGATATTACAATGGACTTATAAGGGTAAAAACACAGACAATACAGTCCAAAACGTTCTTTTCCCAAATTTAGATGAATAAGTTTAAAAATTAAGGTTATGATCACTTGTTTCTTGATCAATATCACTATTCACAAATTTTTACACTCGAAAAATTGAAGCTATGATTTGGAATTTTGAATGTTTATTTGAAAATCAGAATAACACCTAAAAAATACATGAAAAGATTTTTTCGCCACACTGCACAGAAAGCAGCTGTTTTCTGTGCACTAAAGAGATTTGAAAGACGCCATTTACAGGCGGTTTTGCTACTAGCTCCAAAAGAGGGCTCTTTCGGAGCTAGTGCACAGAAAGAGACTGGTAGTTACCTATCTGGCCACTAGATTGGGCGACAATGCACTGCTTTCCGCCGTAGCCTACTTCAGTTCGTATCAGCGATTGCCGCAAACATTCTTATACAATATTTATTATTCTTATTCTCGCAGTGTGGCGAAAAGTATCGTACTCAACTCGCACAGAAAGGTGTTTATGGTATTCGGATAACATATTCCCGGGCTCGGCAAGCCTCGGCAAGCCTCGCCCGGGAAACTATCCTCATACCATAAACACCTACTTTCTGTGCTTGTAGTGTAATGTACTATAAAGTATCAATTTACACTTGAAATTTCCAAGCCAAAATTTTCGGTTGCATTCCTTTCCAACCTCAGCTGATTTATTCTCAGAAGATAAGAGAATATTCTGAACAACAACTCAACAATTGGGAAGGGAGATTTAGAACTGGAAAGAAGAAACTTTCACCTATCTTCAAAACTTGACAGTAGATGAGGAGACAGACTTTGCACTTTGGAAGACCACGAAAAAAGTTGAAAATGTCAACAACCCATTTCCCACCATTGAGAAAGACAGATGGAACATGGGCTCGTGAAGACAGTGAAAAATTGGAAGAATTTGCAGAATATTTAGCTAGAACTTTTCAGCCCAATAATGTAATTACAAATGAAGTTATCGAGACCAAGGAAAATACAGACATTTCTGATATACAGCCTGTCAGTGTGAATGAACACATTCATCTATTATAGAATATATAGTTCATCTCTATACTGTAGCTACATGTACTGGCCATTTTTGGTTTGTCAATGGCTCAACAGCCCAAGAAGGGCCTAGGTCTACCAGCTGGTTGCCAGTTTCATATCCAATCAACTATAAAGTCCGTTCAAGCAAAGAAGACACCCCGGCAAGACGGGAAAAGGACTCTAGCCCGGCTCAAAAGCAATTAACTATCTAACCACCTCAAAAGATAACCAGACTTTTTGGCTTTTTAATACTATATCCATGAAGACAAAGTATGAAGGTGTTATGTATAGTCGACGTGATGTAAGTTCCACCCAAGAAATAGCAGCTTTGTCAGAATTGTGTGTTATTGGAACCTCTTCCAATGCAAACACATGTCAACTAATTGAGGACGAAATGACAGCGCAGCTTCGGGAAAATCAATTTTCGTTGCAAATATTGGTTGAAGAATTACTGTTAATAGAAGATTAGTTGCTTGATTTATCCAATATAGTCATTGAGAGAACAACACGTTTGTTGTGAAATTTGGGTCAATATTTTGTTCATTCTAGTAGGAATAGATAGTCTTAGAATTATATTGTGAATGAGATTTCAAACTGATGAATGTTCGAGGGCTATTTTTTTATCAACTTCCGATATCGCATAAAAATGAAACTAGTGGGGGTAATTAAATGAATGTGTTATCAAAAGTTACCTATATTATTAGTTACTTCTCAACATAGTCAACATTCAAATCGATGCATTTTTCATACCTGGAGACAAGCTTCCTTATAACTAGTTCAAAGAAGTTTGCCGCCAGTGATTTTATATGGTTTATCACAGCATCTTGCAGCGCATAGTCGGTTCGGAAGTTCGGCCCTCCTATAGCATCTTCTCCAGTTCCGGGAAAAGGTTATAGTCGCTTGGTGCTAAGTCAGGGCTATACTCCGGAATGCCAAAAATGTCTCATTTAGCCCCTTCAATAGGACGCTTCGTCACAGCAGCACTGTAAGGACAGGCGTCGTCATGAATGAGCATTAGGCTCCCGATGTGAGCATTACTCTCCTTTATTCCTGCACCAATCACGCACTGCTCTGTGCTCTGTTACTCATGAAGCTTTCACCGTAAACTATTGAAGCCTATTTCAATAAATAAATTTGTTTTGTTGATTCATTTTTTATTCAATTTTTTCGATTTCCATGATATCTTCTTCGAAAAATAGGAAGTTTATAAATTCATCTCAATAAGATAAATATGAAATTGGAATTTGTCATTTTAAAATTGGCTATTAACAGACGAAATTGATGAATTCAACTTTTAGGGTGGGTAGCGACTAGCGAGCAGCCTAGGGTTGTAAGAGTGGCTATGAATATGTGTGCGCCATGTGTAGGCCTGAGTTATTTTTCATTGAAAATATATTATAAGTTATCATAATAGCTTGATTTATAATTACGTTCATTTTTGTTAACCAAAGTCAAACACAATAGTTTTCTCAAAGTTAAGAAATAATATTCATGTTTTTCCAAACTACTTCAAGCAATAAAGAACTTTAAAACTTAGGGCTGTTTAAAATAATTGAAAAATAAATAAAAATCAAACACCCTTTTTTTGAAAACTTTAAAATTATAAAAAACACAATGTTATTGATTTATAATTTCAAAGTTTTCAAAAAAAGGGTGTTTGATTTTTATTTATTTTTCAATTACTTCAAGCAATATTAATGTTTTCCAAACTCAAAGTAATTCAAGCAGTTCTAATCAAGGTTATTTACCAATTTGTTTTGTGGATTGTTTATGAAATAATGCGAATTCCACTTTGGAGTTCGGCCTAATTCTATTTTCGAAGCCAATGACGCAAGAAAAGATCTCATGAATACTGTTTGTCTCGATGATATAATTGCGAAGCATCTGATGTTATTGCCAGCTCAGTGTACATGAACGATAATTGATCAACCCAGTACATTTTGTTCGAATTGTGTGATTTACAATGAAAAGTGGAACTCGTTTCAAGTATTATGCCATTTTGGTTATCTTCAGTATCACTTTTGTTAGGTAAGTTCAGAGAATTAATATTTTATACAATAAATTGCCTTTATCCTCATATCAGTTTGAAACTTTTAGTATTGACTTAATTTTCCAATGAAAACAAGAAGTACGTATTTTATGATAATAGCAGATGCCATAAAACTAGCGGTTGGTGGATTACTGTTATTGATGGTTGGCTCTGTCAGGACAGTAGGTGAACGGTCTACACGAGTAAATAGACCTTAGCTCAACCGATTTTCTCTCTTAGTATAAGCATATAATATGAAATTTCACAAAGCTGATACACCCATTTATTGTTATGTATGAATCTTTTAAATCTTAGAGAAATAAGTTTGTCAGTAATTAGGGAGTAGTAAAAAGTAGTTTAGGAAGCGGTTCGTTCCAGTGCTAGAGAGCGTCTAATCGGTGAGATTAGATAAGCGACGTGCCTCTGCCACCATTGTTGTACTGGTGACCGGTTCCTCTAAATTCAATTTATGAGCCTCAAAAACGCTTCCCGGTGTTTCGTAACCCACCTCACGCAGTAGGTCCATTCATCTCTCATCATCATCCTTCCCATTACTCACGCACAGGCCCAAGAACCCATGTGGGCATCACCTTCAAAAAAAAAAATTATTCAATATGGTAGGCTACTTCTCTCATTTGGAATTCATTGACACGATAATCCAATAAATATTTCCTTTTTTCGTAGAAACTTATTTTTAATATTATAACGCCAAAAATTATAAAAAATAAAAGTTGAACAGTCAAGTTCTCTCTAATGTTCAAGTATCAAGTCCAAGTATCAAGAAAAGATTCTTATGATATTTTTTCAAAAAATGATTATGTTTCCTTCAATTGAGAGGAAAATGAAGTACTTGGGGTTTCTATCTTGAAATCAGCTTGTATCTTGAGGAAAATCTAGCCTACATATCCTTTGTCAACACTTGCAGGCTAAGTTCCACCTGCAGCTAAAATATCAATCAGATTTGAATTTTTTCGCAAAAATCTCTACAATGAATATTGAGAGAAATGAAGTATACTCCTATATTGGCTCAAGTATACTCCTATGTGGCCGGACGTCTATAGAGATGCCTCTAGAGGTATCTCCATACTTAAGAGGTGGCTGGACATCAACTCTCTCAGCCTGAATATTAAGAAAACCAAATTCATAGTATTCTCTAGAAATATTACCGGGCACGAGGTTACACATTGCCGACTGAAATTGCATATGAATTGTAATGAGGATGATCATGATAGATGTAATTGTCCTGAGATTGAGAGAACTACTCACTTGAAATATCTGGGTATAATAATCGAAGAGGGCTTTAAGTGGAAGAGACAAATTGATTACCTATGCAATAGATTGAAGTTTGTATCATATAAATTCTTTAAATTAAGATCTATTCTAAATTTAGATAGGTTGAGAATGTTATACTTTGCTATAGTTCAATCACTACTCCAATATGGTTTGGTAGTTTGGGTAGGTACTTTTAATTCTCACCTATCGCTATTTACTGTCCAAAAAATGATCATTAAGAGAATATTGAACCGACCAATATTATATCCGTCATTAAATGCTTTCAATGATCTGAAAGTCATGACTATACGCCAACTGTATGTGCTAGGTATTTTCAAATATTTTAATAGGTATAGGAATACATATTCAAAAATAAATAATGAATCTCATATAACCAGATATAATCAAAATAGATTCCAAGACTACGTTTCAAACCTCACTATAATTCGAAAACAACTCATTTATATAGCTCCCAAGATCATAAATAATTTCCCAAATAATCTCACGAACCACATACCAACGAATCACGTACCATCTCATGTAAAAACTTGGATAATACACAAGGATTATTTCGAAATTGACATTCCATGAACCAGTTACCAGATGTTTGATAAATGCTTACTTAATATTGTTCTTCTTTTAATAAAAACGTTGTTTCATTTGTAATAATAATCATTGCTACTCCTACTGGCGGCCAAGTTTACTTGTGCCAGTAGCATTCCACTACCTTCATTGTATTCTGCTGTCGTATTTGAAATTGAGAAGTTTTGTTCTTGTATTGAATTTTTTGTTTGTCAACATAGTTGTATTTTAAGAATTTATTATGTCTTGTTTGTAAGCTAATTTGGAAATGTAATTCTAAGCTATCTTGGTTTTGTACTTGTTTTTGTGGAAATAAATTTGAATTTGAATTTGAATACTATCTTAATTTCAATTTTAGCTAGTAAGGAAGTATAAAGTCTCATTTATTATGTGTTAGGACTGAAAGTTCAAGCTCTAAATATATATAGCCGGAGTATCAAATAAATATTGGAGATTTCTATTTATTTAAAATCCACATTGGGAGAAAAGTAAAGTGCCTATTATAGACTCAACGCTCTCTTGATCCTAAATATCTAGCAAATCCATCAATCCATCAAAGAACGACAATTCATTAAGAAGAATTCAGCCAGTTCATGACAGCGATAGCATTGTTCACTATACACCAAGAACAACGTGGAACGTTGAGTACCAGAAATTGAACTACCAGTTCTTTAGTGCGCCAATTTGTGAACAGTTTCGTAAGTACCCGTAGATTTTGTACACCGTGAGCGGCGTAGGCTACAGTGTAGTAGTATGGACAATCACCCCTCAAGTTTGTTTTTTATCCTAGTTGCGACGACGATGACGACTTTGAATGCGATGAATATTGGCCGAGAGACTTCGATTACGTGCTTACAAAAGATATCAAGTGGCATTCGAGGCAAATAGCTGATGTGGCCGGTCTCAATCTGACTCTGGGCTCTCCTGTGCCGGACTCCGCGTTTGGACAAGCAACTAGTTCATTCCAGTAAGAAATGCATTCACTTTCCATGTAATAATACATAAAATATTTCATGACTATTGATTAGGGGTTGAGGATCTCCCACCCCCACCAAAACATTTTGTAAAAATAAGCCATAATTTAAACATAATGTAGAGAAGTTCAAGAGCTTTCTTGTTCCAAATTTGAAAAAAGGATCCTTCCTCTTCCTTGCAACGATTGTATTAAGAGAGACCTTGGAGTATGAGTGAGATTCAATAAGATATAGAGTGAGTAATACAAGTGAGCGAACGTAGCAAGAGCTCTAAGGCTGAGGCCGCACTGCCGGTGAGTAGAGCCTGGAAGGTGAAGGGTAGTTGGTAAATCTATAGAACATACACACCATTCACAGTAATACATCGTATGAATGGTATGTGTTCAGCCGCCATCTTGAAATTCTTAAATATGGACAACATAGCCTCAAAAAACAGTATGATGTCATAACATACGATGTATTACTGTGGATGGTGTGTATGTTCTATAGATTTACCAACTACCCTCCACCCGCCAGGCTCTACCCACCGGCAGTGCGGCCTCAGCCTAAAGGTCATAGAGGCTCTTGAATACAACCGTTGCATTCACCTTTATCCACTATCATAAGTTTAAATCGTGTTTCAAACAATAATAACGCAATTCATTCTCACTGTCATTGGGTCCAGCTAGGGCTCTATAAAAAGGGGGTAGACGCACGGTCCGCCATTCTGTGGTCAACTTTTAGCGCCAGGTTTGAATTCATTCAATTCGACAGTCAAACATATGGTTAATGATGAAAATCATGTTAGAAAAAAATAATATTCACTTCACAGAGCATTGAATTTCCAGTCTGGCAATTTTTAAGTCAAAATTTTAACCTTGATTATCTTCCTGAATCTGGTAAATTTTATTTTTTCAATTTCAGTTTTATGATAAAAATGGTTATATTTTTTGCAATTTGCTGCTAAGCAATATGAACCATTTTATATGACAAATTAACCTCCAAGATTCCAAAACAATAACTTAATTCATTTGCTCAACTTGATAAACATCTGTTGATCGTCTCTATCATCAAAAATATTTATATGAATTCAAACCTGGCGATAAAAGTTGACCACAGAATGGCGGACCGTGCGTCTACCCCCTTTTTATAAAGCCCTAGGTCCAGCCATTGGGTGACTTTAGATTTCTTATATTCTCTTGTCTTTTACCAATGTATGATTTGATTATTCTGATCTTCTACCGACCTGACATTGTTGTACAAAATATTTTTCAACAAAAAATACTAGATAAAATTCTATAGTTACCTTTTAGAAGCGGATTTGGATATGGTAATCCATGATTTGGATGATTATATTATTGACAATACAACGGGAAACTTTACTATTAAATGATGTAATTTAAAAAAAACTTTGGAAAATTTTATTATAAAAAAATTTTACCGTTACAATATACTGAAAATGGCAAATAAGGACATCCTGAAAAACTTAGGAGAGAAATCCCAAAAAATTAACTTGAACAGAAAATGGTCTGCATCTTTCCAACGCTGTGGGCAGCGGAGACTGACTAGAGACACAGCGGTAGAAAGAGAATCAGAACGTCAGCCTACCAAAAAGTACAAGTTTTAACTTCGAGAAGCAAGGAGACAGTCAAGGAGCAAGGCATTTGGAACGAACTATGAAGGAAAAGGACAGAGAAATGAGAGAGCATAAAGACTCACTATCAACGCAAAAATTACTTGTAAAATATGGAGAATCGACATAATAGACAAACATGCTCTATCTCATTCAAACGTATTGAAGAATTAGAGTGAGACTGTTGTTTGTTGGAACTGTATTTTCAAAAACAAGATGATTCTACCGATAAATTGAATGCATGTAACATTATGTTACACCTTTTCTATTTCTGGCGTTGATCGTGTTCAGGAATTTAGAATAAGCTTAATTAGATGATTGCAGCGAGCAGCTTGAAAATTTTAATTGTTGATGAGCATAGAACATAATGTCTCCACATACAGGTAGAAAGTCCACATAAATCTCTATATATAAAAGCGAAATGGCACTGATTCATTCATTCATCACCAGAATTAAAAATCCACTGAACCGAATGCGTTTAAATCTGGCCGGCATGTTCAGTTGGACGTTTAGACGCGCGCTAAGAACGGATTTTGAAAACTTTTCAAGGATACGCCAAATATTTTAGTTTTTTCTTGAGTTTTTCGATAGAAAAGAACCAATCGATAGAAAATGTTGATATTTGGTGGGCAGGTTCAGGAATAGGTCTAGGTCTAGGAATATTGTGTTGAAATATTTTTGAAATCCGTTCAAGATTACGCCAGTAATCAGGTTTTCAAAATTGTAGATGTATTGCGGGTTGCATATCTTCCGCCTTGATACGACCAATCCTTAGTGTAAATTCAATGGTTCAGCGAGATTATAGATGGAGTAATTTAGAAGATATTGAATCAAGTTTCAAACTATGTCCGATATATTTCCCAAGGTTCATGGGATGAACTTCTCGATATTGGCGTTTTACTATTTTTCGTAATTTTTCATAGATTTTCCGAGAACAAATTGGCAGAAAATGTTGGAATGTGGTAAACAGGTCCAGATTAGGTCAAGAAAAGCTGTGATCAATAAATTTCGAATCCCATCTGAACGGAATTCGCAGGCGAGCGAAGCGAGCCTGTTTGCCGCAGCTGACACTGGCAGAGGTTTTGCAGGCGAGCGAAGAGGGCCTGTTTGACTCACTCAGACTGCCGAAACTGTCGGGGGTCCAGGGGGAGGAGCCCCCTAGCTAGGCGGAGAAGGCTGGCGAAGCGAGCCATCCGGCTAGTGTACTATAGAATCTATCCCTGGACACTACTGAATCATTTAGGATAATCATTCCTGAATAGGAATTGAGTTTCAAGAGAAATTTTAAAATTAATTTTCAAGTTGATATATCAACCATTAGAAGGAACAAGTCAATCAAGAAGGATCTGGGCCATATTTTTATCATATTTTGGTGAGACAACTAATAAAATCGACCCACAATAACTCTCCATAGGCTACACGATAGAAAATTTCTCGAACATGGCCACTACTGGTGCTTCTACCTTAGTTTAGGTATCTTTTAAGTTCAAAAATATTATTTTAATACACTGAGTTTGAGAGAGCTCATATTTATTTCTCCCGATTATCGGCATTTTCAAGTGAGCCCACCTCACTCAGGAGGCCACGTTGCAAATATTTTCTAATATTGTCAATAATGAGCTTCCTTTCTGTACGCTTGTACAATAATGAGCTTCCTTTATGGATGCTTGTACACCTCTACATTATATAGAATTATGTAAAAAATGGTTCGGTTTCCAACATGTGGTTCAAAGAAAAACCAAATTACTTACGGTTTATTTTCTCCATCCATCTAATTTGTCGTCAGTCCGTCAGAAACAGTTCTTTTACTGTTTTACATGAATAATTGAATTAATTAAATCTCAATATGTGTGCCCTTAGTCGCTTGACAAATATCCAAACAAGAATCAATTTTTCTCTGGAGGAAAATTTATTCTCGTTTGGACGTTTGTAAAGCGACCAAGGGCGCACATTGAAATTTATCAATCATGTAAAAAAAAACGGTTTGAGACGACAATTTTGATGAGCACGAGCCATTTTATAGAAGTCAGCATAACTAGTTCACAGAAACTACTTACTGCAGGAAGCTCATTTATAAATTCGTGACTTTTCTATCTCTCTCTGTAAAACAGCAGACTGTAATAGTTTTTTTATATTAGGAGCCTGAAGGACCCCAAGCATTCGCATTTGCGTTCCAAAACAAATGCGCGCACTGAGGGGTTATCGTTTGAATATTTTTCAATTCAGTTTATTCTCTTTTTAAAGCTGTTCAAAATTGTCACATAATGATGCGGATTACACAAAGAGTTACCTGGACACTGAGGTCCATGATAAAAGCCAAAGAGGACAAGAGGACAAAGTGGCCACCGACAAATACTTCATTCTCATCACGAGAAAACTGTACAAATGCATTGATAAAAATGAAAAGGTATGGATATGAATCACCTATACTAGAGTGTCTGCTTTGTGATTGTGAGGTTAAGTCACAAACACAGTGGACTGATCTTGGATGAGTGACCAGTATTTGGCCAAGTACACTTTGGCGAGGTGGAACCTACCCGTAAGGGTCTCCCCACCATTAAAAGCCATAAGCATATTTTTTTTTACCTATACTAATATACCTACAGGGACTGTTGACAGTATTTATAGCGTGGTAATTGGTGTGAAACACGTCATAACAGTATGCTGAGATGATAGGATTCCCGCCAGCTGCCATACTTTTGCCAAAACTGGCAAATTCTGATGACGTAATGAGATTTGAAATCTCGTCGGGAATGCGCGCTCGACAGGAACCATTGTGTTGAATGGGCGCGCGTTTATCTCGCTTGTGTAGACAAGCCGATTTATGACACAATGGTTTCTGTCGAGCGCGCGTTCCCGACGCGTCGGAAACTCCGCGTTCTCGACGCTCGTCTAGAATGGGCCTTAGATATGAAGTAAGGTGCATTTTAGGGGGTCTTAGACGAGACGTGTAGCAAGCAGCTTCTCACTGGCGGCTAGCTACCACACTGTCAACTGACGCCTATTTTATAGTATAGCAAATACTAGTATTGCTATACTATATAGTATAGTATATAGTATAGCAATATAGTTATAGTCCAAGCAAAGAAGACCCTCTGGCAAGATGGGAATTGACTTCCATCTTGGTCAATACAATTGTTCAAGAATTATAAATGTGGTCTTGATCGTAGATCGAATTGTTTCCTAAAATTTGAGATCGAATTGATAATTTTTCAACAATAATATTGACTGATCTTGAGTCATTCTCCCATCTTGCCAGGCCCGGTCCTATAAATGGGCAGATTGGGCAAATGCCCAGGGCGCCAAATTTTTGGGGGCGCAAAATAAAATAGTGAATTATAGAAACAAATTGGCCACTAAAAAATATGTGACATACATTTTTTTTAATAATAGGCTACATATACAGAGTGTTTCAGGAGGAATGTGCAATAATTGTGGCTCGTTGGAGGAGTGATAAAGCGCCGGTCTGATAACCAGGTGGACCCTGGTTCAAATCCCAAGCGGGGAACAATTTTTGACCAAAGCACAATCACATAAATACGGCCACCCCGTCTTTCGGAGGAGACGATAAGCCGTCGGTCCCGACTACCTCAAAGTAGTCGTCATCTATCATCCATATCATTACCCACGCACAAGCCTATGAGCTCATGTGGGCTTCACCCTCATAACAAACAAACTTCTCAGGCTGATTCTTACCCCAAGTGGAGCAAAAACTTCCATTGGAGATACCCCCAAAAACGCTTTGTTGCTGAGATAACAATGGCGAAAAATTTAAATTTTAAAAATTTCATAAATAAAAAAATAAAAAATTTATAAATGAGAGGATTTCATGGAAGATGTGAAAAAGTTCTAGGATGCCTTCAGTTATCAATTGATATTAACGGTGCCAGTTATTTATCAAATGTTTTAGTTGTTCCTGGCTATTTATTGGAGTATAGTATTGTTGTAGGCGAAGATATTATTATTATTATTATAGTAGGCGAAGATTATCATTTATAAAAAATTTTATAAATCCTCCTCATTTTTAAATTTTATAGAGGCTTTATTCAGGCTTGAAAATTATCAATTCCCGTGTTAAATTAGCTGAGGAATTCAATGAGACCAGGTTGAAGTTTGTAGCTCCAACAGTTATTGATTTAATTTCTATTTCTATTAGATTTCTACTTTTCTTGCAGATTTGACGTCTAGTGAGATCGGACAGGAAATAGCATAATTGGGAAAATATGCTAAAAACACTTTAAGCGTTTAATGCTAACAATTAAGCGTTATAAGTGAATATGAAATCATAAATTTTTATTTTTGATAGATAGAAGTTGAAGAGAAACCAGTTCTAAAGATAAAGTTCGATGGCGGCGATTGTATAAATCCTACCCAAATCTCAAAAATCGAAAAAAAGAAAAAATCTGTGTTTGGTCGCGATTTTGCTATTTTTGATCGCCATTTCTGATATTTGGACTCTCTTCAACTTCCATCTATTAGAAATACAAATTTATGATTTCATATTCAGTCATAACTCTTAATTGTTGAAAAGTGGCCGTTTTAGGATATTTTCCCTATTATCTCAATAACAGTTGAAGTTACAAACTTCTAACTAGTTTAATTGAATTCCTCAGCTAAATTTTACTTAGGAATTGACCATTTTCAAACCTGAATAAAGCCTCTGATAAATTTGAAAAATGTCAATTTTCCACCATTGTTATCTCAGAAACAAAGCGTTCTTGTGCAATGTCCTATGTCCAATGGATTTTTTGCTCTACTGTGGGTAAGGAATCAGCCTGAGAAGTACCTATAGCACTTTCCTCCTGAAACACTCTGTATAACAGAACAAGTAGCCTAAATTAAATAAAAATAGTAAAAACCATAATAATTAAAAGTCAATATGAAGCATTATTGTTCATATGTTAAATGATAATAATATAATATCAGATCTGGCAACACCGCAATCAGTTACTTGCGTAACTAATGCCTATAGTCGATTCACGATGGCTTTAGACGAACAAAAGCTCTGCATGTGTATGTGTGCGACTGGAGTGGCTTCGTTTTAGCCACGATATAAACAAGACACAGCAATGCAGATATCCTGAATTTTCTTGTAGGCAATCCAGAATAAGTATCTCTAAGTAATCTTTATTAATATAGATACACATTGGGAAATTGCTTGTTTCGGTTGTCTCTTGACTGCATGAACCTAAAATGAACGAACAATATTATAGTGAAAGTTTTTGTGTCAATGCTTTGTTTAAAGTCCCGACAACAAAATTCGGGATTTCGGCATTACTGTGACTTGTTTATGTCGTGGGTAAAACGAAGCCACTCCAGTTGCACACACACATATGCAGAGCTTTTGTTTATCTCGTCTCAAGCCATTGTGAATGGACTATATAGTATATTCGCTATGAGCATCTACCGTGATGCGCTCTGGTGGATTATCGTGGGTACTTTTCTACACGTTTAAGCATACAAAGCATAGCGCTAAACGGGAAAAACGCATTTATAATTAGAATGGTATTATTTGCTGCTTCATGCATTTCTCAGTAATAAGAACATGATATTTAGGATAGGAATGTTAGTTATTGATAGTATTATAGCTCATTATATTAGAAAAATCCTAGTTTTCAAGTATTTGAGAGCAGACAACCGCAAACAGATGTATTTGAGAGTCGACATATCCTTTCCACCCACTTGCACACAGCGAATAGGCATTACTGTTGGGTACAACAGCTGGTGCCACTGGCACCGTGCCAGTGCATCCGCCTAGCATCTTCTATTTATTTATTTATTTATAAAATATTTATAATTATGAGCTCATAATTATGATACAGTCCAAAATGAAGGTTAGACTATGTTCAGTTATGTTTCTTCACTTCTCAATTTTTTATGCAAACCCTTTCAAACATAGAATTTTGAATTAAGATGGATTAAGCACCAAATTAAATAACGGAATTACACTCAATAAGCACTTAAAACTGTCAAATATTGGCTTCTGTTGAAAAACTTTGACCCAAAATTTAAAAAAAACTCAAGATTACATTACATCGTCAAGCTGACGAATATATATGTCTATTCTGCTGTCACATGGAATGCAACCTAGTCAAAATAGCAACCATGCAAATCTAGGGAGGGGGCGCCAGTAGATTATTTGCCCAGGGCGCCAGCCACCCAAGGAACGGGCCTGCATCTTGCCAAAGGGTCTTCTTTGCTTGGACAGACTATACTGGCGTTATTGACTTTTATCAATGATGAAATGATAAGGGCAACATTGCAATAATAATTATAGAGTATATTATTTCCTAACTCCAAAAGTCGTATATGGGACTGCTTCTGAGCTCAGGGTCGCTCAAGGATGCAACACAATACAATCATTATTGGAAAAATTATATTATAATATTATTTATTTCATGAGTGCAACACCGATACGGGAACTACAACGTGTAGTTGGGCAGTTGATTCATTGATAACTCTCAAATTGGAAATTGATGCTCTATTAATTATTTAATTTGCCCGGTTTCTTTCTACAGCTACCTGGCTTTCTTAGAGTTGTGAATGAGATGGTGAACGCCAGAGATATAGAAGAACTGAGTTTCTATGATGGAATAGAAGTGAATGTCACCAGATATGTGGGAGAGAGAGTCAATGTAAGAGTAAGAGAGATCAAGTACATTATGGAAGGCACTGGCAGCATAGTAAGATATGGTAAGTTGAATGAATTAAGTTAGTGATCTAGACATAATCTAGGCTACCAACAAACTTTGTTGAATAATTTTGTTTGCTATTAAATTTGATGCAGGAGTTCTTCCAATTCTACATCTATGCTACTTGAAGTGAATCGATTAGCCGTGTTCGAATTTAGTAGATTTTCATACCATTAACAAACATTAGCTAATCGTATTTGATACATAAGTCAACTGAAAGTAACTGAAGTAGGCTACTTCCAGAAGTAGCCGAGAACAACAAAATATCGATCTGGAATATTCCATCTCAAATAGGAAATTTCTGCTACAATCTTGAAAATAAATAGTTTTTTTTGTCAATGGCTCAACAGCCCATGAAGGACCAAGGCCTGCCAGCTGGATGCCAGTTTCATATTTACTCTACTATAATACAGCAGAGGGTAGTAGTCATCAACCAGGATAGAGGTAACGTGTGGTTAGCACGTTGATCTCTCAACTATAAGATAGTCTCCGTAATCAAGTGACGGCGCAGAAAAACTCTGAATAGCATTCAGTTGATCGGTTGGAGTGTAATGAAACAATAAAAATTCCTCCAGAGACGAAAATCGACTGATTATCTCTACCAACGACAACCAATCTCCTGAAGAAAGGAAAATAATTAGTTTACTGTACAGGAATAATTTATGTCAGAATAGTCATTCAATGATTTTGTTTCAATTCAATTATTTTTATGAAAGTGGAATCATAGAAGAACAAAATTATTAGGTGATTGAATTAGAATAAATGAAAGTAGTTCAATATAAAATGGAATTTCAGAGTCCCCTTCATCAACCCGCGCACCCTTAGATGTTGACAATTCGTCAGGTTTATTATGGAAATAGAAATTAATTCTCATTCATAGCCAGCTAGTTTAGCAACGTTGCATCACGTCTCATTGGAATATTTTCGTGAATTCTACTTTATCAACAGCATGATGTGCTAGGGAAATTAAGCAGAATATGTGAAGCAGAAAATTTTCCAAGTTATCCATATTAGGACAATAAAATCAACAGATCAATATACAATACTGTTATGGAATCTGACAGTGTCTGATGACCTTGAAACTGTGGCGCCAAGTGATGGGCAGGCGGGGGGATGGGAGGCTTTGTGTCAACAAGTGGTTGCATTTTTTTGTAAACAAACAACACTGTCTGGAAGCCTCTGGAAGTAATTACGGGCCCACCAGCATTTACTAGAACTCTCTATTCATTTCTAGCACTCTCTAGCAATTTCATACCCTTTTATAAAGAGACAGGAATGTTTGCAGAGAGTCAGTCCTACTGAAGCGTTCAAACTATGATTGTGTCAGCCGCATTGTGTGATAGACGAACCTGGTTCTCTTTACCAGGAATTTAGTACTATACAATATATCATATTCGTTTGGAACTAAAAATATTATTTTCTGATTCAATTATTATTTTCAGGAGGATGTCTGCTAGGCTTAGAAAGTGATACCGACGTGAAAGTTCAATACATTCCTGGGTAAGTAGCCTAGCCTATTAGTCTGAGTGCCAATGTGGGTAACCTTTCTTTTTTTGTGTTATGACGTTGATTTTTTGATCGATTATGATAGATTTTTATGTGTAGATTCCAAATCCGAGCCAACGCTAAGCTTTTAAAGTTGAACATTCTTTGTAATTCAAGATGGCAGCCAAAATTTCGGTTCCATTTCTAAATAGCAGGCGAGATCTATTAAATGAAACTGTTAAAAAATTGTGCCCGGTTCGGGACTCAAACCCGGTACCTCTTGACTACAGTGACTTGTATAGTTACTGTACTCTTGACCAGTAATATTGCCGGCCGAGCAACCGAGAGGTACCAGGTTCGAGTCCCGGTCCGGGCTCGTTTTTTGAACAGTTTCAAACAATAGATCTCGCCTGCTATCTAGTATATTGGTCAATATATGCAGTTGCAGAAGTCCTTTTTTCTATTTGTATAGCAATAGACTGAGATTCAAATTAATTACTATTTTAATTATTATTCAGCAGTTGTTGCACTGCAATATCTGATAATTCTTCCATATTAGTTTTATTTCTAGTTATCGTGAATAGAGTTTAGTTGTGTTCTAATAAAAACTATTTAGAATTTTGTTATTTATCATGTTATTCACCCAATTTTGTTAACGTTGTTGAATTGCACTGTGATTTGTGGTCAAACTCACCCAAGTATGTCGTATTGTAATGTAAATTATTATTCTATTTAAGTTACGTACGACTGTTGATTGTATTGTACTGAACAGATTCCATGGAGCGGTGTACTTGTACCGAGATGAAAAAACCCTATTGGCGCACAATAGATTGAGCACAGCAGAAGTCCAGCTGCCAGCAGACTTGAGTCTTGCGACCTCGAATGTGCTCTCCTCACAATCTGTCTGGTCACTGGTTGTCGGATCTCCACCTGTCCAAGACAACATCATAGAGGAGCAGCCACCTTCTACAAGAATCAAGTAGGTGATGGCCAAACTTCTCACGCTGATTTCCTAAACCAAGTTGGGAACGCTTTATTGATACCCAAAGATTTACAGATTGCTTTTATACAACCCGCGATGCTTCTTACTGCTTCAACCCACAACTGTTAAAATTAGAAAATAAGTCTCGTTTTCAATCAGAAAATCAAATTCAATTAAATCAACTGAAATTAAACTGAATTGAATTTTATTGAAAATTGTTTTGTACCCTGAAAAAAACATTAAGGAAAATTGGTTTGAAGTTTAAGAACAACTTGAAAAACCACTCTTCTGTGGAACGGAAAAATTTGAAAGTCACCAACATGGAAAAAATGCAGCCATTTACTGTACAATAAGAAAAATCAAGTATTTTTTCTAGAAATTAATTGTAGGCCTATTAAGGTAATTCTAAACATAAATTTCTCATGTTTTAGAGGTTTGAATGACTTTTGCACTATCATATTCAGACGTGTAAGTTGAACAAACTAGAGACATCTCTAAAAACCTTTGAACCCTTCAAAATATTGCTTTGTTCAACAGGCAATACTTCAAAGTTCACGCAAATCTGTCCAACAATATGCTCTATGCTTTGGAATGGAGGACGATTCGTGAATTTTTATAATTAATTAATAAGGACAAATAATTAATCTTTTCAATTATTCTCCTTTGTTCAATATAATACATTAAGCACTAGTAGTACATTTCCCCCTCATATTCATAACTAATAAATGATGAAACTGATTTTCTTGAAGAGTTGGTGACTTATTCAAATCTTTCCGTTTTACTTGCTAACTCTCTATCTATATCTATGAAAGCGAAATGGCACTGACTGACTGACTGATTCATCACCAGAACTAAAAATCCACTGAACCGAATACGTTAAAATTTGGCAGGCATGTTCATTGTTCAGTTGAACGTTCAGACGCTCACTAAGAACGGATTTTAAAAGCTTTTCAAGAATACGCCAAATATTTAAGTTTTTCTATACTTTTTCGGCGTTTTCTGAATTTTTTTTCGAGAACAAATCGGTAGAAAATGTTGATATTTGATAAGCAGGTTTGGATAAGGTCTAGAAATGTTGTGTTAAAATATATTTGAATTCCGTTCAAGATTACGCCAGTAATCAGTTTTTTAAAATTGTAGATGTATTGCGGGTTGCATATCTTCCGCCTTGATACGACCAATCCTTACTGTAAATTCAATAGTTCAGCGAGATTATAGATGAACTAATTTGGAAGATATTGAATCAAGTTTCAAACTATGTCCGATATACTTCCCAAGGTTACGTTTTACTATTTTTCGGAATTCTCGGAGTTTATCTTGGATTTTTTGAGAATAAATTGGTAGAGAATGCTGAAAATTGGTAAACTGTTGCAGATTAGGTCTAGAAATGCTGTGTTCAATAAATTTTGAGTCCCTCCTGAATGGAGTTTGCAGGCGAGCGAAGCGAGCCTGTTTGACTCACTGACACTGCTGATACTGTCGGGGGTCCAGGGGGCGGAGTCTAATTGGAGCAGCTAAATTTTTTGCAAATACTTTTCCAAGTGTTTTAGCAAATGCATTGCTCATTTCAAATGCTTTTTCACCAACCTTAGCAACCATAGACAAAAATTATTTTGAAGGCCTACCCTTCGTATGCTAAAGGCGGCTCAGCGAACAGTGGAGCACAATGGTAGAAGAAAGATTGACAAGATTTCGATGAATGGGTGTCCATCGTAAATATAGAAAAAACAGGGTAAAGATATTATTGGGTATTCTCTTCGCAAATCTAAGAAGAATTTACTGGAAATTTCTTCAAAACTATCTTTTGAATTTGAGGCCTTTGGTAATCTAATCTATATCTATAAAAGCGAAATGGCACTGACTGACTGACTGATTCATTCATTCATTCATCACCAGAACTAAAAATCCACTGAACCGAATGCGTTCAAATTTGGCAGGCATTTCCAATTGGAAGTTTACATGTTTCTCAATTTTTTCGAGAACCAATCGGTAGAAAATGTTGATATTTGGTAGGTAGGTTCAGATAAGGTCTAGAAATGTTGTGTTAAGATATTTTTGACTTCCGTTCAAGATTATGCCAGTAATCAGGTTTTTCAAAATTGTAGATGTAATGCGGGTTGCATATCTTCCGCCTAGATACGACCAATCCTTACTGTAAATAGAATAGAATAGAATAGAATAGAATAGAATGTATAAGCCCCAAATGATGTCACAACTTGACATATAGGCCAGTCATATAATAAATACCATAAACTATCTCACATAATGTACACACATATTAACATTGAGCCAAATTTACATAACTTTATAGCTATAATGCTCTGAGTCTTAAATTTTAAAATCCCCTATACGTAGATTTTTGTCAAAAAATTCTTTAACTGAGTAGAAGGGGTTACTCAAGAAGAACAACTCTAGAATCTGTTTGAACCTTTTGTACCCAAGTTGTCTAACCTCAATAGGAAGTCTGTTCATCAACTCAACAGCAGCATTAGTTGGACTTTGATCTGTTTTATGAAGTCTGCTCCTTTTAACATTGAGCAGATGACTCGATCTTGTGTTGTGCTTCTCATCTTCATTTTATCTACATTTATTCTCAAATATAATAGGCATTGCATTATGTATAATGAATAGAGCGTTAATATTCGCAGATTAATGAAAATGTCTCTACAATGTTCTCGATATTGAACTCCGGCAATGACTCTGATGGCTCTCTTTTGAATGATGAAAATATCTTTTGCGTGCGAGGCACAGCCCCAAACTATCAGGCCATAGGACATATGTGACTGGAAAAGGCCAAAATAGGCTTGCCTCAGACCATCCTGTTCCAGTTCTCCGCACAACCGTTTGAGGGCAAACACACTGCTACTCAACTTACTTTTTAGACTTGAAATGTGTTGAGTCCAGCTTAGAGATGAGTCTATCATTATTCCTAGGAATTTTTGAACTTTTTCAGTTTTAGCTGATGTTGGTTTACTTCTAAGCTCAAATGTGACTGTTTTTGTTTTATCCTCATTTAAAAACAGTTCATTTGCATTTAACCAGTTCTGTACAACTTTGAGGTTGTTCCTGGACAATGTAACCGCCTCAGTGTCATCTTTATGTTTATTGAGAACTGTGGTGTCATCTGCATATAGTAGGACCTTTGATGGAACGTTTATACTCAGATCGTCAATCATGATTATAAACAACAGTGGTCCCAATACAGACCCCTGTGGCACTCCACATTTAATAGGCAGAACACCAGAGCTTCTTCCATCCGCACACACATACTGAGTCCTGCCCCGCAAATAGGAAGACAGTAACTCAAGGGCAGGTCTCTCAACATGTAAGTGTTTCAACTTAGCCAAAAGGATGTCATGTGGGACACACTCGAATGCTCTGCTCAGGTCACAGAATGACACAGCAGCAGTGTTTTTTTCCTCAAAACAGACAATAATTTCTTCAACCAATTTTATTAGGGCGTGCGTAGTTGAAAGGCCTTTCCTGAAACCGAACTGGGTCTCGCAGAGCAAGTTATTAGACTCAAGAAATTTGCAAAGTTGCTTTCCCAGTATAATTTCAATAATTTTTGACAATATCGGGACTAGGGCAATCGGTCTGTAGTTGGTAATCTCATCATGCTTACCTTTTTTGAAAACAGGTATCACTTTGGTAATTTTGAGAGAAGTAGGAAATTTACCCTTAGCAATGACTTCATTTATCAGAACTGTAAATGGCGCTACAATACAATCTATAACACGCTTGATAAGAGCATTAGATAATCCGTAATGGTCCTTGCTATTTTTTGGGGACATGTGCTTCACAACTTCCATGACGCAATTTTCTGAGATAGGTTTGAAGCTGAACTTTCCAATACTAAGAGATACCTTCTTATTCTCCAATAAATCAGCAGCTGTTACATTATCGTTTTTTATAAGTTTATTCTTAATTTCATCAGCAATATTTGCAAAAAAGTAATTAAAGGTATCTGGAGTTATAACCTTCGGTGGAAACTGATTTTTCTCTGATCTATTTTTATTCACTATTCTCCAAAGTGCTTTTGTCTTATTCTGTGAATTTTCTATAATACTTCTGTTGGCCACTTTTTTTGCTTCTCTTATACTTAGTCTATACAAACTTTTTTCCCTAATGTACAAATTCCTGTATTCAGGACTTGTCTTATAAAGAAAGTACAGAAAATCCAGCCTGTTCTTATGATTTTTCAAATCCGGAGTGTACCAATTGAGCTTATTATTATTATTATTATTCAAATTACCATTGCTGGATTTAGGAAGCATTCTCTTATTCACAACAAAACTCAGATCATAGTAATACCTTACTGAATTCAAAAATTTATTAAAACTTATATCGACGTCATAATTACAAAAAATCTCAGACCAACTCTCCTTCAACAGATGAAACCTAAATATATTAATACTACCTTCATTAATTTTTGTAAGATTTTTATGCGTCTTAGCAGTAGTGGTCAGAAGCTTCTGCTTCTTGTAATCATTAATGTTATTCACTCTGACTATTGATATTAGCTGGCCCAAGTGATCGCTAACATGACAGTTGCTAACTTGCACATTCAAATTTTCTTGGAAAGATGAAAATACATTGTCAAGACAATTGGTACCCCTAGTTGGTTCATGCACTTTCATTTCGAAACCATACATGCAGCATAAATTAACGAAACACTCTGCATCCTTGTTACCTGCATTAAAATGTAAATTGAAGTCGCCACATAATATTGTTTTTCGATTTTTCTTATTTAAATAACTAAGAGCCAGTTCCATTACCCTGAAAAATGTTTTAAAATTACCTTGTGGACTTCGGTAAACTGCGATGACTATTGTATCAATATCTAAAAACTCCACACCTGCTAATTCACAGTCCAACTCTACAGAAATATTATTAAAATAATTTAATACTTTGTACTCGGAAGAAATATATTTCGATTAGATAGCCACCCCACCGTGAATTCGAATTGAGCGGCAGTAACCAGTCACTAATTGAAGGTGTTTGAGAATAGAGTTCACTTCTAGTTCAGCATTAGTCATCCAATGCTCAGTAATACATAAAACATCTAGCTTCTTATCAACAATAATCTTTTCAAGTATTCCTGTTTTATTGGATAAGCTTTGTACATTCTGGTGGAAGATGTTTATGTTATTTTTATGTGGATAACTTGTATCAAAGTCTGCTCTAGAATTAACTGATTCATTAGCTCTTTTGTTTATTATGGACTCTTGCTCTGGTAATACTAAATCATCTACATCAGTAACAAAGGTTATATCACTAGTAAAGGTTTCTTCTTTATTAATCGTCTGAACATTATCTATATTCACGTCATTAATTTGCCTTGATAAATAATGTTTATCACAGTTGTCATGACTACTCAGTTTAAATCAATCAAATCAATTGTATCAACTGACTGTGCAGATATGGGAAGTGTGGCGTCTTTCAATGTAGTCACATTATTATTGTTGTGCTCATATATGATGCTGCTTTCGTGAGTTAGATCTACTATTTGTTCTCTCTTATCCGTTATGATACCTGCTATCAATTCACCCAATTTCTTTTATCCCAGCCTGTTCATATGTAAGCCATGTCGAGTATGCTTAGTTGGTTCAAACATCCAGAGATCAATAACTTTAACGTTGCTTACATACTGAATTTTTCGGATGGCTCTATTCAGTTTAGTAATCATCAGATTGATATGCGAGTCAGCAAACAAATCATACCTATACGGAATAGTAGTTATTATAAGATTTTTATGAGAAAATTCCTCCATTACCCTGACCAGCCAACTCAAATACACTCCAATTTGATTCTCAGTGAAGTTATTAGTCACACTATTGGTACCTCCTATCAGAATTGTCCATTCATTTTTTTGATCAGGATTAGTTGTCTTCTGAGCATCATTTATTATCGACTGACATAGCTTTTCAATAGGCGCTCCAGGAGCTATGAATGAGCTGCACCTAGTCACCAAGTCACCAAGTCAATATGGTTCAGCGAGATTATAGATAAACTAATTTGGAAGATATTGAATCAAGTTTCAAACTATATATACTTCCCAAGGTTACGCTTAATGTTAGCGTTTTACTATTTTTGGGAATTTTCGGAGTTTTTCTTAGATTTTTCTAGAACAAATTGGCAGAAAATGTTGAAATTAGTTGAACAGGTCCAGATTAGGTGTAGAAATGCTGAAATAAATTTCTAATCCCTTCTGAACGGAATTTGCAGGCGAGCGAAGCAAACCTGTTTGTCTCAGCTGTCACTGACAGAGGTTTTGCAGGCGAGCGAAGCGAGCCTGTTTGACTCACTTACACTGCCTATACTGTCGGAGGTCCAGGGGGCGGAGCCCCCTGGCTAGGCGGAGGTGGCGAGCGAAGCGAGCCTGCCGGCTAGTACTACATAGTTCTCAATAAACTCATACACAGCTGAATAGCCAGCCATAATAATAGTGTTTCAGAACTCCCTACCAATATTCTAGGGCATTTTTCCTGGGTGAGAAACATACTACAGTATCTTAATATTTTTAAACTGTCCGAAGTTTAAGATACATTATTGTTGACTGGTACGGTATTTCGAATCAAGAAATATTGTTGAGAATTAAATTTTAAATCAGCTCAGTTACCGTTTCTTCTAGAACGCACCCAAACCTCACAAATCAGGAGAAGGATTAAAGGAGACAAGACAGACAATGAAGGCAGTTTTAAATAGATTGATTGTCGTTTGAAGGATTGCTCAATTGTTCCTCTCCTTCAAATCCTTATTTGTGAGGTTTGGGTACGTTTTAGACGATAAAAGTAACTGAATATTTCTTCTGAGATGAATCAAATTCAAGCTATTTGTAAGACAATCAACAGGACTTTGAAAAATAAAGCCAGGATTGAGACACTTTGAAATTTTATTATGTGATGGCCAATCTCAGTTCTCCTATATGACTCTGAAACCTGGGTACCAAGAAATAAAGAATGGAGCAGGTTACAAGTGGCTGAAATGCAATTTTTGAGAACAGTAGCCTGAAGGGGTGTACCAGAGAAGATAGAATTCGGAAAAATGAAATAAGACAGGAACTCAACATAATTATTCTCCATGAGGCAGAATATTGGAGACAACAAAGAGACCTGGAAATTTCATGTTGAATGGATGGGACCAGTCAACAATAAACACCTGAAAGATTGAATTTTCCTTGAACAATCAGTAAACAGAGAAATTGAATCAAAATCAAACTTTGTGATGAAATTATTTAGAAAAAAATGTGGGGCTTGTTAGTACAAAATACCTTATCTCATATAAATTCATTGCAAATGAATCATTTCAATCACAAATCATCCATATCAAATTATTAATAATATTATGGTTAATTTATTTTTATTCTCAATTTTTCATTATAGAACGTATTGAACTGAACAATATTAGGACTGACATCCCCCCCTCTTTCTTTCAGGGGGCCTAGAAAGAGGAGGGTTGGGGTTGGTCAAATCCTGTGTACGCCCTTGTTACTGGCGTCAAATTGAACAAATGGATTTCAAAAATATTTCAACACATCATTTTTAGACCTTATCTGAACCTGCCCACAAAATTTCATCATTTCTAACCGATTTGTTCTCGAAAAAAATGAAGGAAACGCCGAAAAACAAAAAATTTGGCGTATCCTTGAGAAGTTTCAAAAATCCTGTCTTAGTACGCGTCTAACGGTCCAACTGAAAATGCCTATCGTACCAAATATGAAGGCATTCGGTTCGGTAGATTTTAAGTTCTGCTGATGAGTGGGTGAATGAGTGCTATTTCGCTATTATATATAGAGATTTATATCCTTCAGATATTTTTGTCACACATTTTCTGTGGTAGATGGATTCATCTGATGTTGACGAGTTCTGAAATTCTAGTTAATGAACGAGATTATACCCCAAAAAAATAAATTTCACAACGCAATTTTCTATTTGTTACAAGGTGTGGAAAAGTGTACATGTCGTCTCCATATGCGGCAGTGTACAGGACAGAGGTGTGGCAGGAGGTGGGAGTGGATGGTAAAGGGGAGAACATCCTCGCCAGCCTGGATGACAACCTCTTCTCCAAACTGTTTGTCATTACTCACCGCACAGTTCATCGTTGCCAGAAAAATGTTGGTAGAGTAGGCCTATAGTCTGTCCAAGCAAAGAAGACATTCTGGCATAATGGGAAAATGAATCCAGCTTGGTCAATATTGGTACAGAATTTTGATCTCAAATTGTAGATTAAAATGTTTTCTACAATTTGAGACCAGGGCCCTGGCTTATAAAGATTTACAGCTTGTTTTTCTGATGAAAAACAAGTGATCGGGATTGTAGATTCCCCAATAAAACGTTATATTTACAATGTGCAAAATTTTGGAAAAAACAGCTGTTGTCCTAATATTGCAGACGTTGAAAGTACTTCAATGGCCGACTATTACAATTTGATCTGTAGGTTATGATATTATTTCAGCGAAAAAAATATTTCTATTCAAATTTCACAATGAAAATAATAATCAATATTTATATTCATAATAATATATCAATTTATTCATCAAATAATTGCATTGGAAGCAAAGTTTTGTGTTTTCCATGTCATAGCAGCTAGCCAGCTTAGGTTGTGAAATTTCCGAATTATGGGAACGTTTATGAGACAGAAACACCAATAACATTCACGAATTATGAGTAATGTGGATTGTAAAATGTTTATAAGCCAGGGCCCAGATTTGAAAAATTTCAACCAGTATTGACCGAGTTGGAGTCATTCCCCATCATGCCAAAATGTCTTCTCTACTTGATCAGACCACTATCACAAACTCTGGCGAAGTAAGCTATTGGCTAGGTTGGCTCTTTAGAGGATACTTTCCCACGTTTATCTATTCACGTATTCATTGAGTGAAAATATACAGGATGAGGAATGGAAAAACAGGCAACCGCCTTCTTTCTACTCTAATTTTGTCATCACATAATAAACAGTAAAAAATTTCGGTTATGAGTAAATTTTGTTCTACCAAAAGGTTTCCACTGTAACGGTAAGGAATAACATGATTCATTTATCTTGTTTCTCAACCAAAAACGTTTAATAAATTTTCCATTACTTAATAAAGTTGTTTTTCGAGTAATTCGAAAAAATTGTTCTTCCAATTACAAGCTTATTCTTTTTGTAGTTTTCTCTATATTTTTCCTCCTTTTTCATTACTTTGAATGTTGCTTGGTCGCTCTCTTTCTTGAACAAAATTCTTCTTGATCGACAGTTGCTTAGGAGTGGGGATAGCCTTGTACCTTTCGCTCCTCTATTAATTTCAACTTACTTCGAATCTAGCTCTCAACCAGTTCAGATAGACGTTTTCTTTCTTCTATAAGATTTGTTGAACGTTCTTTTAAGTACAGGATGTAGTCACATAAATTAAATTCTCATTCTTTTACATAGTAGCTTCATCCTGACTTTTTTATTGCTATAAATTTACTAAGTTATTGGATTCTTCTCTCAAATTTTACCAATCTCCAAATCTGTATCAGCGGTCGATGTATCAACCTGGATGTATCCACCTTGCTAAAATTAACCAGGAAACCACTACTGTAGCATGGACTTCGCAGATGGATCGAGGGTATCTCGTTAAAAGCCATAAGGAGACCCGGACTTCTACACAACAGGATTACAAAGAAAAACCTCAGGAGGATCAAATTCAAATTTTCATCAAAACCAATATTTTATCAATCAGTGAAGTGCAATTAAAAGGCAATAGTGATAAATAGTGTGAAAGTTTATGGGGGCCCCTTCACCACACCAGGTATTTATGTATACTAACATATTTAAGTAACCTATTGTAACCCATATTTCTAAAAATTATGTAATTTGTATTTCCAGTATCCAATTGCTATTATTTTTTGATTTTATTTATTCTTGTTTATTAGTAATAAACAAAGGGATGTCGCTACTATAACTTTTCGTTATTAATTTATAGTCACCTCTGTCACAATTCGAAAGATGAGATCCATTTCTTTCGTGGTGGTTTGATTTTGAATTCTCTTACATTCACAATCCCCTTGTATTATGTTGGGTGCGTAATTTTGATGATTTCAGAATTTATTATATTAACCTATAAATATTTTAAGTTTTGATATCTTCTTATTGCCCATCTGAAATAATATAAGGTCAGGTATAAATCTATACAAGGATCAAATAATTTAATTTAAAGTTTCTTCTCACCACCAAACGGTTACAACTTCACTGCACTTCACTGATTAATAAAATATTGGTTTCGATGAAAATTTGAATTTGATCCTCCTGAGGTTTTTCTTTGTAATCCTGTTGTGTAGAAGTCCGGGTCTCCTTATGGCTTTTAACGAGATACCCTCGATCCATCTGCGAAGTCCATGCTACAGTAGTGGTTTCCTGGTTAATTTAAGCAAGGTGGATACATCTAGGTTGATACATCGACCGCTGATACAGCAGATTTGGAGATTGGTAAAATTTGAGAGAAGAATCCAATAACTTAGTAAATTTACATAGCAATAAAAAAAGTCAGGATGAAGCTACTATGTAAAAGAATGAGAATTTAATTTATGTGACTACATCCTGTACACTTAAAAGAACGTTCAACAAATCTTATAGAAGAAAGAAAACGTCTATCTGAACTGGTTGAGAGCTAGATTCGAAGTAAGTTGAAATTAATAGAGGAGCGAAAGGTACAAGGCTATCCCCACTCCTAAGCAACTGTCGATCAAGCAGAATTTTGTTCAAGAAAGAGAGCGACCGAGCAACATTCAAAGTAATGAAAAAGGAGGAAAAATATAGAAAGAAAACTACAAAAAGAATAAAGCATAATTGCAAGAACAATGATAAAGTTGTTTTTCAAGTAATTTGAAAAATAACTTTATCAAGTAATGGAAAATTTATTAAACGTTTTTGGTTGAAAAACAAGATAAATGAATCATGTTATTTCATATCGTTACACCACTCCAAGGAAGGATAATCCAAAGTAACTAAATAATTTTTAAGCCAATTCTACTAAAATTCAATTTATTTCTTGCTACACTTCACGGAAAGAAGCTCCTTACCGGTCCCTATGTAGACTAGGAAATCGTCATTTACATGCGTAATCAATTGCTGTTGTCCTTGAGCGGTAAGAGCCTCTTACCATACAAGGAGCAATTGTTGATTTTCTTTCCAAGTGTGGACAGCTGGCGCTATATAGCAAAAGAAAATGCAACTACAATGGCCTTCTCTTTCTGTGACGCTGCCAGAAATTGGTCAAAAACAAGAAACTTTGTATTGCAATTGTGCAATTTAGGATGATCGTACAAAAAGTATCATGAGCTTAAACGTTTCTGGACACAGAAAATCGAGTATTCTGATAGTTATTAAGTAATAACCAATTGGTTGAATCAATAAACTTGTGATGCAAAATTTCAATACCTAGGAAGTTCAGCCTACTCCAGATTCAGCTCAGCCGAAGCTAGTATAGTAAGTTATCTGGTCTTAGCTGTTCTTAGATTTCACTAATCCTATTTGTTCTGTTCATTCATGAAATTAGATTGATAATATTTATTTGAAGTGTACCAAAAAATTATACACAATTTGCCCAGGAAGTTTTCTACGGTATTTGGAATTATTACCAGGCTTGGCAAGCCTCGGCTGGGAAACTATCCTCATACTGTAAACTTTTCCTTCCCGGGCTTGTGGCGTAATGTACTATAGAGCACGAAACATTTAATGTTTCGAGCTTTAGATAATTCCTGTTCTTTGGTACTATACAAACTCATTCAAGTTTGATGAGCTTAAGCTGCATCATTACTAGATATAAAACAAGTAGCCTACCTATTAAAATCAGGCTTTGGGAGGAAATTATTAACATGAAGCAAGTGAAGAGAAACCAATGACCAAACTTCTCTCAAAAAAACATCATCACTCATTCTCAGTCCAAACTAATAATGAGAACTTGTTTCTGAGAGAACTAACAAGAAATCAAACCTCCACTGTATTCTATGAAATTCACGAAATGATCCAGTTTTACTAGATTATTTAGAATCTAATATCATTGGCCTATGAATCAATAATTGATCAAAAAGTACCCTCTACATGGCAGATGGGATGCGAGGAGCAAATTTATTCAGCAAAACCATTGAAAAAAACAATATTTGAATCAAATTAAATCAGCCTTTCTAGAAAGTTTACCAAAAACACAAATACACAACTTGTTTCAAAACTTCTGCGACGTCGCCAGGGCCGTCGCGTAGGCGAGGCGACCGAGGTGATCGCCTTGGGCGCCACAGCCTGGAGGGCGCCTCAGCATTGTAAATTTTTCCCCATTTTTAGATTTGAACAACTTGTAACATAGAATGTAAAATAAATAGATAATTGATGAGTGAGCAATCGTCGCATCAACATCCAACGCCAAATATAGGCGTCTCTCCTATAGGTGTTGAATTGTTTTCTAAATTTCTGAAGTCTAGTTCTGTGATTAATTATACGAAAAAGTTTCTTCTTGAAAAACCACCTCCATCTATTAAAATTACAAATTTATGATTGAATTTCCAGTTATACCCTTAAATTATTGTTGAAAATTTTTGTCTTTTCAGCATATTTTCCCAATTATTTCAATAACCGTTGAAGTTACAAACTTGTATAATAGGTTTCATTGGATTCTGCAGCTACATAGGAGCAGCTGAATTTCACATAGGATTTGATAATCGTAGAACCCAAATAAAGCCACTAAAAATTGATAATAATTTTTTGAAAAATGTCAATTTTCCGTCATTGTTCTCTTGATAACAAAGCGTTTTTGAGGTGACTCTCATAGACCTTTTTTCTCTATTGGTGTAAGGAATCTGCCTGAGAAGTATTGCTCATTTCTCCTGAAACATCCTGTATATTCAATAAATAAATCCAATTGAAAACTATAGGTTTAAATTGCAAAAAATGATAAGGTTTAAACTTTAGATTATCTAAAAACACGAGTTTTCAGTTACATTTTTCCAAATTTTTCCCCAGACCCGTCAATGCATACATTCGAACATAAACATAGTACCGGTATGTGAACTGTAGTGGGGGACATTTAAAAGTATGGTTAGTTTGGGGGGGGGGCGCCGCGGTTGTTCTTGCCTCAGGGCGCTGCAATCCACGCAACGGCCCTGGACGTCACAAATACTCCAGCTTTCCAGACTCAACTGATTGCTTTGTCTGTAAAGCTCTGTATTCTTGACGTCGCAAAACGACTTTTTAAACTAGTTACGTATAGTATACAATTCCAAAACTAGAGGCGCAATGCAAGGTTATTAGAAAATAATAACCTTGTCTATAATAACCTTGGGCGCATGCGCAATGTACCTATTATTCCTATTTCAGTGGGAAGAACCGTTCTACCGAGTGATACAAAATGTAATTGGGAAAGTGCCGTTGAAAAAAGTCACTTACCACCGATCATCTATTGTACAAATGGCGTCAATCAACGTGGCAAATGGAGTCAGTGTGCTATTTACCGAGATCAAGTTCATCAACGACAAAGGAACGGCCTTGTACCGATATGGTTGGTACAGTATAATAAAAAATCAATTCAAACCCCCATTTATTGCTATTAAATCTATAGTATAAATTCTTCCAACATATAGTTCATACACTTTCTCTTGGCCAATGGTGTGGAGCGTTCCATAACAGATAGGTAGTTGATATCATATCTTTTTCCGCTGGACCCCATACTTCATACCCCAAATTATGGAATTCTGATGAATATACCCACACATATTCATTCTTTATAATTATATGAACTCATTCACTTATATTATGGAATTTGGAATATATTTTATGGTATTTGAAATATACCCACGCAAAAGGTGGGCATCGCCCTCAACAACCAAACAATGATTACTTACATATATATATCAATACAATTACTGTACAAGAAGCCCTGAACAACATATTGAACATCATAATATAATAGTATAGTAGGCTAATAGGTAATGATTCTGAACATGTTGAAGAAAGATTGCTGTAATAGCCCATCATTTTTATGAGAATTTCCATTGAAATACTTCTTACTATCACATTTCACAAGTGCAAGATCAGAGAGTCAGTCATAGAATGCCACTTTTCTCTTTCAGATAATTCACCATTACAAATTGAGAATGGAGATCTTCCTTTTTTGTGGATTGGCTATGAAATGAGAGAATATAATGTACTTATTTTCTTATTCTTTACATTATTCATTCACTTATTCATTTATTGCGCTTCTTAGTGGAAATGAATTCTACTGAGATTCTAGGGTACCATTCGTGAACTCTCCCTATTTGATAGCTTCATGACGGCGATTTGTTTCAATGCAAGCTCGACTTGTTTTGCAGATTAAACAAATTCTCCTACGCATTCTTGCTTTATTGTATATTGTCTAAGGCGGGTATTACACCATAATAGTTCTATGACATATTTCTATTATCAAACATCTGTGATGATGAAATATTACCGTGTAATGAACCAAATATTATAAATGATCATATCCTATGTCATATGTTCTCCTATAGAGAACATATTATAATATCTTTGATAATAGATATATGACATAGAACTATTATCGTGTAATAGCGGCCTAATGTCTATATCATCAACTAGACTAATTCAACAAACAGAAAATCAAACTTCCCATATGCTTTAAAAAAGTGTCTCAGTGTTACCCACTCTCCCTATAATATTATTCCTTTTTAATGTACAGTACTGCATATTAATTAATTATGAGATGAATAAGATTTCTATTTTTATTTTTCAATGAAAAAATATAATTATTAGGCCTACATAATGTGATCATTATTGAATTGGGTATTGCCTTGAATAGGTACTGGAAAGAAGAAATGAATAAAATAGAATGCTTTGTAAAATATTTTAATTTCGCATAACATGTCTAGGCGTTTTAGTCATTTTCAAGTGGAAATTTGCATTTGAAAATGGTTAAAACGCCGAAACATGTTAGCCAAAATGAAAATATTTCAAAAGATTACTTTGATCTTCGTTAATTTATCGAAAGTTTTGATGAATACAGCAGCCCTAAGAAAAAAAGTAGTGCAATTGTACTATAGCAGTCTTGGAAAGTAGCCTCTAATCTAATGGCATCTAATGCATCTTGTGAACTGTGTTGAATTGGTCCATTTGTTGCAGAGATACAAAGTATTTGCTGCAGGAGAAACCTTTGCACCTGTCAAGGACTCTGATAGGCACTGAAGGCTATGACCTGAGGATAGGCGAAACCAACCATGGAAAAACCATGTATTGCACAAGTGGTTTTACGTGAGTATTCAACTCTCAAATGAGCGACAATAACTGCTCAAGACTGTAATACCGTGTAGAGTAAAATGCATGTAATAATAGCACAGTGAGACTTGAATTGCAATAAAAGACAATCTCTCATGGGGCCCATACACTGGTGATGCCAAACCAAACCATCCAACCACGTGATACCGAATCGGTTGGATGAGTTGGTTGCACCATAACCATCTATCAATTCTCAGACCTTAATGTACAAAACAAGATGGCGGCAATATGGGCCTAACCAAGCGTAATAGCAATAGTTCAAGTTGCTATTCTTTAGAATTAATAAGACAGAAATAGCATATTTTTTATTGTTAATCATTATGATATTAAAATATAATTAATATCCAATACAAAAATAATAATCATTACAATTTGATGAACTTCAAACTAGAATCTGATTTATTATTGTATGTGAAAAGTGGAAATTCAAGACACTCAAATTTCAATCAGTTTTTTCCAAAATGTTTGTAGCCTACTTCACTTGGTGCTCATTTCAACTTTCTTCCATCTCTGAACCTTTCCCCAAATATTTTCATTTTTTTTCCTTTGGCTTGCAAGTTTGAGACATCTTATTGTTTCCTTCACACTCCAGTATCTATCCAAAAAATGTAATTTCAACTCCTCAAAACTTGTTTTTAGAGTTTTATTTAAGCTTTTAGTTGTGTATTTTTACCATTTCTTTACATATCTCAGATCTAAACTTTGAGAAAAAAATATAATAGTCCGGCGTTGTAGGCCTACTGTATATTGTAGGCTATAGTCACAAATTAAGCACTGTTTGTAACCTAATCATTTGATATTTTGAAGCTAACTGGTACACAAGGCAGATCACTGATTTCATTAATTATTGTCTTTCAATTTTACAAAAAGCACATAGGAGCCTAGTTTGTTGAAATAGCTAGTTTGTTGGAATTGAAGGAAATGCATCACTTCTCTTGGCACTCCAATGTTTTTCTTGTAGCACTCCAATTAGTTAATTGTCTATGACAAGAAAAACGTCTTTCTTGATAATAAAACGGTCTTCAAAATGATTAATACAAACTATCAAACTGTCTTTCACTTCAAAATTTTGATGAAAACTTTTCTAACAAATATGTCCATTGAGAGTTTGTTTTCAGGAAACGTGAAAATAGAAATATGAATTGAATTACCATACTTGGATATTGACAATCATAAACACAACACAGACGACCCATTTGTAATAAATTATTATATTCTCAATAAAATATGCCATATTTTTTAACATAAAACAAGACGAATCATGAGAGTAATCCATTGTCAACTCAGTAAACATTCAGTAGGCCTGCTTATGAAATGTTCCAAAAAGTATTTTATAATAAAACATATGATTTTTTGTCAACATAACCAAAATGCTATGAAATCATGAATTTGGAGTAGGGCAATTATGTCCGCCATTTTCCATACAATCAATAGGTACATTTGATAGAATTGATAGATGGTTATGGTTGCACGGTTTTTATTATTATTATTATTATATTATTATTATTATTTTATTATTATTATTATTATTATTATTATCATTATTTTAAATAATTTAACCCAAATCTAAATTACTAAAATCTACTTTTAAAAATCTCATTTTTTCATTCATTCATCCATTCTTTATTTCTATTATCAAAATAAATAGCAAATAAAGTTATAATAAAATTGATTAATTATCAGTCAATTTCCAAGTTCTTCTCACTTCGTTTTTCATATTTTTCCTTAGCCCATACGTGATCAATAAATTATTGTTTCAGTATCACCCAATGCAATAGCACTGCTTGTTTTTATTCCTGAATTATTTTTATTGTTGTTTTTGCATATTAATTAGATCAGCAGTAGCCACAAAATACTCAGCTTGAATTTGAAATTAGCAAAAAAATGATATTAAAAAATGTACTGAACATTAAATGACTCTGGCAGTGCCTATGAACAATTGATGCTATAGTTTGTTCTAATAGAAAAAATTGTGTAGACCTATAAAACGGGAATAAATTGCATTTTAATTAAAAAAAAAAAAACATAAAGGCATCATTCACCTAGGATTAAAATAAATTTTCCAAGTTGCCTTTGTACAAAATGAGAAAATAAATTAATAACCGACAGAATTTTCATATCAAACCTTTCATAATTATCCGAAAATGTTTTCAAATAACCGCGCCAAGATTTTGTTGTATTTAACAGAGAAAATAAAAGTCAGTATTGTTCAGCTGAGTAATCTCAGAATCACTATAACATAACTTATGTTGGTAACAGTTTTGTTTGGATGGTTGGATGAATTGGTTGGATGGTATCTCATACGTCACAATTGGTTGGATGGTATTGGTTTGTGTGGATTTTGATAAAAAACTGAGTTTAATTGAAAAATAAATAAAAATCAAACACCCTTTTTTGAAAACTTTAAAATTATAAAAAACACATACATGTTTTGGGACATAAGCCCATTCTCAATGTGGATAAAAATAGTAATCAATAGTAATTATTTTAAACAGACCTAAGTTTTAAAGTTCATTATTCAAACTGAGATTAAATTCAGTTTTGATGTGTGGACTGTATGTTTGAATATTATAAATAAAATGTCAAAAAAGAAGCACGTGTGACACCTTATTTAGAACATCACCAGAAAATCCAACATGGAAATAAATTTCTCTGGAGTTCAGTTAATATAAATATGTTAGATATCAGAATCTTGTTGGCCAACTGGACAAGTAAGGACTGACAGCTCAGTAAGTGAAATTGTAAAATAGTTACTGACCGATGGTTTAGGTGTGGATCAGTGAACGTAATAACTAACAATGTAAGTGAATATGATCTGACTGGTTGAATGCAGATCATGTAAGTACTTAAACTACAATGACATAAACGGAAAAAGAGAACGAATGAGATCCAAGCAAATAGATTTATTGATGTGACTTTTTAATGACAAAATGTTATGGTTGATTGAGTTGTCATTTTGTGGTCAATGTACTTCTAAATACAAAGACTGCAGGAACAGTCATACAAAAAATTTCATTGAACTGCCAATCAATCAAAATAATAATACAATTATTGATGCTTAATGAATTCAACAAAAAATTGATAGGTAGGGATATTTGATAATTTACAGTGAATATGATCAAGATTCATGGAAAAGACAAACACAAGTTTTTACAAGGAGCAACTGAAGCTCAATTTCAAACAATGAGAATGTAAATATTCAAGTAGGATAGTAAGAGCAATTGATTGACCAAACATAATACAATATTCAAATAAGTGATAAGTCACACCACATCCAATAAGACACATACACCATGTCTCAAAGAGTTGTTATTGATATCACTTGGTTTATTTCCACAATAGAAAAATATATTCAAATATTTTTGAGTGTCCACCTTGCATGGGATTCAATGAAAACAATATAATAAAAAATGTACTGGAACAAACATATGTAACTGTATTTTCAGATGATTATTTTAAAGAAAGATTTTTAGGACCTAACCTTAAATCTGCTCACTTTGAATTTAGGTAATGTTTTAGCGCAACTTTAAATCTATGAATGACCTCAAAACATTTAGGTATGACATATAAAAGTACCTATGTTAAGAAAAGATACATGTACTCATCTTATAAAATGTGGTGAGTCAGATCTGATCCAAATCAGGTATCTGAGAGAAAGAGACCCATGTGGAGTCTAGTGGCGAACTACAGGGCAAAGACAGCAAAGTAAGGTTGGAGACACTCTCCGGGACCCTCTGTGATGCTCTCAGTGACGACTGGGCGACGACCAAAGCAATGACAATGTGGTGATGACCTCAGGAAGGCATCAAAGGTGACGTCCTATTGGTGACGTGAATCCTCATCTTCTTCAGGGATGGAAATGATCATTTGAAGTCGATTTGAATACAGTTCCAAGGGAGGACACTGAATTTGTACATCCACTGATGGTATGGAACGTTCACAAAACTGCACTACTGTACTGCAACAGTTCACAATGTGAATTCAGTGAGTGAGAAACAGAGTTCATAGGTTGAAACTACTGTCCAAGAATGAGAAGCACACAAGCTGTGGCACACTAGAACGAATTAAACTCAAATGTATGAAGACAAGAGGTATTGTCTGTTTGGAGAAGCCTGGACTTGTTCCAACTGGTAAGAAAGAGCAAACTTGGTTGCTGAATGAAATTACAAGGAGAAATTTCTACAAGAAGCTAGACAGTCAAATGAGTAATTGAAAAGAGCCAATTTACTCCCAAATACACAATTCGCAGTAGAGTCTGCTACAAAAAAAGTTGATTGAATAGATGAATAGATCACTGAGCTTTGATTCCACTATGGACATCAAAGTACCTAATTGAGTTTAATTTGAATGTAAATAGATGTCACTCACTCAATTACCAACAATGAATTGTTCATGGAGAACGTTGTAGAAAGTTGTAGTAGGTACTGAAAACATTTTTAACTTGGTGATGATGAAGTCAAAGACACCATGAGAAGTATGGGTTTACATAATATGTTCTAGATGCTTGAAGAAAAATACTGTTGCAAAGATTAGCTTCATATTTGAAAGGACTAAGTTTGAGCACCCATTGGTGATAAGAAAATAATGGAAACTATCAAATTGAAATAAAAACTGTACAATTTCAAGGCACCGACATCAAAGGGGCCACTAGCCTGCCACCATCTTTTTCAGCAAGAGTGAACAAGAACCAGCCTGCTTCTGTCCCGAAGAGACAGGTTTGTGCATGCTTCTTGGACCAATGGGAGGCAAGAATTAAAAACAGGAAAACCGAAATATATTTGCAAATAATAGAATAGGTAAATATTAACCAAAATATTGGTGGCAAAGACCAACTATTAATTTTAAAGAGTGTAGGGTACAACAATGTTTCTTAATAAATAGGTAATAAATGATTTGAGAAAGACGCCACTTCTTTCAACTAGACCTAGGGGAAACCGCCAACCGCCATTAATGGACGTTTGGCTACCAAATTGAACCAGACCGAATTATTGACTGAGACATCATCTGCCAACAAATATACAAAATGGAATGCCAACACAAAAATGTTGCTACACTTGGCATATGAGATTCAACAGTTTGGTTTGTTTTGGCATCACCAGTGTATGGGCCCTATAATGCCTAGTTTATATGATGCCAATTGGTGAGGCAATTGTCATAAGACAACTGATGCCAGGTGCAAACAGCTGATATTGTCTATTGAAGTTTTCATCAAGCCATGCCTAGTTGGTGATTCTTGAATCAAAAGATTCAATAGATACCTTACATCAGCTGCTAATTTCAGGAGACAATTAGGTGAGGATGGATGGCTCCAGTGGAACTTGTCATGGTCAAGTAGAGCCCATTTTTCCATTGTATATTTTTTCAACAAGAGTTGTGTTTGGTGTTTTGCAGTTCACAGTAGTAAATCAAACATCTGCTGTTCTTTATTGCACGACACACTACAACTGGTTTCTATTTCTTTGCAGCTGCTTTCTATCATACAGCAGCTGTTTTTTACCACACTGCAGCTGTTCTTTACCGCACTGCAGCTGATCTTTACTGCATTGCAGCTGTTCTTTATCGCTTTATAATTGTTTTTATTGTGCTGCAGCTGATGTTCTTTACCACACTGCAGCTGTTCTTTACTGCATTGCACCATTTGTCATAAACCACAGGTTTTGACAGCTCCTCAAGCATATAAAAATTTAAAATTAATTCCGTTTTATAATTTATATACATTATATAAGCCAGATCACCAGGAAGTAAATTTGTGCTGACTGGATGAAAAGGCTCTGAGCTGCTAAGTGGTGGAACTTTTCAGTCTCCCCACCAGCCAGTTATTTTTCACATTAGATTTTCCCACTATTTCTTTTCTGGAGTCAGTTGTGTTTGTGCCTCCTGAAGACTCTGACTGGCCTGGACCTGGACCTTCCCTCTGGTTAGCCAAGGATGGGGTATCGTTAAAATAAATTTTATATATTTTTTAATAATTATTTTTTTTTTAGGATATTGATGTAACCTTTTTTTAAAAACTTAAGAGGATGATCCTCAATTAAATTAAATATATAAAAACTCTTATTTTAAAATTATAAAAATTATTCTAAATTTTAAATAAACCCCATTTTTTCAGTTTTCTGTTTTTAAGCAAATTTTTCATCAATTGATGTTTGGAAATAATTTTAAGAAACCTCTTTATTTTGTTGCAATTTATTAAAACATTAAAATTCGTATATATCTTAATTAAAGTCTTTATTCACATATTTGTTTTCATAAATCTTTCAAACCTTTAGCTAATATTGAAATTATTTGCTCTACCATCTGAACGAGGCATCTCCAGTCATTTGTAATACTTTTCTTCCCGTTTTGGGAAGTGGTGGAGCCCCCAACTTTTCAATTTATATTTAACATAATATAATATTACAAATGATGGAGACGCACACTAATCAATTCCCCACAAATGGTGGAGGAACGCCGTGTTTATTTCTGTACTCTAAATTAATTTAATTGCTAAATAAATAAAAAATAACAGATTAATCTGACATTCAGTTGGACTTTTCCGGTCCCTTAATCCCGTAAAACTATGATTAGCAAATTAAATAAGTCCAATTTAATATAATTAAAATCAAAAAGAAAATAAATTCACTGCATAGTCTTATAAATATCGTCAGATAGAATAGTAAATAAAAATAATACTTCATAACTTAAACAATACTTTTCGAATAATTAGAACAAAATTGTCAGTGAAAGTGATCAATTGAAACTTAATTATACTTTATTGCATGACCTTCATTTCAGCACGTCTACGATTTACGATTATGGAGACAGCTAATTGTTTGATCAAGTTCAATAGTATTCAATTATATAATATGCTCTCGAATAGCATAAACAGAACTCTGAATGGGATTGAACATTCATTAACCAACGTTATGACTATTTCTAAACTGTGTATGTGCATGTTACAATAGTATTATTTTTTATTTTTTTCATTCATATGATTAGGTACATTTCCCAAGCAAAACAATTTGAAAATCATAAAGCACTGCTTTCCAATGACCAGTTTACCCGATCTTAGAAGTATTTCCACTAGTAAACTCGATTTAGAAAATGCCAGATATTTAGCAGAGCAGTACAAACTTTATATACCCAAAAATGCTGACTTGGAATTTATCAGGTCCACTCTAAGATTAATTAAAAAGAATTTTAATGATCTTCCAAATTATCAAAAAGAGCGAGAAAGAGCTGTTCAATACATTCTAACTACTGTTAAGCTTTCAGATGAATTAAAAGACCAATTTCCTGATCTGCATATTCTAGAGAAAACCTAAGGCAAAACTTTAGACTCCAGGAGACAGGAGAAAATTCTCGCCCATCAACACCTCTTGTAAAACAAACGAGTCAAACTGAATTTGTTTTCCCAGAGAAAAGTCTCGAACAAAACAAAGAAACTAAACATCTATCCTTGTCAACACCAAATTTATTAGAAATACCAGCATTTAAAAAACCTGTAATTCCTCCCACTAAATTACCCAACAAGGACATCCAAATAATAACCAACCAAGACCCCCAAATAATACAAGTTGAAGAGCCTCAAAAAGTTCAAGTTGAAATAATAAAACAGGACACCCAGATCCAAACAGCAATGGCTGACAGGAAAAGACCATTTTTACTCCTCAATCATTTTCGGCCGCACCTCACGAAAATATTTCCGAATTTATTCAAAATTATAAGCGAGTTGCCAAAGCAAACTCATGGGATAATGACGATTGCCTTATGTATCTCCCATTCTATTTGAAAGGAAGCGCCGCTCAATACTTTGAAACTATATCTGAATCCTTCAAAAACAAAATACCCTCAATTTCGAAAATGTAACAAATGCACTACTTGGCTACTTTGAGCCAATTGCATCACTTGAAAAAATCGAAATAGAATTGATGAATCGAAAAATGTCTCCCAGAGAAACCATTCAAAATTACATGGCTCATATTCTGTTTCTATGTCAGAAATATGATTCAGAAATGTCAGAGAAAAGAAAAATACGCTACATCTTGAGAGGGCTTCTTCCCCATATATTGGACAAAATAATCATGTTGAAAAACGACACAATGGCGGAATTGGAAAATAATATTCAGAAATTCGAGTTATCCCAATTTATTACTGACGATAGAGTAGGATTGTTACCACACTCATCAAACGAAAGTAAAAATATGTTAGGGCTATCACAACATGAAGAGCGAATAAACAATTTGTCCAACAGATTAGAGAAATTGATTAAAAAATCTGAAGAGCAACAAATGATACACGTGGTTCAACCCTCACATAAAATAGAGATGCAGGATAGGCCCCAGAGATCAAATACTCTTTATCAAAAACCCAAAAAATACAATAACACACAACATAATGAAGTCCACTCAGGCACACAGAATTTCAAAAACAAACAACAATGTGCAATTTGTCACTATCAAAACCATACAACAGAAAATTGCTATCATAACAAATTGAATCAGAAAAATCAAACAAATTCTTCAATTCCTAATAAGAAACAACGCCATTGCGCCATCTGTAATTACAGGAATCATAACACTGATGAATGCTATTACAATGGATTGAATAAGAAAAATGCTGCTGAAAAGGCTCAGCCTCTCTGCGAAATTTGTAAGAAAAGTAATCACACAGTAGATTCATGTGAATTCAATAAACTTCCAAAAACGAGTAGAGAGGACACCTGACACAGCGACCGCTGTAAGGTGTCCGATTAGAATTAAAGAAGATGTAAAAAGAAAAATTCAGGAGATGACAAATTCACAAAATAATAAATCTTATGCTGAAATTGTAGCCATTCCTAAAGATTTGGATAAGTCATCAACAATAACACCACAAATGGATTCACGAGCAGATAATCCTCAAAGAGTGAAACAAATCCACAATACACATAAAACATTTGATAATTCTCAGAAAATTAATTCAAACAACAACGAAGATATTAAAATTCTAGATGAAAATAACGAAGATAGAAATACAATGATAATTATCCAGAACATAATAGATAATTATGCTTTCCCAATAGTAACTGATTTCCAAGTTTTTGATGCGGAAAATACATTTAGTCTGTTAACCAGTACTAACAAGAATCTTACTGAAATAATAGAAGAGGATAACGTTGATGTTCCATTTTGGATTTTTCTTTTAAAAGACCTGTAAAAATAAGTAACAACGAGAATTTGAATGTTGGCTATTCGTTAATAATAAGTGATAACAAAACCGGAAAAATATATCATTACACAAATTCTATGAATCATAATTATCAAGATGCGAAAAGTCTTGCATACAAAATATTTCTAATGAGAAAAGCTCTCCCAGTATCGAAAAACATTTCACATGATTATTCTGAAAGGTACCAACAATTGAGCTTCCACGATGAAATTACAACTCAAATTCACCTAATCGGATACTTCATCAATATATTGTACTACTTACTGAAATTCAGGACAATAGAAGGATTTTCAAAGCTTGACAATATTGCAAATTTACAAGAAAAAATTTAAACAATATAAAAATATGCTTGAAGGAAAAACGACCGCTATCAACTATGATTGATAAACCAAGCGTTTTCTTGTTAATAGAAGAAAAACTCGCTCATGACAAATTCACTCCAGCTGCTTCCTAAACCTCCAGAAAAATTAATACCTATAGGTACACAATGTAACAAGGTAGGAACAGCCTTACAAATTTTTGGTGAATCAAATAATAAACAAATAAATATTTTGATAGATTCAGGCTCAAATGTCTCTCTTGTAGGAAACATTTAGTTGCAGAAGAAGACATTGTTGATAATCTGTATGTTGCACTATATGCAGCCAATGAGAAGAAAATTCCATTCTTAGGAAATGCAATAGTAAAATTCACCATAGAAAACATCGCTTATGAACAAAATTGTTACATAGTTGACGAATTGTCAGTAGATTTACTGGTAGGAAACAAATTCTTCTTGAAAAATAAAATAGACCTCAAATACAGTTCCCACGAGATAAAACTAAGTGAGAAAGTATCAATTCCCATGGATAGCAATTGGATAAAGGATGTTCAAAGCCAATCATACATGATAACGCAACGTTTCGTTCTTGATACAGACATAAAAATTAATCCATTTGAGACAAAAGAAATTGCAATGTTGAAAAACTCTCATGACAGTACATCTCAATTTTTCACACCGAATGACACCTTACGACGCGGAACGATTTTCTCACACGCGTTAACCGATGAGGTTGACAACTTTCAAGTTATGAAACTCCTGATTTCCAATATATCGGAAAAATACTTCGAACTCAAAGCAGGCCTAGAAATCGGCGAAGGCTCTGAGACGAGATTTTCCGCACATTCGACACCAATAGGAAAAAAGTCCCACGGGACAATCAAAGAGATACCTATTGTTATAAAAAACGACATTCTATTGAAGCCTCATGAACAAATAGATTTGTTTGTAGAAAACTATGATGAGATTCTGAATTGCAATAATTGTCAGTTCACACCAAATCCACATTACTTGAATAAATGTAAAATAAATGTTTCACTTACTAAAACTACTGACAAATCACTTGAATTCATTGCTTATAATTTTTCTTCAAAACCTTTAACTCTTAGAATTGGATCTCAGTTAGGAAACTTAAAGATAAAACCAAACGAGCAATTTCACAGAGAAACAAAATACTTGGAAGCTAGAGAGATTAGCCAAATAAATGTAAAAATATCAACTGATAACGAACTTCCTGATATTATAATACACGAAAATAAAAAAATAGATGTCAATAAAAATATTTGTGAAACATCGTACAAAGAAGTATCCAAACTCATTACAGAATATGGACGTTTTCTCCAAGGACAAATATGATATACCTGATTCTAAACTCCCAGCCAGTTATTTTTCACATTAGATTTTCCCACTTTTTCTTTTCTGGAGTCAGTTGTGTTTGTGCCTCCTGAAGACTCTGACTGGCCTGGACCTGGACCTTCCCTCTGGTTAGCCAAGGATGGGGTATCGTTAAAATAAATTTTATATATTTTTTTAATAATTATTTTTTTTCAGGATATTGATGTAACCTTTTTTTAAAAACTTAAGAGGATGATCCTCAATTAAATTAAATATATAAAAACTCTTATTTTAAAATTATAAAAATTATTCTAAATTTTAAATAAACCCCATTTTTTCAGTTTTCTGTTTTTAAGCAAATTTTTCATCAATTGATGTTTGGAAATAATTTTAAGAAACCTCTTTATTTTGTTGCAATTTATTAAAACATTAAAATTCGTATATATCTTAATTAAAGTCTTTATTCACATATTTGTTTTCATAAATCTTTCAAACCTTTAGCTAATATTGAAATTATTTGCTCTACCATCTGAACGAGGCATCTCCAGTCATTTGTAATACTTTTCTTCCCGTTTTGGGAAGTGGTGGAGCCCCCAACTTTTCAATTTATATTTAACATAATATAATATTACAAATGATGGAGACGCACACTAATCAATTCCCCACAAATGTTTAGTTTCTCCAAGTTTCTCCAAGTCCAATGGTGGAGTTTTCTCCAAGGACAAATATGATATACCTGATTCTAAACTCCCAGCAGTACATATAAATTTAGCAGACAACACACCTGTCTTCTCTTCACCATACAAATTGGCGGCTTCAGAACGCTCTGAAATGAACGATATGATTGATGGTTTATTAAAATCTAATGTAATCGAGAAAGCTAGGTCAAATTACGCCTCACCAGCCTTCATAGTCAGAAATAGAGATAATAAACCGAGAATGGTCATAAATTACAAAAACTCAATTCTAAAATAATTCATGATAAATATCCTATCCCTAACCCGACAACTGTTCTGGAATCACTCAGCACAGCAAAGTTTTTATCTACTCTTGATTTGACGTCAGCTTTCTATTCGATGTCAATTGCTGAAGGTTCTAGACACTTAACAGCTTTCAACACTCCAGATGGTCTCTACCAATTCCGTAAGGTACCAATGGGATTAGCGATCTCCCCAGCAGCCTTTCAAAGAGGGATTAGTCATGTGTTTTCAGATATGCTGTATAAAAGTGTATTAATATATATAGATGACTTGTACATTATGTCTTCATCAATTGAAGAACATATCAAGAATATAAAAAGTGTTTTCAGTAGACTTAGAGAAATTAATCTGAAACTAAATCCGGATAAATCGAAAATTTGCTACAAATCATTGAAGGTACTAGGACATTGGGTTTCCGAAGAGGGAATATCCCCACTCCCAGAAAATGTAGAAGCGGTATTGAAATTGCCAGTGCCTAAAAATGTAACAGAGCTGAAACGATTCTTAGGAGCAACATCTTATTACAGGAAATTTATCCCCTGTCTATCAAAACGAGCTTATCCGTTGACACAGTTGACGCGTAAAGACGCAAAATTTGAGTGGACAGAAGCTCATCAAAAATCATTTGAAGATCTCAGAGACTGTTTGATAAAGAAACCAATATTGATGCATTATAATGATGAAAAAGAGACGTATATTTTAACAGACGCATGCGCTATCGGAATTGGCGGTTGCCTCGCCCAAAAAGATTTTGATGGTGTTATAAAACCTGTTGCGTACGTTTGCGACGACTCACAAATTCGAAGAAAACTGGCCTCGTCACATCTAGAGATGTTAGCAGTTACTTACTGTATCAATCATTTCAGATCGCTCATAATAAATGACTATTTCACTGTACATACTGACCATGCTTCCCTTCAATATTACAAAAATATTAAAGAACCAAATTCAAGACTAGCTAAATTAGCAGCAAAGCTAGCACAGTACAATTTTGACATAGTATACAAACCAGCGAAGTCTTTGCTTTTAGTTGATGCACTTTCTAGAGCTCCAATTGATAAAACAATCGAGCCAGATTGGCAAGATATCAATGCAATAGAATGTGTGAACATTGGGCTATTGCAAAAACAAGACGAGTTTCTAGGCAAAATCTATTTTGCGGTAATAGATCTCGATAAGGCAGACCCAATAACTGCCAGAAAATCACGAAACTATATTTTAAAGGATGACATTTTGTATTTCAAACACTTGCATCAAAACGTCGTTCATTTGAAACTTGCAATCCCAACCACTTTGATTACGCAAATTCTTGGCCAATATCATAACGATATTACATTTGGAGGACATCTAGGTATTCATAAAACACTGTCCAAAATAACGCCAAAATACCACTGGCCGACGATTCGACAAGATGTCATAAAATACGTGAAAACTTGCCCCACATGCCAAGTAGCTAAGAAAAGTAGGGAGAAACAGGGTGGTCCATTAAAACCCATTACTATAACGAGTCAACCTTTCGACACAATTTGCATTGATGCATGTGGTCCACTCTCTCTTTCAGGTGGGAGATACAAGTACATTTTCGTAGCTCTCGATCGAACAACTCGTTTCGCATATTGTGAGCCAACAACGGCTATAGACGCTAAAAATACAGCAAAATTCATTTTAAATTTTGCATCTCTGTATGGACTACCCCGTACCATCCATACAGACAATGGATCAAATTTTAAGTCAGAACTCTTAAAACAGCTGTGTCTCTCATTAGGTGTATCTCAAAAATTTGGGTCAACATACATGCCTTCTAGTCAAGGGTTGACCGAAAGATATAATGCAACCTTAATGAATATGCTAAGATGCTATTCCAATGAGAAACAGAATAATTGGCACCTAAATATTCGCCATGTATGTTTCGCATACAATTCAGCAGAACAAGCATCGTTGGGTTATTCACCATTCTACTTGCTACACGGATTTCACCCTATGAGCTATTTAGACATAGCGATCCTACCAGTTTCTCCAACCGGTACAGAAAGAGCTGAAGTTCTAAAAAATCTTCTGGAGATTAGAAATTCTCTGCCAGAAATATTGAAAAACGCACAATTGCAGCAGAAAGAGCAATTCGACAAGAAAATAAAACCATTGCAATTCAAAGAAGGTGATAAGGTTTTAATACAATACCCCCAGGCACAGCCTGATACTTGCACAAAACTAAACAATCCTTATAGAGGTCCTTTTAATGTCGTTAAACAAATAAATCCACAGAATGTAGAAGTAATAACTAATCGTAAAGGAAAGCCATCTCCTGAAATAATACACATACGGAGGTTGAAAAAATATCATTCTAGGGAACCAATTAATTAAAGATAATAATTCATCTATATTATGAATATTGTAGTGCGGTGCATTGGTATAATCACCCTAATAACAAGTTGTAAAATATAATAATATGTGTATAATGATTAAATTATGAAATAGGAACTATTCATCAAATATGAGTTTATTGATTATTATTGTTAGGAGCTAATTGTTCTGATTTATAAATAGGAATTTAATCATCATTATTAATATGAACTATAAATATTTAATTAATTGATATAGAGTAGCCTACAAATAATTTTTTTTTTTTGAAGTTTTAAATGTTGAATAAGATGTGTACATTAATTTCAGGATTATTCCAGGAAGCAGCTGACGCAATTAATGAATATTATTTTAGGAATTGTAGTATTAATATTGTAGTAGTAATATTGATAGTACTTACATAATAGTATTGATTTGTTTTGTGTTTAATAATTGATGTGTGAAATTAACATTAATGATGTGAGAAATTAATTGATGAGTTTAATCATGATAAATCTATTTTGTAGGAATATAATTATTATTATTTACTTAGGAAGGCTATGTGAATTCAACGTGACTAACGAATTTTGATTTCACAGAAAAATAGTAATCCCGACTATTATTTTTCATATGTAAATAACAATTGTAATTTCTATTCGACAGAAACACTACAATAACATCCGATTTCATTGACGGCAACAACTGCTGAGCTTGCGACCTTGTGTAAAGTACAAGGCCTACTTTGCAGTTCCACCGTTCAGACGGCCATTCAGTAAGCGGAGCGGTGACCTGGAGGAGAAAATCCCCCCCCCCCTGCCATTCCACACTCGAGACGTCATCGGAAGAAAATTCCCTCCCTGTCCACCCAATCGGCAGAACACGAGGAATCACCTATTTCTTCCTTGACAATAACTTGCGGCAGTGTAGCGGAACCGGAATCCCCCCGTCCCACCCTCACGACAGCGACGAAGAAAATTCCCTCCCTTGCTCTTCGCAATATCCCCAGAGAAAGAGGATCTTCGTCATTGTCCATCATTACTCCTGGAGTGAGAGAGGAACATACCCCTACCCCTCACTACAGCGCAAAGGAGAAGGAATCCCCTCACACCCCAGATTCAACAAACCCCTTGACTACCATCATTCAAAGGATCAAGAGGAAGAAGAAGAAAATCACCCCCTGGCCGCCTTCAACCACCAACACATTGCAAAGCAATTGTGAAGAAGTGTGACAGGACACGTCAACGCATATCATGAACTTTATTAATTTATTGATATGAAAAAGTTGTAATGGTGATTCATTTGTTTGTTTTTTGTAAATAACAGTGTTTTTATCTAATATAATTTTTTATTTCAGGTTAATTGTAGTAATTTGAAATTTAATAATAATTAACGATCCTATAAGGACAACAATTAATTTATGTCATAATGATTTAGTTTTTTTTAAATGAAATTTATTACATTGAAGTCTATCACTTACTTGTGAATTCGCTTCACCATTTTTGAAATTTTTCATTTAATGTAATTTTGTCTATCATTTGTCTATATTTTATGAAACTTTTATTTTCATTCTATGCAACATTAATTATTATTGATTTGAGTTTTACTGAATTGAGACTATTGTCTGTAAGATTTTTTATTTGAAACTAGGTATCTCATGTCATTTTGCTAGAATCATAATTTCACGCTTCTTTTGTTACTTGTTCTAATTATTTTTAATTTAAAAATTTATGTTTATTATTTCGCTTTTTAGAAAGTAATTTCATATATTAATCAAGTAGGAACTTGAAGAGAAATCTTGTGTAATAACAGCCAACCAAAAATAATCCCTTTAAGTAATATTTCATTTTAAATTAATAACAACAAAAAAAAACTTAAATGACTATCAAAATTCTACACTTCATTTTTCTTTTATCAGTTCAATGTAAATCAATTGAGCCTACTAAAATATTTTCTGGTGTAATTTTCAAAGAAATCCCTCATACATTCTTGTATGAAGCATCCGTACTTAACCTACCAAACGACCTTCCCGTCAAATAATTTCGAACTTCAAGAACAAAGAAAAGTACAACTTCCAGAATGTGACGACGAAGATTGTGAACTAAACAAGGCCATTAGACAACTCTATCTCCTAACAAATGGAATCATCGTCCATGAAAACGATGATTGCAACTTAAACACCACACACAACTCAAAATCCAAAAAATCAAGAACTAGAAGAGCAATTGAAGTTATTGGAGATTTCCTACACTTTTGCTGTGGAACAGCAACCGACTCGAACTCCACACTTTGACATTCAACGAGAAGACGATTGCAGATCATCTGAACGCCTTCAAGGATATCGTGCATGATGACCACAAAGACCTAGTAGAGGTTACTGACAACTTGACTGAATTCACCAAAAACATCTCCAGTCAAGTCCACCAGACGTATCACAACATACAAATCCAAATAAATGAAGTCTTGAGGAAAATTCAGAAAAATCAATACAAGACACTTTTCGACAACATGATAGACTACATTTTCCATGCATTTACACAGATTCACCTACTCGCTCGACTTCAATTCATAAAATCAGTAAAAACAACTTGCCAAATGGGACTGCTACCTCAAAATGTAGTAAGCAGAGATATTCTACTTCAAGATCTAACCGTTTTACAAAACAAATTATCATCCAATAACTACAGTTTGGCAGTACCAATGACTTCTCTACAAGAATATTACAGCTTGAAACTCGCAAGTTGTAACTTTAAAGAAGAAACAATACAGTTGACGATGAAAATTCCAATAATTTCAAAAGAAGAGGAAATGAAATTATTCACCTACATTCCGACGCCATTAACATGGAAGGATAAAAAGTGTACATTGAAACAGAAGAAACTATTAATTGCTAAAGGTCAGAACAGGACAGCTGTGATTACCGACGACCACTTGAAACAATGCAATCCAGAAAAAACAAAACTTTGCTACATTCCAAGGCTACAACAATCAGATGACCTCACTTCTACATGCGCATCCCATCTAATCTCATCTTCAACTTTGGGCGAACTTCAAGAATTTTGTCATTTCACATGTGAGACTGATTTTAACACCACCTCCATTGTTGAAGAGAATCCAGCAAGTTTTTATGTATCGAGCATTCAACCTAATACAAACATCATATGCAATGGGACCATCCAACATGAACTCGCAACAAATTTACCAGGGACAACACATATTCTGCTACCCTGTCATTGCTCTCTGGAGATGGGAACCACTACCTTAATTCGAACCACTTTCCCTTGTGATTCTAGAATACCCAGCTTACCACTCCTCAATCACTTCCTTCCTCTTCATTGGCTCAATGTAAAATCAATCAAAATCAATCCTTTTAAACCTCTTCAAAATACAAACTTCAATAATTTTTCTGACATTTTTAATGATGATTGGCACATGAATATACCAACTTTTTTCATTCACAATCACATTTCAACTGATACTTTTGAGAAAGTAGAATTGCCTTCCTCATGGACTGATGTTTTAGACTCAGCTTCTTTCACTAAATATTTATTTTTTGTTTGGTTGTGCTTACTCACTCTTATAGCAATAATAATATTATGGAAAATTTACATAATGACAGTTCGTCTTCAACTGGTAGCACGACCTGGTGTAACTATGTATGAAATGCAATAATAATGAGAAGAAAATAATAAATTAAAAACAACAAAGAAAGACATAAATTAATATTATTTAGCTGAGCAAATAATACTAATATGAAATATTCAATAAATAAATTTTTTATTTTCATTTACTCTACCAGGTATTATGTTTAGAATTAGAATTTTTTATTTTCTCATGTAATTTAAATTTAGGGCAAAAAAAAGTGAAGACCACTGTAGAATGGTTAGGCCTATTCTGTTATCAATTTATTTCGTAGTATTAAGTATTATCTAATTTGAATGGCTTGTATTGTATATTTTTGAGTTATTTGACATTAGAAAAAATTATATATAAAATATCAAGTTATAAGTGCAACTCACACACTATTAGAAAATGTATCAGATAACTCTATAAACTTCTTGAATGAATTGATTATTCAATTATAAACTTCATATATGTGGTAGTTCTATAATTTCAGCATGAAGACCATTTATAATTCTAGAATAGTAATAACATCTAGGTTTAAGTAGAATATCCCAATACTTTGAATTGTTTTCTCTATTTTATAGGATTTTATTATTTTCAATTTCTAGGATTAATAAATAAATAAGAATTCATTTCACATAAAATCAATGTAAATGGCCAGAATGGACAGCCAGAGTCGGCTGTCAAAGCGAAGGAGGGGGAGATGTCATAAACCACAGGTTTTGACAGCTCCTCAAGCATATAAAAATTTAAAATTAATTCCGTTTTATAATTTATATACATTATATAAGCCAGATCACCAGGAAGTAAATTTGTGCTGACTGGATGAAAAGGCTCTGAGCTGCTAAGTGGTGGAACTTTTCAGTCTCCCCACCAGCCAGTTATTTTTCACATTAGATTTTCCCACTTTTTCTTTTCTGGAGTCAGTTGTGTTTGTGCCTCCTGAAGACTCTGACTGGCCTGGACCTGGACCTTCCCTCTGGTTAGCCAAGGATGGGGTATCGTTAAAATAAATTTTATATATTTTTTAATAATTATTTTTTTTTTAGGATATTGATGTAACCTTTTTTTAAAAACTTAAGAGGATGATCCTCAATTAAATTAAATATATAAAAACTCTTATTTTAAAATTATAAAAATTATTCTAAATTTTAAATAAACCCCATTTTTTCAGTTTTCTGTTTTTAAGCAAATTTTTCATCAATTGATGTTTGGAAATAATTTTAAGAAACCTCTTTATTTTGTTGCAATTTATTAAAACATTAAAATTCGTATATATCTTAATTAAAGTCTTTATTCACATATTTGTTTTCATAAATCTTTCAAACCTTTAGCTAATATTGAAATTATTTGCTCTACCATCTGAACGAGGCATCTCCAGTCATTTGTAATACTTTTCTTCCCTGTTTTGGGAAGTGGTAGCCCCCAACTTTTCAATTTATATTTAACATAATATAATATTACAAATGATGGAGACGCACACTAATCAATTCCCCACACATTTTCTCATAGAATTATTTGAATTGTGGCAGCTGGTTTGTCTGAAATTGAAAATGATTTCAATCCAAGCTCAAACTGTTCTGAGGTTATGCTTGTGGACCGATGATTCATTGTTTTCTATTTTCAACTACTTTTATACTATCACAAAAATAGTTGTGCAAAACTAATATGGGAAGGTGTTCATATCATATCCGTATATCAGTTTCAACTCTTGTCTATTGAATTCAGGTTTATAAACTCAACCTCCTCACATTTGTTATGAAAATAATATAATACCGGTTTCCATTTTGTATGCAGGGAGTTAACGTGCATGCCAGCAACATTAGAGCAGAGAACGGGTCTGCAGCCATGGCAGAAAATGAGCATCTGGCTGAAGGCCAAACGGGACTCGCATTGGCACTCACTCACACCAATAATGGACGAAGCCAATCAGCTGCTTCTGTTTGGCAAACCTGTCCTCAAAGTGGTGACACAGCGAATTTGGCAATGCAAGGATACATATTTTGGTTTGGAATGGGTGTGTGAAGCTGGCATCGCCCACTTCAAAAATATATTTGAAAATGATCTAGATAGATTTTTTATTGTATGTTTAGCTATATTCTCAATAATGGTTTGATTCAGAAATTGAGAGAAGTGGATTCAGATATAGATATAGGCCTACTTAGTACTTATACTTTAGGCATGCCTACTAACTGAACTCCAACCAAACTTGAGGCTAATATAAGGAACTTGAGATAAACCAAATCAGGGTTGCTACTGTAATGGTGACAAATACATTTTGGCAAAGCTAGATGACAAGTCTAATAATCTACAACATCAGATACTAGCGCACAAGGAACAGACAAAAGTGTGTCAGCTAAATTCATTTCATTAGAATGCAGTACAAAATTCTTCTTTTTTGTTCCTACAGGTTTTAGAACTCAGGCAGTCTATGCAGACTTTTTTCTGTATTTTCTATAAGTATTCATTGAAAGTGGTAATATAGAATAAGCTATAGAAAATAAATAAACTGACTGGGAATGTGTAAACTTGCCTAAATCAGAACGAAAACACATAATATGATTTTTGACATGTAATAGGTTTACTGTTTGTTAGTATTCTTTGGATTACAAATTGTGTGAGCTTTGTCATAGCTTCCTTTAATATTAGGTGAACTTTCATTCCAAAATAATACATTACCTTTGAAGTGAGAACTGTCAAGATAAGGAGAGTGGGTCCATTCCAAAGTGTTCATAACATTCTATAATCAGCTGTTTTAATGGATGCGTTTCTTGTGTGCGTTCTCACATTTGTCTTGCTACAGAATATATATTTCTTGAGACATAATTGTCTATTTTCAATCTTTCCTGTCAGTCTCTATCACAGCCCTTTACAAAAAAAAAAAAAAATCTATACAAAAATTTTCATGGAACTATTTCATGCAAATTATGCTCAAAAGAGAGAAAAAACTTGATCAACATGCATGATTCATAACTGTAGGCTACTCAATGCTTTTATATAAATAAACTCCAAGGTTATTACAAAATTAAATATCCTTGAATAGACTCTACCTACAGTGCGACGTTGCAATTTATTAAAGGAAGCTATGGTTTACACATTCACGTCTATTCAATGTATTTATCTAATATCATGTCATACAAATTAGGGTTCATTCACCACAACTCCATCTCAGAGAATTTTGTTGCGGGTGGAGACATTGGTGAGGGTGTTGATACCAGTGAGGCAGCTCGAGACCACAGACGATGTGCAGATAATCAACACTCGACTCCCAAATCAACAAAAATCAGTGGAAATGCTCATCAAGAAACACAACAACCTCGATGAAGAACAGTACTACAGCAATCCAAAAGTCGGTTAGTATCAAGGTGATTAGAATAGAAAGGTATGAGTCATCAACATCGTAGCCGGGAGGAAACTGTGAGTTTTGACGTCATTCGCCCCACAGCTGTTTAGCAAACCTAGTAGTTAGGAGCTTCGTCTGCTCCTTGTGCATTTGACCTTGGTTCCAATCGCTGATGTTGTAAATTGATTTTTCTATGCCTATTTGAAAAACTTTTTGGCAATAGCTATACAGCCCATATTTATATTATTCACATGCAATCCATCTATTACCAAACCTATTCTTGTAACCTCTTTACCCATTATGTTTTGAAATAGAAATTTTTGCATCTTTTTTGAACAGATTCTGTACTAATAACAAAAACCACATGTTTGCAAAAAAATGATGCAGTGATAACATAATAGTCTGTTCAAATCAGAGTGCATATTTTCCATGACGTCAGAAATGATTTTAATCTAATTACTTTGATTGGAACACACAAGGAGCAGACAAAGTTCCTAACTTCTAGGTTTGCTAAACAGCTGTGGTGCCAATGTCTTCAGAACTCACGGTTTCCTCCCGGCTACAATGTTGATGACTCATACCTCTCTATTCTAATTACCTTGGTTAGTACAACATGACATTCAAATATCATACTTATTGACATTCATAGATATTCATAACCACAGTTTTTGACTCACAACTATAGCCTACTCAGTCTACAAACCTAACCCCTCCTCAAAGGTTTTGACGTAATGGTCCTTCCTTTTTCTTACTCCTGAATTTTTCAATTTATTGCCCAATGACTTAAAATAAATTCTCAGGTTACGAAATAGGAACTATTTTATTAAATCTAGCATTAAAAAATGGTTGCTAAACTTAATTTGGAAAGTATGTATATTGTATAACCCTTAAGGCGCCTCCATACATGCGGTATTTGGGAAATACCGAACATTTGGTGTTTGGCGAACTGTTTTGCTTGCTATTTCCCAACTAACGAACACACGTCTCCACACATGCGTGGTTTTCCGAGCACGTATTCGTACTGGGAATGGCGAATTGTCAACCGAATAGGTGACATTTTCAAGGTCAATAATGTCAAAATACTGTCGAAAATTTCAACTTTAAAAAATCCAACACTACGGTACTAATTTCAACTTTAATCTTGGCAATGATTGAATATTAATGTTCGTAGGAAATTTTAAAACATTTAAAGAATCAAGATTATAATTCAGTAACCTGAAACGGACTGGACATTTACTAGTTTTCAATATAATATTTGAATTGAATTTAATTCAATTTCATAGTATCAAAATTGATTATATCACCTAAAAATCATCCACAGACTGTAATTTAATATTTTTCTCGTCTAAAAAAATTATGTATTAAATTAACACGTAAGAAACTTTTCCTCAATTGACTTAACCTCAATCTACATGCAACAACAAACAACAAAATTAGCCGAACATGAAGGCGAATGTGTGGATGGGCAAAAAGTTCGCTATTTGCCGAACATTCGTCCACTTTGATGTGTCCAAAAGACCGACAATGGACGGAACACACAAACATTCGTGTTCGCTATTTCCCAAATAGCGAACTCTCCGCTCCACACTAGTCGTGATTCGGCGACTAGGTGTTCGGTGTTTCCCGAATAGCGCATGTATGGAGCTGGCTTAAGATGTAATGCTGCAGCATTCCCAAAATTCAGTCTAGTATTTGTTTTCTCTTTGTTTTTAGATAGATATAAATTATCATTAAGAGAAGTCCTTTACTTCCATGTCACTTGATTGTAATATAAAACGTACTATCAAAAACACTGATGGTCATTGATTGATCAGTACTAGCCTAATGTTATAAGTTATGCCTCTATTTTTCTTTTACATTTTATTTATTTCTTTCTAAGATACTCCATAATGTGGACGTGATTTATTCACTTGCATGATTGATTATTTCTAAATTTATTGATCAAGTTACTAAAAAAAGCATCGATAATTGAAAAAGACTTCATTATTACAATTAATATTTTCGAGTTGCGATAGAGCGGTCGAAGAGAACAGTCGCATAATTCGGAGCTCTCTTATCGCTCAGCAATGATAGATTTAGCAACTTACCGCGCGCAAATAGGTTCTTTTCGTAATGTTCGGTGTTTTATTGTGTATAACAAAGTGTCGTATGAATTATCGCATTGTTTTTCGTGGTTCGTTATTCTCGCATCGTTGCTAATCATCGGAGGTGTTGAAATGAATCCTGAAAAGCTTTTGAAAAAGCTTGAAAAACTCGAGAATTTGGACGTTATGATGGTGAATTTAAGTGAGTTAAAAGCTTCGTTAACTCAAATTTCGCGTAAAATTAGTGAAGTTCAGAAAGATGCTAAGTCACATAGTGAAAAAATCACTAACCTTGAAGAAGAGAACAGTTTTTTGCGTTATAAAGTGGACAGTCTAGAAAATCATTCCCGACGTTCTAATTTGTTATTTTTCAACATCAAAGGAAATTATAAGGAGTCACCGGCACAAACTGAGAAAATTATCACGGAAATTATTTTGGAGGTAATGAGAGTCAACATTCACCCAATGGACATTGAAAGAGTGCACAGGTTAGGCAGAAATAAAGGAAGAGATCGTCCCATCATTGTTAAATTTTCGAGCTTCAAGAAAAAAATGGAGGTCCTTCAAGCAAGAAGAAATTTATTTTGAACAAAAATAAGTATTTCGGAAGACTATTCAGAGAGAGTGAGGGGAATAAGAGAGAAGCTGAAAATATACGAAGAGCGGATGAGAAAAGACGGTCACTCGTCATCTATACGATTTGATAAATTGGTTATTGACGGAAGATATTATACTCTTGAACAAATCGAGGATATTGATAGAGGAAACGGTATGGAGAATCCAGCATTTTCCAAGAGAAATCATCCAGTATTATGTCGCCAACGAAATCGTAATAGTTCCATTTCACGTTCCAAAAGGCAAGAAACTGATAATATTGGTACTGAGGTGAATAATACAGATCCGCTCCCAGGCAGCTCCAGGTCACAGGAATTTTCCGAGGGGGGCCATTCGCAGGAAGTTGCCGCTGAGGCAGTTTCAATATTTTCTCAGAGCGAAGAGGGGCGGTTTCAACATGACGATCGCACCGATGATGGTCGTTTCCAGCACGGCATTGGTGAGAGCGACTCCAGTGAGGGGGCACACGCCGCGCTGCCCGCCGAAAAGTGGTCACCCGATGTTCACGTTTCGCCGAGAAAAACAACGAAGCGAGCAGCAAGCAATGTGTCACCCAGCGATGACGTTCAGCTGAGAAAAACTACAAAGAGGGCAGCGAGCAATGTATTGGGTCCACTGGCGGATTGGCTGGAGAGTGGCAGATTAAACAGGCAAGGAGTATCTAACGAGAAAAATCAGTCCCAGGGAGGTGAGTTCCGGCACATGTAGCAATCAGGTAAAAAAACTCAGATAAATGATAAAAACTCTAAGTCTAGTGATAATATGAACTATTTTAACGTGATCTTTTGGAATAGTCATGGAATGGCAAACATTTATAATATGGACAAATCTCAAATTGTTATATTTAATAAGTATTCTGTCATATGCATTAGTGAAACATGGCTTTTAAACTCATTGCAGTGTGTGAAAGGCTTTGAGGATTATAACATTTTATCAGTTCCGGCTTCAAAATTAGAGAGTAGAGGTAGACCAAGTGGAGGGCTTGTCATGTTGATAAAGAATGGGTTAAAAACAAAATTAATTACTGCTATTGATTCTCTACTGCTTGTTGAGTTATCTAATGATATGTTTAGCTGTCTAGTTGGATTAATTTACATAAGGCCGAATTATATTGAAAAATCATTGAAAAGTTTGCAGGATTGTTTTCATGAAAACGAACATATTTTCTCCATTTCACCGGTAATATTGGGAGGAGACTTCAACTTGCGTATAGGTTTTCTTAATCAACATGTAGATAGCGAAGTATTTGATAATTCCTCACTGTGGGCGCAAAGAATTGTATTAGATGAATGCATATCACGCTATGCAGGAAGGCTTGTTGATATCATGGAAGAGAATCTGTTTATAATTGTTAACGGTAGGAGTGATAGTGATAGGCCAGCAAAATTCACTTTTCATAACTTGAACGGCAGTAGTACTATCGATCAGATATGGGTTAATATTGAGGGACTCGAATGGGTGGAGGATATGATCGTGTCTGATTCCGTCTTGTCTTCCGATCACTTGCCTTTGTTTTTAATCTATCATCGTGCGAAGGGATATCGTTGGAGAGAGGAATCTAGTAAAGAGTACTCTGCTTCCCTCTCTCTCTCAGAGAGTGCATGTCCGCAGTGAAAGTCCTAATAGATTGGCTAGTAATTTACAGCAAGCTATCAAAGAAGAAGTTGAATTTTTGCGAATGAATATTTCTAAATCTAATGTTCAGAATTTTAAAAATAAGCCTTGGTTTGACGCACACTGTAATAAACTGAAGAGAAATCTACGTACTGCTTATAGAACGGCAAAGGCTAATAATTTTGGCAGGGTTTCATTAAATGCATATATCGGAGCTAAGAATGAGTATAAGAGTATGATTAAACAGAAAAAGGTAGATTACTACAAAACTTTGGGAGATAAATTCAGAAATATAAATAATGGTAAAGAATTTTGGAGTGCAGTTCGTTATTTTAGAAAGAAAAATCCGCAATCAAATATGATAAATTTAGAGGATTGGGTTGAGTTTCTAAAGGATAAATTCACAAAAAATTTGTTTGTTAGTATAGATGAAGTAACTCTGGCAGTCGTAGGTCATCCCCTTCTGGATAGAAAAGTTGATATTCAGGAACTAGAAGCCGTACTTGAAAAAACTAAGAACAAAAAAACTCCTGGCGTCGATGGTTTGTCTTACGAATTCTATAAGTCACTCCCGAATTCCTGGAAAAATTATATGGTAAAATTGTTCAATTGCATACTGGATAAGGGTAGAATTCCAACAAGCTGGGCGGAAATGATTATGTTATTATTGTTCAAAAAAGGTGATAAGCTGAACCCAAAGAATTACAGGGCGATAGCCATCTCGAACTGTCTGTTTAAAATCTTTTCAAATTTGTTAACTGCTCGTTTATCCACCTGGTCTGAATATTTCTATATTCTCGGCGAGAGTCAATCTGGCTTTCGCAGGGGTCGTGGTTGTATGGATAATAATATTTTTCTCTTTATTCAATTATTTATTACTATCTTGAATTAAAGCATCAACCCATGTATGGAATTTTCGTAGATTATGAAGCCGCGTTTGACTCCATTCCTCATTGTAAGCTGTGGCCCAGACTTTGTAATATTGGAGTGAATGGTAAATTTCTCTGTGTGCTTAGAGACATCTACTCGAGAGCTACGGTGGCAATTGACGTAGGAAGTTCTGGTCCCCGTTCAGAGCCAGTTAAGGTCGCAAGGGGCGTATTGCAGGGGACCCAGCCAGTCCGCTCCTCTTTTCCCTCTATATAGCTGACATGGAAGATTATTTCAGGAAAAAGGGTTTTCTGGCCTAAGAATGGGCAGTAATAACGATTTAATTATGCTTCAGTACGCTGATGACGTAGTGATTCTGGCAGATAGTGTTCCGGATGTACGCAATAAATTAAAATGTCTTTTTGAGTACAGTGAGAAACTGGGATTAAGAGTTAATTCGGAAAAGACCAGAGTATTGCCATTTCACAGGGGCAGGTTGAGAGCACTCAGACCATTTTCGTTCAATGGGCATTGCATAGAGCTTTGTAAAGAGTATAATTATTTAGGAGTCACTTTCCAGTCGTCGGGAAAATTTACTGCAATGTGTAAAAACTCCATTATTAAAGCTAAAACTGAGACAGGTGCAATGATAGCGGTTCTAGCAAAGGTAAAATCGGATGATTGGTTAGGAAAAATGAAACTTTTCGACTCCGTAATTCTACCATCTGCATTATATGGCGCTGAAGTTTGGTCACTGGGTAGAGAGGAAGCTGTCGAGCGTGTTCAGTTATTTTTCTCAAGCGAACTCTTTTATTAAATCGCATCGCTCCCGGGTGGGCAGTTAGGATAGAGACAAACCGCTCTAGCTTGAAGCTTCATCTTTTTGCAAAGCAGTTGAACTGGCTGTTGAAAATTTTGAATATGAATGAATCAAGATTACCTTATGTATGTTACAGGGTTCTTTGTCAATCTAAATTTGACAAAAACGATAACTGGGTGTACTGTATTAGGAAAAAGCTGAGGGACATTTGTTTAGATATACCAGGGTTTTCGGATGAGTTTGATGAGGTAGATTTAAGCAATTATTACGACGCAATTTTGAATAGATACGCATGGCTGCTGAGGGAGGTTGATAGGCAGAGCGCGCTTAGTACTCTTACTTGCCAACGATATTACAGCTTGAATCCAAATTTTGAAATAGCAGATCAATTGACTTTCCCTACTCCTGTAAATAGAATGAGATGTCTCACGCAGTTGCGGATACCACAGGTGTGAATCTGTACTTTAATTTCAGTAAGGCTAATCTCAATCCAGAAAATATATGTTTAGCATGTAACTCAGGTTTGGAAACATTAGAGCATTTTTTTATTGAATGTACTAGATACCGAAATTTAAGAGCCCAGTATCTCATGGAATACATAAAAAACATAGTTGATCCTTCAAATCAGGTATTATTCAATTCAGGGTTGGTTCTATTATCAAATCTAAATAGTGAGAAAATAAAAAACGTTTACCTGTATTGTATTGAGGCTATCAAAGAGAGATACTAGGATATAGAAAGTGGTTTGTAGCTTATAGTTTCAGCAGCTTGAAATTGAATTTAATTTAATTCTTAATAATGCATTGATAACCAAACTATTAGTTTTGTGATTTCTATTGGTGTTTTGAATAATATATTATTGTATGTTAGCGGTTTTTGTGATTTAATGATATGTTATGTTTTTTGTATTGTTATGTTTATTTAATGTTTATTTCATTCATTGTTGTTTGTATGAGTAATTGCTCAAAAACAAATAAAACTCTATTATTATTATTATTATAATTAATATTTTCTTATATTTTGTTCACATATATCGATGGTTATGTTATTGTGATTTGAGAGACTAATGGAAAATGTGTTGAGGGGACTCCCATAGGAAACATGTTTGGTTTACCTAGATGACATTATTGTTTTGGGCAAGTCTTTCCAAAATCACATGAAGAACCTGAAGGAAGTATTTCAGAGGCTGAGGCAGGCAAACTTGAAACTGAATCCTAAGAAGTGCAACCTGTTCAAAAGACAAGTGAATTACCTTGGACATGTGGTTTCTGACAAAGGAGTGTCCATGGATTCTGAGAAAGTATCAGCTCTTACAAACTGGCCTGTGCCCAAGAACAAATCAGAACTATGAAGTTTTCTTGGCCTTTGTTCATATTATCGGCAATTTGTGATGGGTTTCTCTGGGATAGCCAAACCACTAACAAATTTGACAGAGGAGAGGCGCACCTTCATCTGGAATAAAGACTGTCAGTAGGCATTTGACACACTGAAGGAGGTGCTCAGCCAAGCACCTATTCTGGTTTATCTCAAATCAGAAGGCAAGTTCATCCTGGATACTGATGCCAGCAACACAGCTATTGGTGGAGTACTCTTACAGCAAGAAGATAGAGAGGAGAAGGTTATTGGATATTTCAGCAAAGTCCTGTCAAAACCTGAGCGCAACTACTGTGTCACAAGGAGAGAACTTTTAGCAGTAATAAAATCAATCAGCCACTTCCATAAGTACCTGTATGGACGTCACTTCCTGTTATGAACTGATCATGCATCCCTGACATGGCTTCTATGATTCAAATCTCCAGAAGGACAAGTTGCCAGATGAATTCAACACCTGCAAGAATATGACTTCAAATCCATTCACCAAGCTGGAAAAAGTCATCAGAATGCTGATGCTCTCTCTAGGAGACTGTGACCAAGAATATAAGCACTGCTCAAGCCAGAAAGGGAAGGAAGCAGTGGCTTACAGGATAACTGTAGCTACAGACTACTGGGGAGGAGATGAAATGCTGAAGGACCAGGAAGAGGATCCTGATTCAAAACACCTGTGGGCTTGGAAGCATTCTACTCAAGGAAAACCTAACTGGCAGGAAGTAGCACCATTGTCACCACATGTTAAGACCCTCTGGGCACAATGGGAGTCAATTGTGGAAGATGGGGGAATCTTGAAGAGGGTGGTGGAGAATGCTACTGGCAATCAGAAAAGACTGCATATCATTGTCCCAAGGGAAAAGAGTTCCTGAAGCATTAAAACAGCTACATGATGGAGTCTCTGGTGGGCATTTTGGAGTGCATAAGACCATGGAAAAGGTACAAGAGAGGTTCTACTGGCCAAATTCAAAAGAGGGTGTCAAGAACTGGTGCCGGAATTGTGCAGTATGTGCATCTGCCAATGGCCCAATGCCTAGAAAAAAGACCCTATGCAAAAATACAATGTGGGTGCTCCATTTGAATGCATAGCCATTGACATAGCGGAACCATTCTGAATTACTGATGGTGGGAATAAGTACATCCTGGCTGCTGTGGATTACTTCAGCAAATGGGTAGAAGCCTTTGCCTTGCCAAATCAAGAGGCAGTTACTGTAGCTGATGTATTAGTGAAGGAGTTCTTCAGTCGTTTTGACATACCATTGAAGTTACATTCAGATCAAGGAAGGAACTTTGAATCCGCTGTGTTCTCTTGGATGTGTGACATATTGGGAATCAACAAGACTAGGACAACACCACTGCACCCCCAATCTGATGGAATGGTTGAGCAAATGAACAGGACTATGGGAAAATACTTATCAAAGGTGGTATCTGGACATCAACGGGATTGAGATCAACACCTGCACTTCTTCCTGATGGCATAGCAAAGTGCAGTTAATGAGACTACAAGAATGACTCCAGCAAGAATAGTGTTTGGGCGAGATATGTGACTACCCTGTGACTTGGAGTGTGGATGCAAACCTGGAGAGGACTTGGAACAAGAAGACTACACCAGCAAGCTCTGGAAGCAGATGGATGAGATTTGTGCAACCGTCCACACCAATATCCAGGAAACCAGTGACATGATGAAGCAGCGCTATGACATCAAGGCCAACCATGGAGGATACCAGGCTGGTGACATGGTATGGTTGTACAATCCTCAATGACGTTGTGGATACTCTCCCAAGCTGCAAACCTCCTGGGATGGACCTTATGAAGTGGTCACAAGGATCAATGATGTGGTCTATAGGATCAAGAAACCAAGAGGTACTCCACGTATTGTTCATTTCAACCGACTGGTGCCTTATCATGGAGAGAATGCTGCAAGGGGAGTTCAACACGTAAAGGCTCTTAATCCTTCCATCTCAGATTTTGAAGGAATCATGGCCAATCTGGGGATGTCACTGGATGAAAGAATTGTCACCATCAGTCACCAGGACTTATTCACCCTACCAAAGAGCTATGCCTTAGCACATTGCATTGCCAGGAATGTGGGAGCTTCAAGAGGAATAGCTACAGTCTTCAGGACAAAGTTTGGAAGTTTGGATGAACTGAATCTCCAGAATCTGGCTGTGGGGAAAGCACTTCATCTTCAGGATCAGAACCAACATCTGTTCTATTTGGTGACAAAAGACCAACCCCAGCAGGAGTCAACATATCAGGCTCTGTGACAAAGTCTGATGCATCTACAAACTCACCTTCAATTCCTGGGAGTGAAGCAGCTTGGAATCCCAAGACTGGGCTGTGGGTATGACGGATTGGACTGGAAGATTGTGAGACCAATGATTATAAGAATCTTCAAGGACACTGGAATCAACGTCACCTGTTGTGTCTTCAACCAATGGGCGGTTACACAAGTTGTTCCATTGGTGCCAGCTTCTACTGTTTGTACTTCCAGGATGGATCTGGACTGTTCTGGGACAGAACAGTTTCAAGGAGGGGGCAGTGTTACGGAATTTGACAGTGTCTGATGGCCTTGAGATGGTTATACAACAAGTGATAGGCAAGGTGGGGATGGGGAGGCTTTGTGTCTACAAATAAGCGCATTGTTTTGTAAACAAACGATTATCTCAAAACCTCCAGAAGCCATTATACAAGAACTTTCTAGCATTCTCTCGTTAATACTCATAAGCTTATATAATGTTGAAGTGTTTGAACTACCAGTCAGTCTTACTTGAGCGTTTAAGTGTTGTTGTGTCAGTTGTATTGTGTGACAGACGTTGTATATAGACACTCTATAGTAATATTCATTCTGTTTATTAGTCAGATCATATTTCTTCTTAGTGTAACTTGCATGCTTATCTTTTCCCAGTGTGTAATAGCAGTGTAATTAATAAAGTTAATCAGTATAAATTGCCTCAAGTCTTTTATTATAGTGGAAACCCATAATATTATTATTATGAATGATCCGCCCAACTCACAAGCGGTTGTAATTGACTCAAATGTGAAAATTCCTCATCAATATTGGAACTATGTGGCCCTTAAAAATATTGATGTTTTTCATAATTTTGTCTATTGATACCATTCACATCATTCTAAAATAAAAAGGATTATTATATTCTGTCCAAGCAAAGAAGACACTCTGGCAAGATGAGAAAATTACTCCAGCTTGGTCAATATTGGTTCAAAAAATTATTGATTTGGTCCCAATTTTAGGAAACATTCTGATGTACAATTAGAGACCAAATCAATAATGACTTGACATTGATTGTGCTGGAGTCATTTTCTCATTTTGCCAGAGGGTCTTGGACAGATTACACACTAGTGTATAACATAACTAGAGCTTGAAACATAAGTCTTATGAGCTTGAAAGGAGATTGAGAGAGGATATAAGGGAAAAGACGATGGTCCGAGGCTACCAAAACGCTGTTGATAGTGCGTTCTATCATTTGGGTGACTTTCAAAAAAATAAAGAATACAGTGCCGGTGGTATGAGCTCTTCTCTTTCATTTTCCAATTATCAGAAAAATAATCCTCATTAGTTTAGACTATTTCTAACGATTTTCTGCAACATTTTATTGCTCATTAGTTTTTTGACAATTTCTTTATGAATAGAGGAAAACATTATTCCAGGCTACAAGTTAATCCTCTCCAATTCATATTTGCAAAAATTTGAAAAGTACTAGTAATTTAAGGTATTCAATATTATGTGGAACACACCTTGGTAGATAAAGTTTTTGCAATATTTATTAGCATTTTTGCAAGTTTCACAGAAATGTCTGAACTGAATATGTTCAAATCACATTCCCAGTTTGAGCTGAGATTAATGAATAACTTGCTCGAATAGTTTTTAAATCATCCAAAAATTATATCGAAAACCGCTGTTGAGTGATAGGTTGGAGAGAGAAAATTTGTTTGAATGGTATTCGCAGGTGTGTGAAGCGACCCTGTTAATCCTATCAACCCTGCTACACCGTCATATGGGTCTAGGGGATTAGTTTAGATTAGATTAGATTTCCTTATTCATTTAGATAGGAATTAAATATTTATGCTTAGTTATAGATTACAAGAGTTACTATTGAATCTAATTATTTTATTATCTAATTATCCTAATCTTATTATCTATTATTATTTTCACTAATTTCGATATTTCACTCTACAATTAGGGTAATTCGGGGAGATTTGCCGCATGTGGGTTAGATGCCGCACCCCTGATACTTTTCACAGTGATCACCAGAATGCGCTGCCTTTGGCAGTAATAGTTAAAGCAATGGCCATTGAAGACGTGTTGTGTTGATAGTTTACTCTTTTGTTATTTTTATTCGGTTTATACCCAGTTATATGAGGTGAGTACAACTTTTATGTGTCAGAAACTAATTTCAAACATCCTAGATCTGTGATTGCTCCATAACTGCTCAATGGATTTGCGTTTTTTGGGTTTGAGTAAACAGTTCTCGCCAGTTGCTACATATTCCGACGTGTTGCGCCATCTAGGCTCCCTAGACAAGAGAGTTATGAGGTGCGGCGTCTCACCCGGACAAAATGGGACACATGCCGCCTTAGAATACGGTATACATGCCGCATTTTCTCTCCATAAGGGACACACGCCGCATACTGATTCAGAAATGTAAAACATAAAAAGTGTTATTTTTCGAGTTTGTTATATTTCTCTATTATATAGGCTATATATGTTTAGTTTCACTTAATATACTAAGTAAATAAGTTGTGGATTCCATTATATTGTTACTGCCATACTGATATTCTAGGCTACTATTTTTAACACTTCTTGCATGGACTGTGGATGAGATTGACAAATGTAAGCAATATAACACATATGAAAAGTGTTATTTTTGAGTATTTAAAAAATTTCTCATCAAAAAACACATTTTGTTTCACTCAACATCAATTTTACTACATGCGGCATAACTCCCCTATAAGTGCGGCTTCTCACCCGCACCCTATGGGAGAGTTGCCACTTTGTAGTACTTTAGAAAAAATTCTCAAGCCTAGAATGTATTGCATGGATAGTTTTTACTCATTGAATAATGTTAATACATTTAACTGACTATTCAAATAAATTTTTACTTTGGTTTTACATGCATCATGGGACTGTGGAGCTTAGCTTTAGAAAATGTGCGGCAACTCTCCCCGAATTACCCTATTATTACAGGTTATTCTATAATCTATTCAACAAGAGAGGTTACATATGAATGCAAAAATCAAAGAACAATTATCCAAACAATATGCTACTTGCTTGCAATCTTACTTGTTGCGAATTGAAATATCTAAACGAAAAGGCGAAGTTAGGACATGAAAATGTCCATTCTTGGGAAAGGATACGTATATCCTTTCCATTAACACTTGGACGGAGCCTCTTGCCGGCAAATATATTATGTAATATGCATTATAGTAAAATTGGAATAGTCGGCTGCGTTGAAATAAGAGCAAATGTTTGTTTGTGGTTTACAGTTTGTCCTCTAGTGTTTGGAAAGAAAGATGCAGATTTGAAGAATGGAGAGTCGCATCAATCATTACTCGACCGATTCAGGTGAGTCTGTAATGTTTTTTTAAAAATTGGACGTAGTACCTACGTATAGTCATGCGGGAAGGAACCAACCCACAAAAATTAAAATAACCTGATTTCTCAATAATATTATTTGAATATGATAAAAGTTTATTTTATGTTTCGAAGAATTGAATAGGTAACTGGTTTTTGAACTTGATATAAAATCACGGAACCAACTTATTTCCTAATAATCTGAGATTCTAGTATAATTTAGTCACCAAGCGGCTTAGGTCCTCTCTTTGAAAGTATGCCGTTTCTTCAAAAACCATTTCCGCTGATTGATATAATGAAAAAACAATCCTTCTGAATCAAGTTTGCATCTAGTCCAATATAAATGAATTAATATAATATTCTAGTGATATTGATGAAAGTGAAGAAGCAATCAGAAAAATGCTTTTTCACATCTCATAAGGAGTTGAGAACTCGGAAAAAGTATAACGGCTGGAGGAAAATAATCTCATTTCAGCATTTTACAGATCAGCTGTCGGTCCCGACTGCCAAAAAAGTAGTTGTCATATCTCATCATCATTCCTCTCATTACCCATGCATTAGAGCCCATGTGGGCATCACTTCAAGAGAAAAACATACTGTTATGAAAGCGTTTAACACCAATAGCCGCATTGTAAGGATTCAGTCTCTGTTTAGTGCGAGTATAATTTTAGTCGCTATATATAGCCTACCGTACTCTATACAAGCAAAGAAGACATTCTGGCAAGAAGGGAAAATGACTCCAGATCGGTTAATATCAGTTGAAGAATTGTAAATTTGTTCTCAAATTGTAGGAATCGTTAAGATCTACAATTTGAGACCAAATATATAATTCTTGAACCAATATTGACTGGAGTCATCCTCCCATCTTGCCAGAATGTCTTCTTTGCTTGTACAGACTATAATTAAATACCAATATGAAACAATACAAAAATAAAATAATAATCAAAATCATTCTGAAATTACCGCTTAGTAGTTCTTCACAAGATGCTTTTACAAATCTCAGTATTCTCAATGTGAGGTAATTATTTTAATATGAACTTTTTCAAATAAGAAGAGACTAACCTGAATACACACACTGTATATGATCTAGGAAGGAAAACCATTTCCATTTTCAAAAATAAAACGATTGGACAAAGACATGCCTAATATTCCTATAATACAATGGAACAAATTCTACCTTCCACACCTCATAGGCCTACACCTATTCCTAAACAAAAATTTAAAGTTTTCCTTCTGGAAAATAAGTCAAGCTTACTATCTGGATTATAATTTTAATAAAGACACCAGCAGAAACGTACTATTCATTTTTGGCACTCTTCTGCTATTTTAACTTTCTCACATATAGGTGATTTCATACCTTTTTCATAAACTACCTGACTTTTTTTATCAATAAACATAATATGTCAACTTTATCAACTAAGCTATCTAATGCAACGTTTACACCAGAATATTAATAACATTTTCAAATAACGTATTATTATATATACCTATATATTATTTAACTTATATAAAAGTTATTAACATTCCGGTGTTAATGTAACTTTCTTAATTGATTATCATTTTCTGTAACAGGAAATTTCCACACACAAGCTTCGCTTTTACTCAATTATTGTATTATCAGTATCAGTATGACATAAAACATATTATAACTTATGTAATGATTATTCCTCTCTGTAATTTGTGATGTGTAAATATAATGTATCCTTTATTCTTTTAGTTTTTATTTATGTATTGTATAAACAAATTTCCATGAATGTAAGACAGCAATGTAAATGAATAAATAAATAATGAGTGATTCGTCTGTCTGACAGGAAATTTTCAATAAAGAAGTCGGTTGAAGACTCAGTTGAAGGGTCAACGCCTATATTGAGCAAGGGCTCAGCAGTTAAGGATCCGATTCTTGTGAAAGATGCTGCACCAATTAAGTTAACAATCAGCGCTGGCTCCTGTGTTTTGGAATATGGCCATCTACAGCTTCAGCAATTTGGTGATTCCATGGATCTGGCCAAGTAAGTGTCTACTGTTCATTAACAAGTATCTAGCTCGTCGGGGAGTGGATGAAAATTAATTCACAAAGTTCCATCTAGACAGACAACACCAAGGTAATTAGAATAGAATTAACTTTTCTAATTGCCTTGGACAACACCCAGCAAAGCAAGTGCAATAAAACGTTGCAAGAATAAAAGTATGATATAATACTTATTTTCTCTTAGGGCTACCGAATTCGTTAAAACTTTAAAATAAAAATCATTTGACACAACATGTTTCGGCATTCTAGAGCCATTTACTAGTGAAAATCACACTTGTTCTATACCCTATTCACGATCACTTGAGACGAAATAAAGAAATTTTTTGCATGTACAGGTAGCTATTTTTTTGAGCTTGAGGAAAAGCCAAGAACTGTGATTGGCTACAGCTGTTCGACTGCGGCCGAACGTCGTATGAAGTAACACCTCCCTTTACCCGCACACACGCGCAAAATGTTTGTTCATTTCGTCTCAAGTGAATAGGGTATGAAGTCATTTTTTAGTGTAAATCACACTTAATGAAATAAAAACACACAGAACAAAAAATCTGTTTGTTTTTATTTCATCATGGAACGTTTCTACACTATCGACCACAACTCAGTTGAATTTTCAAATCACACTTGTTTACACTTGAACATGACTCTAGAACGTGGAAACATGTGTGAAATAAAAATAATTAAAAAAAGGGTATCTTAATTTCAATTATTTTAAAGTTTCAAGTATAATATAGTATGCTCGAGCAAAGTGAACATTCTGGCAAGATGGGAAAATTACTCCAGTTTGATCAATACCAGTAGAAAAATTGTGGGAAACATTGAGATCTACAATTTGAGACCAAATTTATAATTATTGAACCAATATTGATTTATCTGAAGTCTCTTTCTATCTTGCTAGAATCTCTTCTTTGCTTGGACATTTAATATAAATATAGTGCTAGTGAGCCGATGGGCTGAAAAAACAATTAGAAAAATTGATATATTTTGAAAAATCTCAATTTTCCGCCACTGTTATCTCGGTAACAAAGCGTTTTTGGGGGTTGGTCTCATGGAACTTTTTTGTCTACTTGGTGTAAGGAATCAGCCTTAGAAGTATTGCACATTCCTCCTGAAACACCCTGTATAATAATAGGCTACAATAATATTGATACAGAATGATTGAAAAAAGACAATTTTGCCAGTCATGATATATCAAGGTTCATTTCAAAGAAAAATTGAAAACAAATACTTGATTTCAAATGTTCATCACACTTTCTGAATTTATGTATGAAAAATTATATCAACGGCAGTTCGGTGGAAGTCTTTGTTAGGCATGTATCAATGTAGCAACGATCCAGGACCTCTATGCAAGGCATATACAGAGTGCTTTAAGAAGAACCGACTATCACGGTGTTTTCGGTCTTAAACAAACAGAAAATGTCATTTGCAAAACTCCACATTCTCCCTAGTTATCCTGTAATCCACCATTTTGTTTCTCTATGATTTTCCATCATAATGGATCGACACTCCCCTATTTCATTTGATACACTTCAGTATAAGTATAGTCAGTCCAAGCAAAGAAAAGCCTTTGGCAAGATAAGATAATGACTTCAGCTCGGTCATTACGTTCAAAAATTACTGATTTGCTCTCAATCATAGAATACATTCTGATCTACAATTTGAGACCAAATCAATATTTTTTGAACCAGTATTGACCGAGCTGCTGGTGTCATTTCCTCATCTTGCTCTTCTTTGCTTGGACAGATTATATGTAGTCTTGGATTAGTAATCTCGTAAATCATCAATATTTGGAATTCAAAAATGATGGCCCACTGAAACTTTAGTTCCGAATTTACTGTTGCTGATTATTTTCTAAGAAATTATACGTACCATTATCATCTTTGTTTTGTTCCAAGTTGGGAATGTTTCATGTAAAAGTTTGAATGTTCCATATTTTCAAGTTGTAAATTGGAGAGGACTGGTCTCTGCACGAGAATCATGCCGTATTTCCAAGTTGGAGGCCCGAATGAGAAGGTTTGTGTTAAAACAGGAGCGACTGTAGCTGAATATAGAAAGTACTTTCATTCTGTTGAGGAAAAAGTTTGGACATGCAAAACGCACCCACAATCAAAAGGAACGGTAAGTTACTCAATTCCATTCATAAAATAACTTTCTCTCACTGGGGGCTGTACAGTAAAAGATACGGGCAATCCACGTGTTTCGTGGGAACGAGCCGCCAGTGCTTTTTCACATTATTTCCCTCCAAGTGTAAAACAAATGAAATATTGGTTTTCCCATACATCATTGAAAAACATTATTTCTTCTCTTTTCCTTTATATTTGTTATTTTTATAAATACATTTCAATTTATAAGAGGATCGAGTGTCCGTAGTCAAGTGGATGGGACGCTGGCTTTGTAATCAAAATACCCGGGTTCTAATCTCGGCCCAAGCAAGATATTTTTCTCAGGCCACTCCCGTGTTTCGGATGGACACGTTAAGCCGTCGGTCCCGGCTGCCGAAAAACCAGTCGTTAGGTCATGCCAGGGGCTCTGAAATGATCAGGTGCAACCGGAAAACTCTGACACCAGACCTTAGCCAGCAAGGTCACACAATATTCATTTCATGTAATTTAATCTAGAAGGTTACATACTGTACATCACAATTTATAATATTTTATAAAAGCTACAAAATTGTACGTAAATAACTCACGTTTTTGGAAAAGTATTTCATACTGAATCAAATCTAATGGTAGGGTTCGCAACAGAGAGATCGGTGAATTACATTATGTTTTTTCTCAATAAACAACTGACTGGCACTGTTTTTCAGAAAAATGAGTTGAAGAACAGGAAAATCTTACTCTAAATGTCAGCTGACTCAACCGCCAATTATTTTTTTGGTGCTTTTCTTCACTGTGTGTTCAAAATATTCGACAGGAATTGCAATTCCGAAGAGTGAGGCGTGAGCTGAAGCTAAATGAAGAGATGTCTCAAAAAATTGGAGCAATCAAGTATTTGCCAAATGACAGAGTGTGGATTGAAGCTCAAGATGGTGGCAAAGCCCTGGTCAGGATCAGCGAAACAAGTCATGTCAAGGACACAGCCACCTACTTCAACTACCGTTAGTATTCAAATAAAGTACACTCTTTCTATATTACCGCCTCTACTGATAATCGGTGAGCAAAGGTGCCTATCCCCCCAAACGTCTATGACGCCAATCCCCCCCGATTGAACTAGAGATCCCCCCTTATTTTTGGGTCTTCCTGTTACAAGTGAGAGTGGAATGTGGTACTATTGAATAACAAGTGAGCTGTTGGGGGCTGTACACCTCACCAACTAGTCCAAGGGCGAACCCAGAAATAAATTTCGGGGTGGAGGGGGGTTATGAAAGAAGGGTCGAACCCAGGAAAACCCCTTCTCCGAAAGGAGGGGGTGGGGGGGGGAGGGAATTGTTGTTGCTTGCATGGAATATGTATAATGTGTTTGCCTTCTTTCAACAAACACAATCATATCTTCTTACCGTGTAGAAAAATTCATTCACCAATTATTATAGATTAATTGATTATAACAAGAGCTAATGGTCTCTAGTAGTTGTTGTATAATCAATATTGACCAAGCAAGAGTCATTTTCCAATCTTGCCACTTTGCCAGTCTGTCTTCTTTGCTTGAGCAGACTATACAAGCGTACAGGTGAAAAATGAATTTGGAAAGAGGCACAGGAGCACATCATGACGTGCCTGTCTCTACTCACTTTTATTGCCACCAGCAAGATGCTGGCTACATAGCATGTAGTACATGCACTAGAGAGATTACTTGCGCACGGGTTTATCCAATGTAATTATTTTTGTTTTCTACCATAGACATAACAAGAAAACACTACGGTATCAACCGATTGAAACAGAGTTTCATGAAAATGTTTTTAAGGTCATTATGAGAGAAGAATAATTCCAATGTAAATGGTGGAATTCCGAAAGGCAAGTCTGTCCAAGCAAGGAAGACTCTCTGGCATGATGAGTAAATGACTCCAGCTCGGTCAATATTGGTTCAAAATAATTGATTTGGTCTCAATTGTAGGAAACATTCTAATCCACAATTTGAGAACAAACCAATATGTTTTGAACCAATATTCACCAAGCTGGAGTAATTTTCTCATCTTGCCAGAGGGTCAAACTATACTAAGGTATACTAAGCTATACTAGGTAAGGTCATCATTGTATTCTATACTTCTCATCTACTGTATTTTGTTTTCCATCACGAACTGCTAGTAAATATTCCACTCTAAACTGTTTTTCACGACACTGCAGTCAATAATTTTGATAAATAATATCGACTGTAGTGTCCTGAAAAATAGTTCAGAGTGAGATCTATACTTCTCTTATCTCTTGATTTGAATAATTGTTGTTTCAGAGGGAAGATATCTGTTGGAGCCGGAAGTGAAAGGAGTTTGGAAGAGTGGTACAGAATCAGTGGATAATTTTGGAAAAATTCGCCCAGTGTGAGTAGGCTACATCCAAACCATATAGCATATCTCTATCTATATCTATAAAAGCGAAATGGCACTGACTGAATGACTGATTCATTGATCACCAGAATTAGAAATCGACTTCAAATTTGGCAGGCATGTTCAGTTGGACGTTTAGACGCGCGCTAAGAAAGGATTTTTGAAACTTCATAAGGATACGCCAAATATTAGAGTTTTTCTATAGTTTTTCAGCGTTTTCTCAATTTTTCCGATAATCAATCGCTAGAAAATGTTGATATTTGGTGAATAGGTTCAAATAAGGTCTAAAAATGTTTTGTTGAAATATTTTTGAAATATGTTCAAGAGTACGCAAATAATCACTTTATCAAAAATGTAAATGTATTGCGGGTTGCATATCTTCCGCCTTGATATGACCAATCCTTACTGTTAATTTAATGGTTCAGCGAGATTAAAGATAAACTAATTTAGAAGATATTGAGTCAAGTTTCAAACTTTGTCCGGTATACTTCCCAAGGTTACGCTCGATATTAGCATTTTACTACTTTTCGGAGTTTTTCTTAGATTTTTCGAGAATTGGCAGAAAATGTTGAAATTTGGTAAACAGGTTAAGATTAGATCTAGAAATGCTATGATCAATAAATTTTGAATCCTTTCTGAACGGAATTTGCTAGTCTCAGCTTACACTGACAGAGGCTTTGCAGACGAGCGAAGCAACCAGATTAATCCTGCCAGAGAGTTTTCCCGGACATGAGACCTGGAGCAATCTTATTTTTCAATCACGGTTATATTACATTTCAAATTTCGAGGAAATCGTTAGAGCAGTTTTCTAGATCCTTGTACATACAAACATACATACAGAAATTACTCGCTCAATATAATTGGATAGCATGGCTTAACAAATAAATATCTATTACCGAGCTCCGCTGTGCAGTGAAAAAAAATAATTATAATTATAATTAGCAGTTGGTATACTGCAATATTTAATGATTTATTACTCTTTCATCAATGTAAAAAAAACACCTGACACCTGTTAATGGAAAATAAACTTGAAATTCCATTTACTCACGCTAGATGGCGTTGGTCAGCTAACGATTTAACAGCCTAAAAGAAGTACTCCAGATTATTCCTGGAGGAATATTTCAATCATTTATTATTCCTGCCAGAGAGTTTTTATGGACATGAGACCTGGCGCAATCTCATTTTTCCGTCACGGTTATACAGTATTACATTTCAAATTTCGAGGAAATCGTTAGAGCTGTTCTCTAGATCCGTGGTTTATAGTGCTATTTCCAAAATCATCTGCATAGGGGCTTACACTATTTAAAAATATAATAATAAAAAAATAGTTCAGCCATTTATGGTCCAGGGAATAGCATAAGAAATAATGTTCGGATAGAATTGTAGTCCATTTATAGTCCAGGGCACAATAGCATAAGAAGTAATGTTCGAATAGAACTATACCTACAAAAAATTGCTCAGGATTTAGTCAGTCCGCTTTTGAAAGCCGAGGAGAGAGGACGTGTTTTGCATTTCATGTAACTATTTCGAGAATTAGACAATCGAATTGTTGTGTCAGTGAAAATCAGCATTGCCGGAACACGATGCGCGAGTTTGTGCGTGTGCGCGTGCGTAGTATAATATTTTGAAGTAGCGAAAGTCCTTAGTTTTATTTATTTTTTACATTTGCGACTTGATAACTAGTATTTTAAGCAAAGGTGATGATGAATGATGAATGATGATGTTGACATGGCGTATGAGAGATGATCAATTATTTTTATATAGCTATCATTGGAGATTGGTATAAATTATTATCATTCTAATAACCATGTGATTTCCACACTGGGATTCATGACTGTAATATTTTATTGTTGATTTTGTGAAAATTCCTGTCAGTTTCCAAAAAAATCTTGTAGAGAAATGATAGGTCTAGACGTCTAGAGTATGTATCATCGACTCAACTGACTGAAACTCAGCCAGACCTCTTTAATCAGGATCAAAAACAGACAAATATGACACAACTGAAAAAGCAATGTTTACTTTCAGAGAGGAGTTTGTTTATACGACTTCTATTGAATATAACCTGCCTGAACGTGACAAATACTACATTACCAAAATGAAAAACCCTTGGGGTATAATTCTTGTGATTGACACAAAATGGGAAAAAACCATTGGGAATCAGGATTCCATTGTCAAGTGAGTATCATATTTTTTAAAATCTGTACTTTTGAATAATGAAAGCTGTGCTGCTTCTGTGAATCGCATGTATATGAATATAGTCTGAAGTCAAGATTATTAGTTACAAATGGAATTTGTAATAATTAACCTTATTGTGAGCCTGCCCTTACACATTCTCATCAATCAAATGCGAAGCTTGAGGAGTGAACGTTTCAAACTGATGAGAAGCTCCATGACAATACATTCATAGGTTGGGCTAATGAATTAGGTGGAATTAATGAAAAGACAAGACGTTGTCAAACCAATGATTTATTAAAAAATCGAGATACCAGTTTTGGTTAATACACCATTATTCATCTCTGGTAAACTAAAACTTAAAGTACAGAGCAGCAGTATTTATACTAACAGTGAAGCACCGCTATTGGTAGACGTTTGAGCCAATGACGTGAACGTCTGCCATTGGCCTAGACAAGCTCCTCATCCCCGATTAGCGGTTTATTCAAACATTACAAAATGGCGATTCAAACAGGAAATACAATTGAAGATCGGCAAATAGCTTCAGTAACCTACGAAATACGAGAAAAAATGTACGGAAAATGAGGAAAACAACGGAATGAACTAATACAGTAATATCTGACTAACAAATTATTATAAAATTAGATTTGTGGTGTTGAATTGATTGAAATGAATCTGGTCGTTCAAACTGAACTGTGAATGATCTTTCGTTGCCCTGGTTATTTCTAAAGCTTCCAGCATGTTGAGAGTTCTGCCTTTATTATTAAAATGCAGAAACTCAACATTCTTCTCGGCCTTGAATATGTGATTATTTTTTATTAAATGTTCAGCAAAGTTTAAATCTCCATTACACTTATTGGAGTTATATCCATTACACCATTACATCTTTGATAATTATGTTCTTTCACCTTACTTCTAAAACTTCCAAGAGCAACATGAAAAATAATGGTGCTACACTGTTAGTATAAATACTAAGCTATGTACTTCAAGTTTTAGTTTACCAGAGATTGATAATGGTGTAACAACCGAAACCGGTCTTGATTTTTCAAAAAATCTTGATTTTTTAATAAATCAGTGGTTTGACAACGTCTTGTCTTATCATTTAATACTGAACTTTCAGTTTTAAAATGTTCCTTTTCTGAAACTCCTGCATGTTGAAGATAGAAGTCTAAAATATTACAGACATGTACATTAGGCATTACTCTGAAAAGTTATGAAGGCGATTAATCTTATTTTCAAAATTGACCGACATAATTAATAGAGAGTACATTCAAAAAGAAAAAAAATTATTTTTCTAAAAAAATTGTATAAAAACAATAATCATTTCAAAAGAAATACCATCAAATTGAAAATAAATAAACGTTCTTTCATTAAAAAAAAATTGTGAGTTTATCACCAGTGGGAGTCTCAAAAAAGGTACATGAAGTTCTTTGATTTAACATTGTTGGATTCACTATGCCGTTCTTAAACTTCTCATACACTTTGTATTGAAGAATATTTTTTTTGTCTAAAGATGCAGCAAGGAAGAGTATAGAAGTTATCCTTGGCAACAAATAAGAGCAGAGAAACACAACGTTACAGGCGATGTTTTTAGATCATACTTCAGGGAAACTAGTTTTCCAGAAATTTGGAGCTGCACCAATGATACTAATAAGGTAAGATTACTTCTCAAAAAAGTGAACAATCCAAAAATTGAATTCTTAAGTGGATTCTGAAACATTTAGTCCAGTCAATGAGTGCAAAAAAACACCCGTTAGGGGAAATAAAACATATGAGGCTAATTTTTCTCCCATCGATTATTATCATATTATAGACAAGTGTTGTGCCAAAAGTCCCCACCCTCACCCCTCTTGCTTGCCCCCAAAGTTTCCATTTGCAAGTTTTTTTATATTGTATTCATCTCAGCAACCATTGAAGATAAAAAAACAAATTTTAGCTTGATATAGTCTGCCGAAGCGAAGAAGACACTCTAGCAAAATGAAAAAATGACTACAGCTCAGTAAATATTGTTACAAAAATGATAAATTTGGTCTCGAATCGTGAAAAACATTGTGCTTCAACATCTGAATATTTCTTTGGAAACATTTTTGGAACAATATTGACTGAGCTGTAGTCATTTTTTCATTCTACCAGAGTGTCTTCTCCGCTTCGACAGACTATATCAGGCCAGCCGCGAGTGCTTCCGAGTTCGTGCTTATCGTACCTATACTAGACCTCACTTACGTTCGGTCAATTAACGGACATTTACTCACGTTGAGTTCTAACAAAATATATTATGTTTCTTATACTAAAAATGTAGGTGTTGAAAAGTTCTAGAAGCTAAATATGAGACATTTTTAGTAGAACAATCCTGTAATTTCTCATTAGTAAAAGAATAAAATTTTGAGGTATAAATCTGGGGGCATCCTCCATTCTGTCATGTATAACTCCTGAACCACATGAGTGAAATGGTAAAGATATGAAATGAAGAGAATTCAATTTTCTAAATAATGAGAGGAATTTCGTTATCCTATCTTTAATTGTTGCTGAGATACATGTAAAATAAGAAAACCATACAAATGTAAAATTTGGGGGGGGGGCTGTTGGGGGCTGGGGGAAGCAAGAGGGGTGGGGGTCGGTAGGACTAGTCAAAAGCCTTTGACAGAACACTTGTCGATGTGCTAGTCATCGATGTGGAGAAAATAAGCCTTATATGTTTTTCCAAATGTATTATTTCCGTATGAATTCTTCTCAATTCGTGGTATTTTGGCACGCCAGGGGGTATTTATCGCATATTGACGGACTTTTTCCTCCCTTACATTTGAGCAAAATATGTTTGTATGTGGAGCCACGGATCTAGAAAACGGCTCTAACGATTACCTTGAAATTTGAAATGTAATATAACCGTGATGGAAAAATAAGATTGCACCAGGTCTCATGTCCGGGAAAACTCTCTGGCAGGATTGATAAAAGAATTAAATATTCCTTCATGAATAGTGTCAAGTACTGCGTAATAATGGATTTTATCGTTTGCTGACCAACGCTATCCAGCGTAAGGTGAAACATACATTTTTCAAATGGAGTTACATTCAAATCTATAACACATGTGTATGTCAAAAAATTGTGAGAGGTGATCATATCAATTTTGAATTTTTTTTTTACAATAACACATTCATGTAATTCAACAGTTCTGCCGCATACAGCTTCAGAGCGCAGCTCGGTACTAGATATTGTATGATAAATCAATAAATAATCAGAGAAGGCTATCCTTATTAAGCCATTTTCAAGTGAATAAATAGTATAAATATGCAATAATAGTAGCCATAATAAAAATGAAATAGTGGAAATTATAATATAAGTGAATAGAGTTGTGGTGGCTAGAGCAGTGCAGCTCGAGCCGGGCAGCTCGAGAATGCTACCTTTACATCAATTGACTTTATCCCCACCCTCACACATTTGGAAGAGGATTCTTAGGGTGTTTGAATAATGGATATGAAGGTACCGGTAACGCTCATTGAATCATATGCTGTATGCTCACTTTCATTTATTTCATTGTGTGAAGCTGATTCATGAATATCAACTATAGTGACATCTTCATCTTCATCATCTTCCAACCCACTATGGATCCACTCTAAGGCCCAAGCCGCCGCTAGGGAATCGTACCTCAAGAAGAAAGTAATGATTTATAAGTAAATTATGGGAGTAGCATTGATCTTTTGTACCAAATGAAGAATTGTCACGTTCATCTAGTATCTAGCTAAGAGAGTATAGCTGACGCCAAAAAGCTAGGCGATATCCTAGTACGCTCCAACAGCAGCTGATGTTGTCAATAGAAGTTGTCATTTACCTGGTTTCGGATGTTGTTTTTTATCAAAAGAGATAATATATTATATTATATTATTATATTATAATAATATATTATAATATTATATTATAATAATATATTATAATATTATATCTATTATATTATAATAGACAGCTTCACATCAGCTGTTATAATAGTAGAGTAGCTGTTATACGTAGTAGATCGCATCATGCACAAGTGCGGCAGCGAATCGGCCGATTTTGAAATAAGTGTCATAAATTGATAAAGCTGTTTACAAAAAAATTATTGTTTTCATAAGAATCTACATAGAAAAGAATATATATTTCACTGCACAAACTTAATTTTTGTAAATTACGTCGGCAGGGTGACGTCCTTCTCTCATCAGGCATTTCTCAAGCTGCCAAAAACTGTTCATAACTTCCCGTGACATTTGCTGGGGTATTCGTGCAATCTCTCGACGAATGTTTTGTTCAGTGTCATAGGCCGTTGTTCGTAGACTTCACTTTTGAGGTAGCCCCACAGAAAAAAGTCACAGGCCGACAGGTCGAGCGAACGTGCAGGTCATGGAATCGTTCCGTTTTGAGAGAATAACTTCATTCAGAAGATGCATACTCATTCGGGCTGTATGGCTTGTTGATCCGTGTTATTGGAATTATGTATCATTGTTTATTTCGTACTGGGGTAGTTGAGGAAAGAAAAATGTGCGTAACATTTCGAAAAACCGCTCAGTTACAGTTACTCCATGTTCATTTTCGAAAAAATAATCTAATAATGCCTGATGGCGATGAGACGAAGTCTTGTACACTAAACGTCTACGAGCAACGGGCTATGACAGTGAAATATAAATGGTTTTCTATGTAGATTATTATGGCATCGATATTTTTTTTGTAAACAGCTTTATCAATTTCTGACACTCATTTCAAAATCGCCCGATTTGCTGCCGCACCCTGTACAAGAGGCAGACAAAGCCGCCTTCCTTTATGGCATTGGCTATAGCTATTATTCTCGTGCACCATCTCCTTTATTTCAGTTGAAATTCAATAGGGTGAAGCATAAATTTTGGCTGGATCACAAACCGGCGAAGGAGTTGAAGGAGATTCGTCATTACGACGGGACCAGCATGGCTGTTGGGCTTCGAGGTGGCGAAGACAAATTGAAATACAGAATTGTGGTAATCAAGTATTATGTGCTAAATAAACGCACTCATAAACCAACCACCGTCAAATACGGTAAGTTGAGTAACAGAAAAAGTTGTCTATAACCTACTCACAGTGTGACGCGTTGATTGCATGGTGTGAAGCACTGGCGGCTCGTGCCCACGAAAAAGGTGAAGTGCTCGTATCTTTTACTGTACAGCACTTCACCTGTTTTGTGGGTACGAGCCGCTAGTGGTGAAGCGTTCCATAGCGTTCTGAACCTTCTGGACCGGAAGCATTCTTAACCTTAGGTTCAGATTAAATTCCAGTCGCCATACTTTTGCCATGGGATTACAGACAAACTTAAACCTATCACTCATGTCTTTAAATAGAAACCAAAATATATTCTTGTTAGTCTTGTAACTTCTATAACATTTTGAAAAAATATCATTTTCTTGATCTCTCTTGGAAAGCTTTCAAATGCATAATGGAAACTGATACTAGCAAAAAATTTGTTGGAAAGAAGTGAATATCTCAACAAAATATATATTAAATTCGAGCCAAACTCCCCAAGTTAGCTTGCGCTTTTGGAGAAGTAGTTCCTTTTTTTTTTTTTGTTTGTATACTCTTATTGATTTATTCTGAAGTCCATTACCATAATGTAAAATATGATTGTGATGCTTTTTTGCGGAATGAATGGGAATGAAAAATAGAATTAATACATCAGATTGAGGTAGTAGATCAAGATTAAGATAATACTGGGTATAAAGATTACCGTATAATGTAATTATATAGCTGTTTAAATTAGGCAGTTAACAAATGACTCTTATTGATATAATGCTCTCTGATAATAGAGGAACAGGAATTAGAAAGAAATCAATTGGGCTATTTGGTTTCTTATTTAATAAATTAGTCTATATGAAAAAAAAATCCAACTATTCGAATTCACAAGTAAGCTAGTTATTTTCTCTGCATTAACTTATTAATCATTATGAATTAATCAATTGAGAACCTACGATCAACGTATCAAGCAGACTATGAAACTCCCCTCTTGAATTTTACTCTATTGGTGAACAACTACCTCACACTCTGTCGACCAATCGCAGGCGAGTACAACTCCACGCCCACATCACCCTCTCATTGGCTGATGCCATTACGTCATCATGGCCTAGCATAGGCGGAGCGTGAAGGCGTGTGTAATGGAAGTCAAAGCAAATCACCCATCTGCTGGCTGAATTCGGAACTAGTTCAAATATTTTCTCGTTGAAAATTGCTGCAAATCTTCAATTTGCTTGTTATTAAGCTTTCCAATTTTTAATTAGTACAATCATATTTTCAGTAAAACACCTCACGGAATTTGTCAGCTTGTATCGGAAACACGCTGTATGTTGATAGGCTATCACCCAAATCGTAATACACTGTATAACTTGGCATTAAATGCGTTGAACCATAATATTGATATACTATATCTTGCAACACAATAATCACCAGTAATAACATCGATTTGCTTGAACGTGTTGCAGAGGGCAAATTGGAAATACCGTTTGAAAAGGTGAAAATGAAACAGAAAATCAAGGACAAGGTTCACCATTTGTAAGTAGAATTTTTATGATTACACAGATAATAACATAATTATGAACTAGGATAGAAAAAATAGGCTAAACCTGTGCTATCTCTCTTCAAAATTTTGTTGCTTATTAGTACAAAACAACATCAAATGGTTTCACCGCACCTCACACAATAATTTCTGGCCCTGGAGAATGATGACAAAATATAACATATAAAAATAAAACATTATATGACCTGGAAAAACATTATGAAATTTTTGAATTCAGAGTGATATATTTTCTTATTTTGAATCTACATGCCGTTGATAGTCATTTTCTGTTATTGAATGGGAAGAAGATTTTCATAGCCACAGATTGTTCAAAATTATTGAAATATCACACTCTGGGATTTTTCTACACCATATTATTTTCGGGTAAACAAAAACTGAGGTGGAAAGCTAAGGAATATTTTCCATCCACTTCTTTCCAAGCAAGTCTTGTGATTTGTAGATGTAATAACTGTTAACAGAGGAGATCGAAACAGCTGATTCCAAATTACTGCCACGTATTATAGTAGCCTAAGCCTACGTGTATTAATAGTAGCCAATTTTCAATTACATGAGGATTGTAAGAAGGGCAAGGGCGAGCTTTCAAATGACGAATGAATGTTTCAAAAATATCGAGTCAAATCACTGGCGGCTTGTGGCCACGAAACAGGTGAAGTGCTGTAGAGTAAAATATACGGGTACTTCACCTGTTTTGTGGGAAAGATAGTTAACAACTTCCCATACAGGTTTTGTACAGTGTTTTTATCATAATTCTAGTGTACGTTAAGATAAGAAAAGTTCCAACCTATATAGTATATTACACCACTAGTTTTGAAAACGTAGTTTTGCGACGTCAAGTATACGGAGCTTTACAGCCGAAGCGATCAGCTAAGGCTGGAAAGGTGGAGTATTCGCGACGTCACGAACGTTTTTGAAACGTGTTGTGTATTTTTGTTTTTGGTACACTTTATAGAAATTCTTTATTAGAATAAGATGAAAAAGTTCTTATAAATACGACATACGAATTCAACTTGCTGAATTCCATATTAGTAATTTCCGTTTTTTGTTTTAAAATAAATTCATGATTCTAATTTCAACAAAGGTTATCAGTCACTAAAATCAATTCACAATCGAAAAAAAAGGTTAGGTGTGGAATCATACGGAGCAAAGGTTTTTGTTTGAAGAAAATCATCTGCTAAATCGTCTGGTGCAATCAGTTGGAAAATGTTCAAAATAGTCGACTTATCTGTTCAGTCGACCAATTTGCATGGAATGCGCTGCTAAGTCAACGGAAAATTTTGTCGACAGCTGATCTTGTACGGCAATAAGGCCCAGAAATCAGCCGTTTATTCCGCACTAGTGTGGAAAATGAAGGCTTTCAAAGCATGTCTTGTATTATATCAGTATTCTGATAGTAGTCTTGAATTATAGCGGTATTATCTTGTCTTATCACTCTCTCTAGTATTCTTCTCTTCCTTTCTCTAGTATTCTCTTTTATTCTGCTCTCTCTTTCTCTAGCATTCTCTTTCATTCTTATCTCTTCTTCTAGTATTCTCCCCTCTCTTTCACTAGTAATATTTTTCTTCCATCTTCTCTCTCTTTCTCTAGTATTCTCTTTCATTTTTCTCTCTTTCTCTAGTATTCTCTTTCATTTGGTCTAGGTAAACGAAAATCTGAGACAGAAATCGACCTACCGTTGGATGACATAAATGACTATTTTACCTCACACTTGACTCAACGTGACGAAACTACTATTACTGATCACATCAATTCTCTGGAAGATCAAGTAGCTAACACTAACATACAACCTGCTAATCAATTTCATTTTAAACATATTTCTGAACATCATGCTCTTAGACCTATTCAACACATGCACAGTAATGCTACTGGAGCCGACATAATTTCTATTAAATTCATAAAGAAAATGGTATTTGCAGTTCTTCCAACCATCACTATTATTTTCAACAAGTCCCTAGAAACAGGTCAGTTCCCTGAAAATTGGAAGTTTCCTCTAGCTCGTCCTTTGAATAAAGTCCTCTCACCCAATAAGGTCGAAGATCTTAGAACAATTAGTATTATACCTGCCCTTTCTAAAGTACTAGAGAGACTAGTTAACGGTCAAGTTGTAGATTTTCTAGAACAGAATAACAAATTACACAACTTTCAATCTGGATTTCGGAAATGTCACTCAACTGAAACAGCTCTTCTGCGTGTAACTGAAGATATTAGGCTAGCTATGGATCAAAGGAAATGCACAATATTAACCCTGTTTGATTTTTCTAAAGCATTCGATACTGTAGACCATAATATTCTTCTTAGTAAGTTAGCTATCCTCGGATTTAGTGCTCAAACAATATCATGGTTTAACTCCTATCTTGGAAATAGAAAACAATGTGTATCCATTGGTGATAATAAATCTGACTGGAAAAATGTTATACACGGTGTCCCACGAGGTTCTATTCTAGGCTCCCTCTTATTTATGCTTTATGCAAATGACCTCCCTTCTGTCATAAAGTTATCTAAATTCCATACCTACGCTGATGACCTTCAAATTCATGCCAGCTGCCCCATCTCAAAAATAAACGAAACAGTAGATAAAATCAATCGCGATGTGAATTTAATATTTCAATGGACAAAAAAATGGCCTTAAACTCAATCCTAGTAAAACGCAGCCAATAGTAATTGGTTACTCACGCTTGATAAATAATATTGATATGAACACAATCAATAAAATCTCCATTGATGGTATTGAAATCCCCTACTGTAGCTCTGTTAAAAACCTGGGAATAATCATGAATAAAAATTTAGACTAGTCAGAACAGGTTAATAAAACGTGTTAGAAGGTTTTTTCAGCCATACACTCATTGAAGAAATTACAAGACATTTTTCCTAGGAATATCAGACTGTTGTTGGTAAAATCACTAGTTTTCCCTCACTAATGTATTGCAACTCAGTACTGAACGATATGCAAGTTACACTGAATGATAAACTACAGTGTTGTCAAAATTATTGCTTAAGGTTTGTTCACTCTCTCCAACGCCATGAACGAATCACCCAAGCCCACATTTCAAGTTAAGCTAAAGCTACCCGATCAGAGAAATTTTAGAATAATTAAACTTGTTAGAGATATATTAAAACATTGTGAACCAGTTTATTTTAAAGATGATTTCAAATTTGTTTCTGAAGGCAGAAGAATAGACGTGTCACATACTAGAACTGGGGAAAATACTTTGAGGATTCCAAATCACCGAACTACAATTCATACTAAGTCCTTTCTAGTTTAAATTTCTAGTTCTCATGAAACTTAGAAAATATCTTGTCGAGAAAATGACCGGAAAAGTTGAACCCTATAGCAATAGCATGACAACCCTTCATCCTCCATCCATCACCCATTCAATTTACTTGTAAATAATATACTCGCAATTTTTGTAGAAATAGGTTCAACCTTTGTTGTAGACCCCATGTACATGCATCCATTATTTGCAGTAGTAATTTCAATTTACATCATTGACCCCATCATCAACCATTATTCATTACTTCTAAGAGTTAATAATTAAAAGGTAAATTTAGATTATTATTTTAATCTTCTTTTTCCCAGAATCTTTATAGAAAAGATCCATTAATCTTAATTTGTTTTTATGATTCCAATTGAAATTACCGACATTTTTTCCATCATTTATAAGCAGTGTAAACATTATGTTTTAAACTTTTAAGGCCAAGTGTTAATGGAAAGGACATCTTTGTTGTCCTTTCCCAAGAATGGACATCTTTGTGTCCAAACTTCGCCTTCTCATCTAGACAATTATTCAATCGTAATTTAAAAGATTGCCAATTAAATATATTTTAATGAAATTTCCATAATTTCGCGTTTATCCGTGTTTGTTGGATAATGTTACTATGTTCTCAGCTCGTGACGTTTATATAAAAGTAATAGCTACTGTATATTCATTTCTGTATAATAGAAGTACACATACTCCTTTATGTTATTACGTACTATATTTAAGTAATCTAGAATTGAACCGTGTATGTGTTGTTATTGTCTATATGGATAAAGAAATCTAATCTTATCTAATTATTCTACTCTCTTTCTTCAGTATTCTTCTCTCTTTCTGTAGTATTCTCTTTCATTCTTTTCTCTTCAGTATTCTTTTCTCTCTTGTATATTTTTAATCTTCTCTTTCTTCAGTATTCTCTTCTCTTTTTCTCTAGTATTCTCTTTCATTCTTCTCTCTTTCTCTAGTATTCTCTTTCATTCTCCTCTCTTTCTCTAGTATTCTCTTCTCTCTTTTTATTCTTCTCTTTCTTCAGTATTCTCTTTAATTTTTCTCTCCCTCTCTAGTATTCTCTTCTCTCCAGTATCTTTCTTATTCCTCTCTTTCTCTAGTATTGTCTCTCATATTTATTTCTCTACCCTTTCATTCTCATTTTCTCTTTCTCTAGTATTCTCTTTTCATTCTTCTCTCTTTCTTCAGTATTCTCTTACATTCTTCTCTCTTTCTCTAGTATTCTCTTTCATTCTTCTCTCTTCCACCAGTATTCTATTTCTTCTCTCTCTAGAATTCTCTTTTATTCTGATAGTAGTATTGTATCAGTAGTATTCTAACAGTAGTCTTGTATTAGTAGTATTCTTATAGAAGTCCCGTATAAGTAGTATTTACACTGTTCTGATGCAGCACGCATAATGTATAATTTTATATAGGCTATGATATGAATATGTATTATTCATGTATAATTTTATATGATATAAATATGTATTATTCGTGTATATTTGCAGCGTGGATGAAGGCAAAGTAAGGTATATTAACGATTTGCCATCGAACGTTGTTTCAAAAAGTTTCATTTCAAATGAAGGGAAAATCATGGAGTTTGTGCACACATTTTCGCAGCCCCGGGTCATCGGTACTACTGACCTTCCTCTGTAAGATTTCATTTATCAACTGGCTAGCGTATGATTAGTACCTAATACAGACCTATGAACTTTCGCTACAGTATGGTATACTTTGAACCCTCCTTTGGGATATTGGCTGTTGTTAGTGAAGACAGTCAGTCGTTTCCCGTCTCTGGAGGAATAGTAATTGTTGCATTACACTCTAACTGATCAACTGCATGTTATTCAGAGGTGTTCTGCGCCGCCAATTGGTTGCGGAGACTGGCTTATGGTTGAGAGGATCAACGTGCTAACCACACGTTACCTCTATCCTGGTTGATGATTATTTGCTTGCGGTATGTTCTGTCCGACCGGGGGAGGGATTCTGGCGGTGTGGAGGGGGCGGCTTCGGCTCGGCCAGGGTTGTTTTGGGGACTGTGAGTTCTGATTGAGAATTTATGGCTTTTGGGCCGGTATTGGCCGGGCTGGGGCCGTTTTCCCGTCGTGTCTTTTTGGCTTGGACGGGCTGTATAATAGAGTGAATATGAAACTGGCAACCAGCTGGTAGGCCTAAGCCCTTCATGGGAGCCAGACATACATAGCCTACATACATACATGGTATACTTTGAAGCGTGCTGTACACGGGGACAGTAGTGTCGGCTAGTTGAATATCTGTAGCCAATCACAGCTGTTTTTGTTTTACTCTATGACAAGACAAAAGATGTTATCAACTACAGATATTCAACTGGCCGACACTATTGTCCCCGTGTACAGAACGCTTGAGGCTTTATTCAGGCGGCAGGTATAGTCTGTCCAAGCAAAGAAGACCCTCTGGCAAAATGGGAAAATGACTCAAGCTCGGTAAATATTGGTTCAAAAATTATCAATTCAATCTCAAATCGTAGGAAACAATTTGATCCACTAACAAGACCATATTTATAATTCTTGAACAAATATTGACCAAGTTGGAGTCATTTTGACAATTCACGCAGGATTATATATACAAAAGATTAATAAACGTGGAATGGACAACCGTTGTATTTATCCAGTTTGTTTATTAGATTTGTTCTATTCCAAGTGTATAGAACAGTAGGGGTAAGCCAGAGTGAAAAACAGCTGGCTGAGAATGATATTGACGTCACGGAGTTCCTCTAGTCAAATACTTAGCATTGATTTCCCTATCCTTGACGAAAATCGTACTCTTTTTTCCAATTTACGAAATACAGAATTGTTTAATAGATAAATCACTTATAAAAGCTTGTAGAGAATTTCAAGACCCACATTTTGAGTGATTTGAATTTATATTTTATTCAAATTCAACATGAGAAAAATTAAATTAACGAGTCTCGGGAATACTCTGTAAATGGGCTATATTATGGATAGCAATGCTATCGAATGCAATGATATTAAAAATGTATCTTATAATAGCATTGCTACTCATAATTAGCCCAGCTGCAGAGCATTCCCAAGGCACGTTAACGGACTATTTTTCATGTTAAATTTGAGTAAAATATAGATTTAAATCAATTAAAACGTAGGTCTTGAAATTCTCTACAAGCTCATATAAGAAATTCATTCATGAAACAATTCTGTATTTCATATCTTGGAAAAAAGCGTACGATTTTTCGTCGAGGATATAGAAAACAATGCCAATTTTTCGACCAGAGGAACTCCGTGACGTCAGTATCATAGCTTCCCCAGCCAGCTGCTTCACTCTGCCCCACCTCTACTTTTCTATATAATTTGACTTGAAAGTAGCGAGTAAGGCATTTACAACGTGGCAGTTGTGAATCTTGTTATCACGTGACCTCCTTCAAGCTGATAAGTTGACAAGTCGCTTGCTAAATCCTGAGCGTGTTCAGAATGTAGTTGTCCGGGGCTTGTCACTTACCTGAGGCTTGCTACTGTCCTATAACCTGGCTTGTTGGTGTTTAAACGAGACTTGTAGCTAGCCTCCAGTAAGAAGCGGCTCGCTACACGCTTCATCCAAGATCTCCTTCAGTCTAGTGATTACTGATTAGGCCTACCATACAATATTCAGTATCTAAAATGAATCTATAATAATAAAATGAGTATCTAGAACTAGAATAACCTTTATTTACGACTGAAGTTGAGAATTGCGATCAAAAATATAGACATTAATGTTTTCAGGGACTGTTTCCCTCCAGCTGACAGACACATGAAAGATGCTGGACGGCGACATAAGTATCCACCGTTAGTGTATGTGAATAATAAAATGGATGAAAATGGTTTGATGACACGTGAGCAGCTTAATATGTACAAGCAGAATTGCTTCAATTTGACAACTGAAGTCAGGGCTTGCAAGGTAAGACACTGGTGGTGCATTTATTATTCTTTATTCATACATCGGTACAATAACTTGGACTGGGAGGAAAAAAATAGGCATAGACTTTGCTATTCCTCTCCCAAAAATTTCATAATGAAGTCAATATTCTCCAAAATGAGGTAGCACTGAGTAAACACATAATTTTCAATCCAGGAATATCACTAAAATTTTTAATTTGGTATGTTGATGGCCGGAATTGAATAAATTATGCACCAAAGAAAACAATATTGAAAGGAAAATTTGAATAGAAATGATATAAGAATGGATGCAGTAGGCCTATACAGTATTATTATTACACTAATAACTTGGGAAATATTGTTTTACAACGTCAAGAGTATGGAGATTCATAGACCCGTCAATAATATGACGTATTAGTACAGGAATCGACTGAGTCTTGAAAATAATTATAAGAGTATTCAAGACATCGTGAAGGTTTTACAACCTGAAATAAAATTTATTTCTTCAATATTGATAATGATTACAGGTTTTAGTCTTCAATTTTAGAATTAAAAATTGATAGAATCATATTACTATCTATACCTAGTCATCAGGGAGTGCAAATTTCATTAGGCTTTTACTTTCTCATCTTCCAATACAGTGTATTATACTAAGAGTGCACTCGACAATGACGCCTAGCGCCTACCGGCGCATCGGCTTATCGCGTGTGCGATTTGGAGTTATAACAAGCCCATGATGCCTCTTTAATATACCTACAGGATGTTTCAGGAGGAATGTGCAATACTTCTCAGGCTGATTCCTCACACCAAGTAGACAAAAAAGTTCCATGGGACCAACCCCCAAAAACGCTTTGTTACCGAGATAGCAATGGCGGAAAATTGAGATTTTTCAAAATATATTAATTTTTCTAATTTTTTAGAGGCTTTAGTGAGGTTCTAAAATAATCAATTCCTATGTAAAATTAGCTGAGCAATTCAATGAAACCAGTTCCAAGTTTGTAACTTTAACGGTTATTGAGATAATTGGGGAAAATATTCTAGAAAACGCCATTTTTCAACAATAAGGGGTATAACTGGATAAGGAATTATAAAATTGTATTCTTCATTGATAGAAGTTGAAGAGAGTCGGATTCTAAAGAAAAATTTGAATGGCGGCGATTGTGTAAATCTTACCTAAATCTCAGAAATGGCGATCAAAAATCACAAAATTAACAAAACATAGCACAAGTGATAAATTTGTGTTTAGTAGCGATTTTGCGATTTTTGATCGCCATTTCTGAGATTTTGGTAAGATTTACACAATCGCCGCCACATAACTTTTTCTTTAGAATCCGACTCTCTTCAACTTCCATTAATGAAAAATACAATTTTATTATTCCTTATCCAGTTATAACCCTTATTGTTGAAAAATGGCGTTTTCTAGCATAGTTTCCCCAATTATCTCATTACCCGTTAAAGTTACAAACTTGGAACTGGTTTCATTGGGTTCCGCAGTTAATTTTACATAGGAATTGATTATTTAAGAACCTCACTAAAGCCTCTAAAAAATTAGAAAAATCAATATATTTTGAAAAATCTCAATTTTCCGCCATTGTTATCTCGGTAACAAAGCGTTTTTGGGGGATGGTCCCATGGAACTTTTTTGTCTACTTGGTGTGAGGAATCAGCCTAAGAAGTATTGCACATTCCTCCTGAAACACCCTGTATAATAGAGGATATGTAATAGAATAATCTTATTTCCTCTATATTCGAAAGTCAAGCCTAATCCATGGATGGGAACACACCAATGGTTTGGATTAATCATCTTTGTTTTTGTCTTTCGTTTCATATTACGATTCAACTTCCTGTTTTTGACTCAATTTGTTTTTGTTTTGTGTGAGCTGTTTGCTACAGCATTTTATTTTCAACTGACAGCAAGACAAACCTCGCACTCTTCTTGGACAAACGAACTATTTGAGAGTGCAGAACACATTGATAGCAAATAAGGGCTGCAAAATAGCTGCTCTATACTACCACAGCGGGGTGACCATCCAGGGCTACAATCCACTCAGATTAACTGAAATCAAATTCCTCAAAATTGAAAAAATCAATGCTACTGCAGATAGATTGCATAATATAGCGTTCGGTGAGTTGATTGATCTACATTGTAAAATAGTGCACAGAGCTCTCAATATCATCTATATCAATAAAAGCGAAATGGCACTGACTGACTGACTGATTCATTCATTCATTCATCACCAGAACTAAAAATCCACTGAACCGAATGCGTTCAAATTTGGCAGGCATGTTCAGCTGGACGTTTAGACGCGCGCTAAGAAAGGATTTTGAAAACTTTTCAAGGATACGCAAAATAATTTAGTTTTTCTAGAGTTTTTCGGAAAAAACTCATTCTTAATTCATTCAATCATTCATTCATTCATTCATTCATTCATTCATCACCAGAACTAAAAATCCACTGAACCGAATGCGTTCAAATTTGGCAGGCATGTTCAGTTGGACGTTTAGACGCGCGCTAAGAACGGATTTTAAAAAATTTTCAGGGATACGCTAAATATTTGAGTTTTTCTATAGTTTTTCGGCGTTTTCTCAATTTTTTCGAGAACTAATCAGTAGAAAATGTTGATATTTTCTGGGCAGGTTCAGATAAGGTCTAGAAATGTTGTGTTAAAATATTTTTGCAATCCGTTCAAGATTAAGCCAGTAATCAGTTTTTCAAAATTGTAGATGTGTTGCGGGTTGCATATCTTCCGCCTTGATACGACCAATCCTAACTGTAAATTCAATGGTTCAGCGATATTATAGATGAACTAATTTAGAAGATATTGGATCAAGTTTCAAACAATGTCTGATATACTTCCCAAGGTTACGCTTAATATTCATCGTTATACTATTTTTTTGAATTTTCGGAGGTTTTCATAGATTTTTCTAGAACAAATTGGCAGAAAATGTTGAAATTAGGTAAAAAGGTCCAGATTAGGTGTAGAAATTATGTGCTAATAAATTTCGAATCCCTCCTGAACGGAATTTGCAGGCGAGCGAAGCGAGCATGTTTGTCTCAGTTGACACTGACAGAGGTTTTGCAGCCTGTTTGACTCACTTACACTGCCCATACTGTCGGGGGTCCAGGGGGCGGAGCCCCATTGCTAGGCGGAGAAGGCGAGCGAAGCGAGCCTGCCGGCTAGTATCAAATATTGGACTTTCGCAAACAAATGTGTAGAAATAAAAATTATTTTTGCTCTAAATGGTGGGGAGGCCCTTACCGGTGGGTTCCAACCTACCAACATAATATGTTACTTATTTGGTCAAATACCATACTGGTCACCGATATTTCCATTCCTGATTATTTCCATTCAGATAAGGGCACAGAATATGTAAATAGATAGTTTGAAAACTTTTAGCCACTGGCGGCTCGTACCCACGAAACAGTTGGAGTGCCTGTACCTTTTATTGTACAGCACTTCACCTGTTTAGTGGGCACGAGCCGCCAGTGCTATTAGCAAGCAAATGGTATTGAAATCGGAAGAACAGCTAGGTGTAGGCCAAGGTAAGTAAATCTACCAGGTAGGCCAGCGTCCATAAGGGCCCAGCAGTCCACTTATTTCCTGCCGGATGACGTCACTAATTTTATTTTTTACATTATGCTCTATACCTATATTTATGATTCGACATGTATCTAGGATTCTAATTTTTCAGCTGTTTCACAGAGAATTGAAAAATAAAAAATACTACGAAAAAAGCTCAATATCAATGAAAATAATTGTGGAAATATGTAAAAATGATGAAATAAATTATTGAGTATTATTACAGTTGAATAATGATTAATAATGTTGTGATATTAGAACAATATAATGCTATTGTTGTCATAAATTGGAGCCAAAGATTCGAGAAGCTGGCGCTCTTGTTGAGAAAAAAGTAAGCTTTGATTGGTTTAAACTATGCGATCACGATCATAAAAATGAAAATAATCATATTTCACTACAAAACAACTAGGAAAACTTGAAAATATTGTTTCCTTGTTAATTGTGATGCTCTCAACTCATCAGAATTAATTACAACAATAATATTCTTCAACACTAACGAAAATAGGTTATGTTTACATTTTCATCAGCTGTGCTTTTCATTGTGGGCGCTAGAGTGCGACACTGTAGAAAATATTAGTGACGTCAGATTTGTGAACCATAAGTGCTGCACAGTAAAAGATACGGGCACTTTACCTGTTTTGTGGGTACGAGCCACCAGTGTACTAGAGATGCACTTTTTAGTGAGAATATATCCCTTGAAGATGACAATTTTGATACCAAGGTGAGCATTGATTTAAATGATGAACTGACACTACAGAAAAAAAAATAAATGGAACGACCGTGTTCGAGTGGATTAGATGCTGGCTTTGTACTTCAAAGGCCCGACATCACAAAAAAGTGGGTAGGAATTATGTAGCCTACTGAAAAATGTAAATGGAATAATCAAGAACAAACATTAAGGCTTAGCCGGTGCCGGACTGCCGGTGGCTAGAGCGTGGAGGGTGGAGGGTAGTTGGTAAATCTATAGAACATACATAGCATCCATAGTAATAACATCGTATGAATGATATGACGTCTTATACTGTTTTTTGAGGCTATATTGTCCATATTTGAGAATCCGCCGCCATCTTGAAATTCAAAAATATGGACAAAATAGCATCAAAAACAGTATGATCATACCATTTACATCATACTGTTATTACTATGGATGGTTTGTATGTTCTATACATTCACCAACTGCCCTCAACCCCTCCACGCTCTACCCACCGGCAGTGCAGCCTTAGTAGCCTAATAGATGATGAAATACAATTATTATTGATGAAGATGTACTAGATGTACTAGAGATCAAGAAGAAACCACGAATAATGAAGAAGAATTAAATAATAGAAATTATGTAATTTTAAATAATTTGAATGCGAACGAACAAAACTGTGAGCAAGAAGTAGGAGAGAATAATAAATCAATTGAATCTCAGATCAAGAAAACTATTGAGAAAGCCGAGTGTAATGAATTAATAGCTTTTTTCTTTGAGTGAGGTAAAGTAGACAACCTACAACGTTTGTATAAGCAATGGAACACCAAACACGCAGAACAGAAAAATAGCAATTGATAATATAAAGAGATTGATAGACTAAAAGAGTTGGAAATACATGGACACCAGTAGAATTGCAAGTAGGAAAGGATGAATCTATACAAACTGAAAGGGGTTTGAGGAACAATGATAATGAGGTTTGAGAAGCCAGATTAGTAGCTAAGTGATTTCAAATTTATTGAGGATAAGGAGAATAATATTCATGCTCCTGTTGCTAAAATGACTTTTATAAGAACTCTTTTAACCGCAGCCTTATTGGGGAATCAAAAGATAATCCAAATGGACCAGCTTTTCTGAATGTGAAACTCGATACAACTGAAGTAGCCTATTGGAATTGAATAGAGCATTGTATGGACCCAGAGAATCACCTGAATTTTGGAATGATTAGATTAATTATTTTGCTAATAAACTGGGTCACAATCTCACGAGCTTTCTGATAACGATTATAGCTTGTATAACTTACTGTTAAAGTTATTAATTAGGTTAGTAAGTTTATGTTGGTGACATTTTGATTGATGGTAATTTCGAAAACTGTAATTATTGATTTGCAAAATAAATTCTATGCCAAGAATATAATCTATCGAATCAACGCTCAATCACTTTATACTGCAAGAAATAATAGGCAGTTAATTTTTGCGAGAGTTCCAATCTCAGCATTGATTTGTATCAATTAGATACCCACTACTGTAACCTGTAACTAAATTTCAGTTTCTAATATTTGGACTTGTTATAAAAAATTGGTGAAGGGACATTTTTGGGAGTAATCCTGTTGAACCTTCTATTGAGTATATGCTGTAACTTGATGATAAATAAATAAATAAGTAACCACATCTATTTTTCGGTAATATTCGCATGTATTTTCCAGATGGTTTCGTGCATTTTGATGGAGAAAAGCCGAAGTTGAAGCCAAAAGACTGGTGAGTGTTGGATTAAGTTTCGTTCTAGAATAAATTGAAAAATGACCTGTAGTGGTGGTGATGGTACCAGTTATAGTCTGTCCAAGCAGAGAAGACATTATGGCAACATGGAAAAATGACTTCAGGTCGGTCAATATCGGATCAAAAGTTCTAAATCTGGTTTCCATTTAAAGATCAGAATGTTCCCTACAATTTTAAACTAAGCTTATGATTTTTCTAGCAATATTCAACGAGCTGGAGTAATTTCCATCTTGCCAGGATGTTTTCTTCCCTTGGACAGACTGAGTTATTCAAAGACCGTGATAAGGTTAGTAGGCAAAACTCACAAGTTTACATAGGTATGTATGTGTCTGGCTCAACAATGAAGGGCTTAGGCCTAACAGCTGGTTGCCAGTTTCAAATTCACTCTACTATACAGCCCGTCCAAGCAAAGAAGACACGACGGGAAAACGGCCCCAGACCGGTCAATACCGGCCCAAAAACCATCAATTCTAAATCAGAACTCACAGTCCCCAAACCAACACTGGCCGAGCCGAAGCCACCCCCTCCACCCCGCCAGAGTTCCCCCCCGGCCGGAAAGACCATACAGGAAGCAAATAATCATCAACCAGGATAGAGGTAACGTGTGGTTAGCACGTTGATCCTCTCAACCATAAGCCAGTCTCCGCAACCAATTGGCGGCGCTAAATAACATGCAGTTAATCAGTTAGAGTGTATTGCAACAATTACTATTCCTCCAGAGACGGGCAACGACTTACTAACAAAAGCTAAGTTTGCAGGTAGGCCTGGCCTAACGTTCATATATGTCTGGCGGCCATCTTGGGAATAAGCTGATTTGACAAATATTTGAACTGAGTATAATACAGAGAGCAAATATTATTAAATTTATCGCCTTTTTTGCCATAAGTAAATGATCGAGCAAACCTCGCTTTGCATTAATATGATTTGTTCACAAACGTATAATATAGAACTTGTGAATAAGAAACTTTATGATTCAACTTATTGTATTTCTTCAGAAAAATATGTCTGTGAATGTTCCACCTACAGTTCAAATTCAAGTGAATTGATTATTATCGTACATTATTTTGTAGGGTATTACAACAATCATTTTGTAGAGGACTCAATCGCCCACTTAGGGACAGAGGAGCTAAATTCTCTGGAGGATTTGGATCCTCTCTGTGACTCAGGTTACGTCGACTATAGTATAGGCAATATATTATAGGCAATATATCATCTCCCCTACACACAGTGCACAGTCAAACAAGAGCTGTGTAGTGTATATGCATGAATATACTTGAATGTGTAATGTCAATAATCGTACGTTGATCATTGATTTATCTATCCATTATTTTTATTGATTTATTTATTTCTTACAATTATTTTTGAGTTAGGGTTGAGACAGCTTAATTTTATAGGTTGTGTATCACCCAATATTATACCAAGTTATAGTTACTGTATATCACATAATTTTCTACATTTTCCCAGGACAAAACCAATACGAGAAATAAGTTACAGACATGAAACATTTTCATGTACAGGTGTTATTCTTGGAAATCTTGAAGGAGTCAGTATTGAAGTTGGAACGCAGTGGAAGAGAAAAGTTGAACCAACCACCAATGTAGTGTAAGTAGTCTCACAGTCTGAGATCATTATAAATATATTTTAGCCCTGCCCTATACAGGTTGTCACGTACCTGTTATATACCCTGATCTCGAGCTGCAGCCGGTGTATTGGTCACTTTATAGGTGACGAGCATGAGATATAATATATTGATACCGCCAACAATTTGATAAATTAGTTATTTGCTGGGCGCCAATTAAAGTTGAGAATAGCTGGTGGAAAACGCAGCTATTTGAGATTGTAGACAAGTACACCATACAATACTAATAAAATAAATCCAAATACGAATGTACGTATCAGGTTCATACACTGTTGAACTCGTGTGCGGACATGCAACACGCCAATATCTTGGAAAGTAGGCACAAGTCAATTGGACCAGGCCGTACTTCTCAGTCAGATAATAAGTAGAACACTCACTGTGGTGTGTGAGATATGTGGTGCCAAGCAACCCGACTACTTGATCCGTTTCGGTACGATACCAGACCCAGGCGGATAATTGAATGTGGTGAATATATTTGATTTTCACAATCACAGACAAATACCCGTGCCGGTCGCTCCCTGAAGCTGTCAAAGTCCCGATTGTAGGGTTTATACCCTTCCTCTCGGTCTTTAGCTTATGACGGAAGATACTTCACCGAATCAAACAGTCTGGCTGCTAGCACACATAAATAGCTGCTGCTCATAGGAAGAAATTCAATAAATATATCAATTCGCCGATCCGGCTCTAGACTCCTCCACATACAAGGTATCATGCACTCCGGGAAAGAGGAAGTAAAATAGAGAATTGTAATAATTCAATGCTCCATCCTCACTCCAAAAGCGCATGCATACACCTGTTAGTAAGCACGTGTGGAAGCAATTGGTTTGGGAGAATACTCCACTAAGCTACCCAATAAATTCAAATATATTAAATAAATGGAATAACCAGATGTGAAATAGAATATTCTTGACCCAACTCGGCCGAGATAACGAATAAATATATTCTTCTATAACAAAACTTTAAATATTCATATCAACATTAACAAACAATTTAATAACAAGATTTTTTAGGAATAAATAAATTTTCTATAAATTACAGTACTTAATACATCTCTGTTGGTAACTATCAAATATTATTGTACTTATGAAAAGTTCAGGTAACTCTAGTGGTTCGAATAATGGTGGGAAGAATTCGACGTTCAAATATTTGTACCTAGTGCACTAGGGGGATCGTAGTGGCCATAAATACGAATTATTTGCTTACGAGCGTAACGGCGATCCTGGTCCCCTTGGATGAAGGCAGCTAGTCCAATAACTCCGTCATGGGAATTTGTTCGAATTCGAGGGAGGACAATTTCTCCTGGCGATGAGGATAATGGACCCTAATTGACTCCTCTCTGGTTGGCAGGTTGGAAAAGAGTAAATGTTCTCCTCTAGGTCACCTTCTTCCTCGGATAGGCGGAGGAATTTTTTAGGTATCTCGTCGCCGGGGGTTTGACGTAGGGATTTCTTATTGGTTGAATTGTTATCCGACGTCCATGTTGGATTTTTCACAAGAAATAGGGCAGCCTAAACCACTTCACAATATTTTATTGAACCTTGCGAACCACATAAATATAATTTTCCCCTGACTAGAATTGACAAATACATGTTTTAAAATTCTAAATCTATAGGTTAAGTAGCTATACCACTAGTTAAGCTGAGTTGCTAGCGAGTTTGTTACTGTGACGCAACACTTCCGTACAAGTACCTAATTTGAATAAATAATAATATAAAATATAATTTACAATATAATTCCTATAACGCCTGTATAATACATATCTCATAAACACATAAATACAAATAAATTTGGTGGACATTGGTGAGAAGATCCTATCACAGAGATGCTGTATAAAGAATAAATTATCACAGATGTCAAGAAAATAAGGTAAGATTCAAATTTCAAATAATAAATTTAAACAGTAGTGAACAAAGATTAATTTAAGACACAATTTATTTTGTTTTATGCACGGTTGCATATTCAAACTAACGGCTACGGACTGGAGCCGGCTCGATCAGCTGATCAGGCAACTGTCAAATTTCTAGGTTATGTAGACCATAGGAAAAAGTAAACAAAGCTAGAAGATAAATTTGAATAATTAAATAATATAATCCAGGCAGATGAGCGATATTTTACCTCATCCAGACAATTCAATAAATAGCTGCTTATCAGCAATCAATAGATAACGATTTTTCTCCTGACCTACTTAATAATAATAATATTGTCAGACCCATAGGCTGGTGCATGACAAGGTGTTTCAGGGGGAATGTGCAATAAGTTACTTCTCAGGCTGATTCCTTCAGCAGACAAAGCAGACAAAAAAGTTCCATTTGACAAACTCCCAAAAACGCTTTGTTACGGTACCGACAAAGTTGAAGAGAAGAGAAGTTGAAGAGAGCCGGAATATACAAAGACAATTTTGAATGGCGGCGATTGTGTAAATATTACCCAAATCTCGGAAATAGCGATCAAAAATCGCAAAATTGTCAAAACATAGCACAAGTAAAAAATTTGTGTTTATTTTGCGATTTTTTATCACTATTTCTAAGATTTGGGTAAGATTTACACAATCGCCGCCATTCAACTTTAACTTTGTATTTCGACTCTCTTCAATTTCCATGAATAAAAAAATACAAATTTATTATCCCTTATCCAGTTATAACCCTTATTGTTGAAAAATGGCGTTTTTTAGCATATTTTCCCAATTATCTCAATAACCGTTGAAGTTACTATCTTCAAACTGCTTCCACTGAATTCCTCAGCTAATTTCACAAAGCAATTGATCATTTTAGAACCCAAGTGAAGTCTCTAAAAAATTAGAAAAATTCATATTTTTTGAAAAATCTCAATTTTCCGCCATTGTTATCTTGGTAACAAAGCGTTTTTGGGGGGTTGTCCCATAGAATTTTTTGTCTGCTTGGTGTGAGGAATCAGCCTGAGAAGTATTGCATGAAACACTCTGTATATAATTCGTGGTCAAGTTCCTCATCAACCTATTCGATGGAACATGGAACAGACTGTGAGTATTTGTGTGTGTTTGTGTTTTGGATTCCAAGTCTAACTTATAAAAATACGGGAGTAATATCAATTTGAAAAATCGAGATACCGGCTCCGGTTGATACACCATCAATTCCTGGCAAACTGGAACTCAAAGTTGGAAGCAGCAGTATTGATAACATGATAACAACGGTTCAGCACTGCTAATGGCAGTTGCCTTACAAAATAACTTTTCCTTCCTCCTCTGTGTAGTTCTCACAACGTTTGCCATTGACCTAGATAAGCCCCTCCCCGATCAGCTGTCTATCTATATCTATAGAAGCGAAATGGCACTGACTGATTTACTCATTCATTCATTCATTCATTCATTCATTCATTCATTCATTCATTCATTCATTCATTCATTCATTCATTCATTCATTCATTCATTCATTCATCACCAGAACTAAAAATCCACTGAACCGAATGCGTTCAAATTTGGCAGGCATGTTCAGTTGGACGTTTAGACGCGCGCTAAGAACGGATTTTAAAAACTTTTCTGGGATACGTTAAATATTTGAGTTTTTCTATAGTTTTTCGGCGTTTTCTCAATTTTTTCGAGAACCAATCGGTAGACAATGTTGATATTTGGTGGGCAGGTTCAGATAAGGTCTAGAAATGTTGTGTTAAAATATTTTTGAAATCCGTTCAAGATTACGCCAGTAATCAGGTTTTCAAAATTGTAGATGTGGTAGATGATTGCGGGTTGCATATCTTCCGCCTTGATACGACCAATCCTTAGTGTAAATTCAATGGTTCAGCGAGATTATAGATGGAGTAATTAAGAAAACATTAAATCAAGTTTCAAGCAATGTCTGATATACTTCCCAAGGTTACGCTCAATATTATCGTTTTACTATTTTTTGGAATTCTTCTTAGATTTTCCGAGAACAAATTGGCAGAAAATGTTAAAATTTTGTAAACAGGTCTAGATTAGGTCAATAAATGCTGTGTTCAATAAATTTCGAACCCCTTCTGAACGGAATTTGCAGGCGAGCGAAGCGAGCCTGTTTGACTCAGCTAACACTGGTAGAGGTTTTGCAGGCGAGCGAAGCGAACCTGTTTGACTCACTTACACTGCCGATACTGGCGGGGGTCCAGGGGGCGGAGCCCCCTGGCTAGGCGGAGAAGGGGAGCGAAGCGAGCCTGCCGGCTAGTAATATATAGGCTACAATGAGGAATTGGGGATATATCCAAACCGTCTTTGGTTCAATAGTGAGGATCGCTTTCGGACACACTCAACTACTTTTGTAAAAGTCAATGGATCTCAACCAATTTTACCTCATTCTTTTCGCCTTCTCCAAGGCAGTTTTAATTTAAATACTTAATTCATAAGGCGGCTCAAATTACCATTGCCGAATCTCACTGTTCGCTTCCAGGAATTTATAAGTTACATGCTTTTCACTGCCGATTTGATTTTCGTTGCCGGCCGGGTTGGCCGAGTGGTCTGGAGCGTTACAACCTTCAGTCCGCTAGCGCTACCCGGTCGTGGGTTCGAATCCCACCAGAGGCATGGTCGTTCATGCACCTCATAAATCACCCTCGCACATTCAAATCCATTACCCACGCACAAGTAAATTTAAATACTAATGTGGGCATCATCGGCAAAAAAAAAAAAAAAAAATGGACGTCATCTTTAAGACATTATATCCATGAAAATCAATCCTTTTAGAACTCCAACTGGGAATTCAACAAATATTGAACTTGATATTGGAACTAATGATTACAAAATCACGTGGGTGTTATTTCAAAATTTCCTTTTCCTCCACTTACTACGTAAGGTCTCATTTTACTCCTCAAAGTTGAATGCTGAACCTTCACATTTCCTCCCTACGGAGAAAAAGTTGATCATTTTTCTCCAGGGAGTAGGCTAAAGTAATGGTGGGGGAAAATGTTGTGTGCATCTCGGGACTGAATTACGTTTTCTCCCTCGGGAAATTGTCGCCCTCGGCTATGCCTCGGGCACCAACAGTTTCCCTCAGGGACAAAAGTTAAACATTAGATGCACAAATAACTATTTCTACTGTGCAAAATTGTATGATATTTCGATTTTCAGGACTTGCAAACTGTCAAGGGAGCTGGATTACAGCCAGGAGTATGCGACCAAAGTGACAATAAGTGAGAAAACAGCAAACTTGAGTCAGCTGTTCCAGCAGATTGATCAAAAAGTGTATATTTGCACACGCAATGGGGTCAGTCATGATTCATTATTGTCATTGACAAACAGTCTTTCCAAGCAAAGAAGACCCTCTGGCAAGATGGGATAATGATTCGGTTAGTAATGGCTCAAGGATCATCAATTTGATCTCAAATTGTAGTAAGCAATCCGATATATTATCAAGACCATATTTATAATTCTTAAACAAATATTGACCAAGCTAGAGTCATCTTCCCATCTTGCCAGAAGGTCTTCTCTGCTTGGGCAGACTATATAACATATATAACCTACTAAAGCTTACATTCGAGGTTATTACAAGAAGGTTCGCCATAAATGCCTAATATTGAGAAAAAATAAACACTGGTATATAGAGTACAATTTTCTATATATAGAGTACTGGTAATTAGAGCTCAGAACAGAAATTCTAGTATTCAGTGCGCATGCGCTAATATTTTTAGTGAGAATATCATAAATAATGTTGCTGATCTAAACTACGTCTTATTTGGGTCCCCCAACAGTTTTCTACTTCTCACAGATTGGGATAACCTTGTCTCTAATAACCTTTGCCTAAATTGTATTGACAAAGGTCACTGCAAAATAATACAATTGCAATTTGAAAGAGTACGGGTTGAACTTATTTTAAAAAGTGACATGCTTTGAATACTATAGTCCACTCACGATAGCTTGAGACGAGATAAACAAAAGCTCTGCATCTGTATGTGTGTGTGTGTGTGTGTGTGTGTGTGTGTGTGTGTGTGTGTGTGTGTGTGTGTGTGTGTGTGTGTGTGTGTGTGTGTGTGTGTGTGTGTGTGTGTGTGTGTGTGTGTGTGTGTGTGTGTGTGTAGGTGTGTGTGTGTATATGTGTGTGCGTATGTGTGTGTGTATGTGTGTGTGTGTGCGACTGGAGTGGATTCGTTTTAGCCACGACATAAACAAGTCACAGCAATGCCGAGATCCCAAATTTTGCTGTCAGGACTGTAACCAAAGCATTAACACAAAAAAATTCTACTATACTGTGTGTTCATTTTAGGCTCATGCAGTCAAGAGGCAACTAAAACAAGCAATTTCCAAATGAAATGTGTATCTATAAAAAAAATTACTTAAAGATACTTACTCTGAATCGCATACAACAAAATTCGAGATTTCGGCATTGCTGTGACTTGTTTATGTCGTGGCTAAGACAAAGACACTCCAGTCGAACACACACATGCAGAGCTTTTGTTTATCTCGTCTTAAGCCATCATGAATGGACTATAGAATATGGTGCGGACTAAAATTGAACTGAGCTAGAACCTGATTATACACAGTGTTCGAAGGTCAGACCAATGCAGATGAAACGGAACGGCTTTGGAAATTCTACTAGCTTATAATCTGAATTTGTACAATAATTCATCTGAACTGTGATGATAGCAGTTATGGGTAAACGCCTGTTATTTTATTTCTTTTTTGAAATAAAGTGAATAAATAGATAGACCTATACTGATCATGAATAACTCACGCTAGAAAGTGTGTAGAGGGGAGTGGACTGGCTGAAACAGGTGAAGTGCTGTACAGTAAAAGATAGGCACACTTCACCTGTTTCGTGGGTACGAGCCGCCAGTGTCTGGAATGAGCTATCCAATATCGCTTTTCGAGTGGTTATTGTGGAGGTGGTTACCGTAATTATCGATATCAAATGAAAAGACAGGATATGTTGTCAAAGCACTGATTTTTTTAAATCGAAATACCGGTTCATCTTTATCAATCAATTATCATTATCAATCTCTGGTAAACTAGAAATTAACGTACCGAGCAGCAGTATTTATACAAACGGTAAAGCACCGCTATTGGTAGACGCTTGATCCAATGACAGTGAACGTCTGCGATTAGCCTAGACAAGCTCCTCCACGACTAACGGTTCATTCAAATGTTACAAAATGGCGATTCAAACAGAAAACACAATTGGAAATCAATTAGTGTTACAATAACATACGAAACATAATGAAAACATGTTATGGAAGAATGAGAAAAACAACGGAATAAGCTGATACCGTGTTACTTTAAGCTATGTAAAATACGATAAATTATGATAAAACAAGATCTGTGGTGAAGTGGTGGTTTACTAGGTAGAATGATAACAAAAGATAATTCACAGTTGAGCTTGAACGACCAGACCTAATTCACACAGTACATTAACACAAATCTAAATTTATCATAATTTGTTTGTTTGTTATATTACGGTATTAACTTATTTCGTTATTTCTTCCATTATCACGTAACATTTTTCGATCTATTTCGTATTTTAGTGTTTTCTTTTTGAACCACCATTCTGTGACAATTGAATGAACCGCTAATCGGGGAGGAGCTTGTCTAGGCCAATGGCAGACGTTCACTGTCATTGGTTCAAGCGTATACCAATAGCGGTGCTTTACCGCTAGTATGAATATTGCTGCTCTGCACGTCAAGTTCTAGTTTACCAGAGATTAATAATGGTGTAATAACCGAAACCGGTACGGTATCTTGATTTTTAATGAATCAGTGACTTGACAACATCTTGTCTTCTTATTTAATATATTATAATTTTGTGCTAAACATTTTGAAAGCCTTAATACAAGTATAAGGCTACTTCTTATATACAACTGGTTGAAATGAATGTCTCATGCGAGATGGGCAATATATATAGAGAGAATAATGCAATACATGTCTGTACCACTGACCTCTGTCTGGTGATGTCTGGTCTCTACCTCTATCTCTGTACATAATTTTGTTTTCAGGAAGTGATATTCCATAGGGTAGTGAATGAGCTGACAATGGGGAACATTCCCTCCGTCGTTTACTATAGAGAGGGCGTTCAAGTAGGAACAAAAATTGATCCTGACGACGTGATAGCCTTGAAAATCCGAGAAGTCAAATATATTGATCCAAACGACAATGTAAATGTGAAATATGGTTAGTTCTGGATCATTATTCTTGAAAATAACATTCCATTACTATAGTTCTGCTAAGTACAGAAGAGCCATTGGCAACATGACTGCCGGCCATTCACTGCTGCCAGTAGTCAAAACGCCATTTTTCAACAATAAGGGTTATAATTACATAAGGAATTATCAATTTGTACTTTTTATTAATGAAAATTAAAGAGAGTCGGATCCTGAAGAAAACGTTGAATGGCGGCGATTGTGTAAATCTTACCCAAATATCAGAAATAGCGATCAAAAATCGGAAAATCAACTGAATACAAATTTATCACGTTTTGTCGAATTTTGCGATTTTTGATCGCTATTTCTGAGATTTGGGTAAGATTTGAGTTACACAATCGCCGTCATTCAACTTTTTCTTTAGAATCCGACTCTCTTCAACTTCCATTAATAAAAAATACAAATTTATGATTCCTTATCCAGTTATAACCCTTATTGTTGGAAAATGGCGTTTTTAGGATATTTTCCCAATTATCTCAATAACCGTTAAAGTTACAAACTTTAAACTGTTCTCATTGAATTTCTCAGCTGATTTTACATGGGAACTGGTTATTTTAGAACCTCAGTAAAACCTCTAATAAATGAGAAAAATTAAAAGTTTTGAGAATTCTCAATTTTCCGCCATTGTTATCTCGGTAATAAAGCGTTTTTGGGGGTTGATACCATGGAGCATTTTTGTCTACTTGGTGTAAGGAATCAGCCTGAGAAGTATTGCACATTTCTCCTGAAACACTCTGTAATACCTGTCAGTCTGATTCCTCATTCCAAATGGAGAGTAAAGTTCCATTGTATCCATTTCTTTTTATTCGACTCATCCTCAACAACGCTCCGTTACCAAGATAACAATGACCAAAAATCAAAATAAAAAACACACACACATTTTTCTCATTTTTTAGAAGTTTCATTCAAGTTTGAAAATGATCGAATCCTATGTAAAATCAGCTGGTTCATTGGAACCTGTTAGAAGTTTATAACTTGAAGATTTAGATTATTCATGTAGATAATACAATACATTATTTGGTTACTAATTACTTAAAAAATAAATGGAAATTACACTAATTACTTTACGATGATGGAGATAATGGAAAAAATATGCTAAAGAAGTCAATTTTTCAACAATATTAAGGGTTATAACTAGATGTGAAATCATAAATTTGTGTTTTAATTGATAAAAGTTGGAAAGAATCGAGTTGAAAAAATAATATTTAGAGAGAGAGAGAGAGAGAGATGATTGTGTCAATCTCACCCAGGTTTCAGGTATAGCGATCCAAAGCAGATAAAACATTGCTAAAAACATTTCTATAGAGTGCAAACTTAGAGTTCAGTTGTGATATTTGATCGCAATTTCTACACTGGCGGCTCGTTCTCAAACAAGTGAAGTGCTTTACGTGTACCTGTACAGTAAAAGATTCGGGCAATTCACCTGTTTCATGGGTACGAGCAAAGAATATGGAGAAAATATACTTTTTATTCACTGGTACGAGCCACCAGTGATTTCTGACACTTTGGTATGATTCATTAGATACATTCATCTCCACATTAACTTTACACAATTACTTCACAGATTTACACAATGAACTTCTTCTTTAGACTTCGATTCTCTTCAACTTTCATCAATAATATTAGTAGCCTTTCAATTGAAATTATTATAATCATAAAAAATACAAATTAATGATCTAGGTAAGTAAGAACAAAGGTTGTCAGATCCACAAAGTTCATTTTTAGAACACCATACTTGGGTTTCAATGCTTAGGGCATCATGCACTGATTATGGATAACTTCCACAACATCTCTGATAAATGTGTAAATTTTAATTAATGATCTCATATCCACTAATTTTTGAGGACGGACAGTTTGATGTTAACGGAGTTCATTTGCATAAATGGATTATCAGTTCCTTTTTTTATCAATTTAATAATTTTTAATTTATAATTTATTGATCAATTTACACCACTGAGCTTGATGCTGATAATGATAATTATGGTAATAGAAGGGTCTAAGGCCGGTATCAGCCTACACGGTTATAATATTGCTATTATCAGAGTTAGTCATAGTATAATGATTCCGTATTTACATCTCTCTTCAACTATGATAATAGAAATATCCGTGTAATAACAGCCTTCTTACCTTGTAAAGGTAGCATCCCCAAGCGAAGTTTTGGGCTGCGCAGCTCTAGCTGCACGTCTATAGCTTTCCACATTATGCAGTACGAAGATATTATACCTTATTGATCTTAAGTTACAGTTGCAAGTCTACAGTTGTGCAGGTATGCCACTGTCTGTGCTGCTCAACTGTGGAATTATATTCGACTGCAGCAACATTCAAATAATGATATAAAATAATTCAGTTGGTGTTTGATTGCAGATGGCTTGGTGGACATAACCACAACATTTCGTAGAATTGTTGACAGAGTGTATTACAGGACCTTCACGTTCATAGAGGAGAACCTGTAAGTAGAATTCTTCAGAAAAGTTTGTTACGATATTATTATATAAGTTTTGTTTGTCAACGACGCAACAGACCTATGAAGGGCCTAGGCCTACCAGCTGGTTGCCAGTTTCATATTCACTCCACTATACAGCCCGCCCAAACAAAGAAGACACCCCGGCAAGACGGGAAAACGACTCCAGCCCGGCCAATACCGGCGAAAAAAGCCATAAATTCTCAAACAGAACCCACAGCCCCCGAACCAACACCGAACGAGCCGAAGCCACCCATCACCCCGCCAGAATGCTCTCCCAGCCCGGACTGGCCATACAGCAGGCGAATAATCAACCAGGATAGAGGTAACGTGTGATTAGCACGTTGATCCTCTCAGCCATAAGAAAGTCTTCACAACCAAGTAAGGATGCAGAACATCTCTGAATAACATGCAGTTGATCAGTTAGAGTGTAATGCAACAATTAATATTCCTCCAGAAACGGGAAACAACAATATTATTAGCTGGCCTAACGTAAGTTGACGATTGAGCCCCCCACCCGGAGAATAGCTACGTACCAAATTGTGTAGAATTGGAACTTCTTTAAGATTAGACCCAATATCTGTATATAGAATTTTATCCTCGATATGCCAGTAGTATTAAAAAGGTTCCTAGGTTGAAGGATTCAAATGAAATTTGCTTTCTAGAAAATTGAAAAATCACAAAAATATTATTTTCTTTCATATATCACTTCTCTCACAATCATGGGTTGTGGTAAAAATCAAGTTCTTCATACCAAAATGACAAAAAGAATTCGTTATTTCTATGCTTTGTTCTTGAACTTTCTTTATCCGACCAAACAATTCTATTGCAATTAATGAATATGCTTGTCAATGTCAAGTCAACTCAAACAGAAAACATGAAATTTTCAACGATCTAGAAACTTTTTTGGTCAAAAAGATGTTCAAAAACATTTGAAATTATTTTTCCAAATGTCAAAAATAGTTGAAAGATTTGCAGTTTGACAACTCAGGAGTTTCAGAGTAAGGAGAGCGATGTATATTGATCAATTTCATCTAAAATTGTAGGAAACAATTTGCTCTACTATTAAGACCACTTTTATAATTCTTGAAAAAATATTGACCAAGCTGGAGTCATTTTCCCATCTTACCAGAGGGTTTTCAATGCTTGGACAGAGCATACTACATTATTATTCTATAGTACAGCATTATTGCTGATAGAGATGTGAAGTCTGTCCAAGCAAAGAAGACATTCTGGCAAGATGGGAAAATAACTATAGCTATAATTCAGTTTTTCTAGTTGTTTTCCAAGATTAATTATTGTAGCCTATGTTGCACTAAAAAATTATCTAATAATGTAGATCAATTTTTCGATTTTTTACATCTTAGAACCATTCAATTGCAAAAAAATCAGCTACATTTGGAAGATAATAACGTGGGATAAGATAACAGCCCTTCTTGGGCTGTTGAGCCATTGACAAAAAGAACAAACTTGAAAGCAAATATTTTAAAGTAGATTCAGTAAAGTAGTAGCAATAAATTGAGATTTATAGCAATAAAACAAAAAAAAAGAAATTCTAATTAATTATTATTAGAATATTTATCTTATAACTTGAAAAGAAATATCAGAAGTTTTGTTCGATTAATTTTATTATTATCATTCTCCGTGAAGTTTTGCAGCCAATTCGTATTGAACAAAATTTCGAAATAGTTCTCATTGATGTGCTGGCTGCAGATATAGTTTCAGCAGAGAAAATGTACAGAATAGAACTTAGTATGGTAATTAGTACTCAGTACTACTAGTACTAGTGTGGTTACTAGTAAGTTACTGATTCAATGGTTTCAGTGAACCGTTCACACGATTTGTCCACAGAATTTTGGCAAAACCGGAAACCACATTTCAAAGTCATATCTGTTCATTGACTCTGTGGAGCTCTTTCATTCGTCAAAAGGTGAAAAGCAAAGAGACGTTACCAGCCGTGAGTTACACTGCCAACTATCTAATATACAACAATGCAGAGGTCACAAATGGCCGTGTCTATCGAATTGGAAGAATGTGGGACCAAGAGTACACCAATGTTGATGAACTCAAGTAGGTTCGAATCCATTCTATTCTTTATAATGTCATGTTCAGATAGTGAATATGTGATACACTACACAGTAATGATACAGGCGATTCCAAAATTGATACACGAAGGAAGCTTGTTGATACAACACAATTGAACAACAGCAGATTACAAGAGACATCAGAATAAGTCAACTAATAATAAATCAACGCCATATCAGAAATGAGCTCAATCGATTCCTCAATCATTAAAGCAATTGAGAGCAATTGAACTTATTCGAGGCGCGTTTCAAGTACCGTTCCTAAACCAGACCGCTGTAGCGATACAGTTGCCATCTAGCGCACGCGCGTTGTGTATACACAGATGGAGGAGACTATATGTTCTTTAATTTGAGCCCAAATACGACTTTCTACCACCAATAATTTCAAAGATAGACGCTTTTTAACACAAAAAATTGGTGTTCTCCCGGTATATAGGAATAAGCTCGAAGTACTTAGGTTAATGAAATTCTTTAATTTTGTCCGAATTGGATATATAGTATATGAAACAGAACCGCCTTTTGAAGCTGAATACAATTAGCTATTCGATAAGATCCGTTCACTTTTACGAAAGTTAGGGATGTCCTTAGATTATTATCCTTGAAGGGTCCTTTCTACTAGAAATAGTCCAAATTTTGAGCAGTATAATAAGTATTCTGATGAGGAATGATCCATATAGACCACCAGACTATACCTTGAATATAGTTATTACTTCGTATCTCGTATGTATTTTTTAGCATCAAAATATTGACAAAAACCACTATGTAGCTGCATTTAGAGGAATTCCATTCTTGAAAAAGTGATTGTTAAACTTAAAAAAATAGGTCAAATATCAATATTGATATGTTATTTGGATTCTACTTCTCATGCTTGACAACTTTTTGTGTGAGGGGGTAGTGGATTTATTGTTAATTTATGAGTTTACATCAGATTTGAAAGCGGTTAGGACAATTTTTTGGATTTTTCATAAAAAATGGGAGTTTTGATCAAATGTAAAACGTTTTCTATTCGGCCGATTCTCGTTTTCTGTTTTATTAATCGACGCAGATTTTAGTGCTCTGCAATTTCTATACAGAGCACTTCTCTCTGGGATTAACCGTTCTTAGGTTTTTTGCGAAAAACTGAAAAAAATGTACCTTCTAAAATGCCAAATTTTAAATGCCGAATCATGAATTTGTTAGCAAAACCCCTGCGGCATCTCATAAACTACAACAGCATACAACATGCCCCCGCGTACGAATAAGCGCACCTTGAAAACAAGAGCAAGTTTCTATCAAAATAAAACTAAAATTAGAGCTCTTGAAACAACATTATTAATGATTATTCATTCACAAAATTGATGAAACGTGAATAGCCGTATTTATAGAAACTAGCATAGGCTAGATAATGTCATTGACAACCATTTTGTATTGTAGTAAACAAAATTGACAAACTACATAGAGTATAAGTTACACACCGGTATTTGTATGACATGCATTAACAAATATGTTTTCTATTTCTAGGAAGGCGCGCGCTTAGTACGCGAACAAGTACTGTATTTTATCTCTCTGAATTCAGCTGACGTTTTGTTCATAAAGTACAATTTCCTGGACGTTTCATTCATGCCTATATAGTTCATTCACGATGGCTTGAGACGAGATAAACAAAAGCTCTGCATGTGTATGTATGCGACTGTAGTGGTTTCGATTAAGCCACGACATAAACAAGTCACAGCAATGCCGAAATCCCGAATTTTCTTGTCGGGACTGTAACCAAAGCATTGACACAAAAAGTTCCACTATAATTGTTTGTTCATTTTAGATTCATGCAGTCAAGAGACAACCGAAACAAGCAATTTCCCAATGTGTATCTATATTAAAGATTACTTGAAGTTACTAATTCTGGATTGCCTACAACAAAATACGGGATTTCTGCATGGCTGTGTCTTGTTTATGTCGTGGCTAAAACGAAGCCACTCCAATCGCACACACACACACACACACATGCAGAGCTTTTGTTTATCTCGTTTCAATCCATCGTGAATGGACTATAGAAGAGTATAAACTCATTTTGCGTAAAGTATTATTGCTGGACATAAATTAATCATTATATCAAAGAAAACAAGGATTTTGTAAGCTGAAGATGCATTAGTAGAATGTGAAACCTGCTTCTGTAAGCTTTGATAATAAATTGGTGAGATTTGAGAAAAAAAATCTTGTTTTCTTATTATGGAGAGATACTACAATATAACCATCAATTTTACCAATTTTATAATTACTATTCATCTTGGAACACTCTGTGGAATTGACTGTTACAGGTGTCACCCAGACGTATGGTTTTATCCGGAACGCAAAAATGACTACAAAATGTTGATAGCCATCTTGGCTGAGGTGATTGAATACCAGGGTGATCAAATATATGAACTGGACGAGTATTCAAAGCTTAAGTTGCTGAAGTCTCAATTTAATTCCCTAAGAGTCTGGGTCTGTGTAAGCCGGAAAGTGAGTTTGAGTAGAATTACCAGAGACTGTACACCTACTCACAATGTTATAGTCTTTCCAAGTAGAGAAGACATTCTGGAAAGATGATAAAATAACTCCAGCTCGGTTACTATTGGTGCAAAAATTATTTGGTCTCAATTTGTAGAGCAGAATGTTCCCTACGATATAAGACCAAATTTATCATTTTGAACCAATACTGACCGAGCTGAAGACAGTTTCTAATCTTGCCAGAATGTCTTCTTTGCTTGGACAGACTATACCATTAATGATGTGAAACGCTTCATAACAAAATGCTGAATTGATAAATTTTCCGCCTGTTTCTATAGTATTGCCACACTATAGAATTTTGGTAGGATTACGGTAAGAAAAAGGTTTAGGGAATATACGCTCGTTAAAAATCAATTATATGAGATTGAAATGATTGTCTATTCACTGTAACCTAGAACCTTACACTGGCAAAGCGGTATGAGTGAATCTCAGTTTGGAAGAGTGAATACTGAATAATCAACATACAACCGATTAGGTAATAGAAAACAAATGTAAGATCCACAAAGTTCATTTAAAATACCATACTTGAGTTTCAATGCTCAGGGCATCATCATCAGTTCTCCAATGTGGATCTGACAACATTTGTTTTCTCTTATCTAAATTATGGATAAGTTCCACAACATCTCTGACAAAAGTGTAAATTCTATAACAGATTATTATTCACGAATCTTCTCAATATAAGTGTAACTTAGTTATAGTCTGTCCAAGCAAAAGGAAGCCATTCTGTGAAGATGGTGGAATTACTCCAGCTTGGTCAATATTGGTTAAAAAATTACAAATTTTGTTTATAGAGTGTTTCAGGAGGAATGTGCAATACTTCTCAGGCTGATTCCTCACATCAAGTAGAGAGAAAAGATCGATGGGACAAACCCACAAAAACGCTTTGTTGTCGGCATTAATAATTTTAGAACCTGATTGAAGCATACAAAAAATATTAGAGAAATTTTTTGCCATTGTTATCCCTGCTAGAAAGCGGTTTTGGGGATTTGGCCCATTGATCTTTTCTCTCTACTTGTGCCTGAATTCGAATTCTAAAGAAAAAGTTGAATGGCGACGATTGTGTAGATCTCACCCAAATATCAGAAATAGTGATAAAAAATCTCAAATTTGACAAAACATAGCACAAGTGAAAAATTTGTGTTTAGTAGCCTTTTATGATAGCTATTTCTGAGATTTGGGTGAGATTTACAAAATCGTCGCCTTTCAACTTTTTCTTCAAAATATAGTCTCTTCGACTTCCATTAATAAAAAATACAAATTTATGATTTCTCATCCAATAATAACCCTTATTGTTGAAAAACTGCATTGTTTCCCATTATATTAATAACCGTTGAAGTTACAAACTCCAAACTGCTTTCATTGAATTTCTCAGCTAATTTTACATAGGAATTGATAATCATTTAGATTATTAATTTTAATAATCATTTTAGAACCTGAGTGGAGCCTCTAAAAAATTAGTAAAATTAATCTTTTTTTAAAAATGTCATTTTTCCGCCATTGTTATCTCGTTGATAAAGCGTCTTTGGGGGTTTTCCACATGGAAAACTTTTGTCTACTTGTTGTATCAGCCTGAAAAGTATTTCACATTCCTCCTGAATTACTCTGTATTTCTGAAAGTCTCTATTTTTAAGTGTAGGAACTTCCTGCAAGGAATAATCACTCCAGAATTATGTAGAGTTTGAATGCTCTGAAACGACCTTTTTCTAGCACAATTGAAAATCTTGTTATAATAATAATGAATTCCGTGTGACCTGTTCTTATTATACCGAGTGATAAGGTCTCGTGTCAGAGTTTTTAGGTCGCATCTGAATTTTTTCATAGTTCATTCTGTCTAGTGTGAAATAAACCATATAAAAAATTCATTTCAAATAAATATTTACAATTTTTGGTCCTGCGAAACCCGTGGGTAAGGCTTTCATTCATTTCGTGACTACATACTGAAATTATGTTGATATAATGAATTTTTTCATGACAAATTGATGATTATTCTTGTTTTCAAGGATACAATTCTCAGAATATCAATGACAATGATCATGAAAAGTGACTTAATATCTGAAATCATTCATCCTGGGACCGTTAAAGTGGAAAAATATTCCTGTGATAAATTTTGGATAGAAGAAACGTTCTACATCAGCGCCAGTACCTCGAAAATTCTGAAGATTGGTGAGTGGCTCAATTCTTCTGTCTAGCTTCAACAATTAATGCTTAATTCTAGTTTTGGGAAACTTCTGGGCTGCAAAAATTTTTTCAAGCTGCTCAATTGAAAATTTCCTTACAGTTACAGCTCAAGTAACTATGCAATAAGGAAGTCAGTAAGAAATTTACAGTCAAGTTTGAGAGCATACCTCCCAATCACAACTTCAACCCAAAATATCTGGGCGTCATTCTGGAGAGGACTCTGTCATTCAGACAGCATATTGAAAAGTCAGCTGCAAAAATGTGGAACAGGAGAAATAAAATTCAAAAGCTGTGTGGTACCACATGGGGTGCTTCAATGTGTTTGCGTTAGGAGAAGTTTCAGTTTCACGCAAAATTACAACGTAGCTATTTCTCGAGTGGAGGGGGTTTTCGTCAACTTAGATTGCGCCGACTATAGTTTTCAAATTGTATAATAATTTTTCTTACTATCTTCAGTGATCTTAATAGCTCGCTATAAATTTTCAACCCAAGGCCAAGTGTTGATAGAAAGGATTACCGTCACTGTTTTTTCGTATTCTCACTAGAAGTTTCTATTTTGTGAAATTTATAAAATAATTTAGTTTAACTCATTTATATTACAATGTAGAATCTAAGCCAAATTTTGTTATCTATTTGAATAAAGTAATCCAATCTAATTGAAGAGAGGACTCCTCTCCAGTCGGAATCAAAAGTTAAATCAATTCAACTATAGTGTCAAGACATCCATCAACGTGATATATTATTATATTGACAAGGGCAATACAACTTAAAAATAAGGGATTCTCCACCAGTACCGGATCTAAGGGTAGGCTAACTAGGCACGCGCCTAGAAGAAGGATTCAGGCATATGGGGGCCAGCACCACAAAAATAACAAAATTAAAAAAATATATTTCTATTTTTCAGAATTCGGCAACCTGCATTCTAGCAAACTATAGTTGAATTGATTTAACTTTTGACTCTGACTGGAGGGGAGTCCTCTCTTCTATGGGAGAGAGAGAGTCAGCTGAGCCAATAGAAATGAGAAATGAGCAAACGCTACACGCGCTGTTGTAAGCTTTCCACTCCCATACGCACAGGCGCATTTTTACAAATTCTTTGAGCGAGGAGGAACTACTAGATTTACTTGTCTGTGTCTAGTGCGTGGATTGAGGCATTCGAGTAAATTGTCGTATCAATGAGGCAACACTGCGCCAGCTCAATCCCCACATGTTGCATCTCCTCAGATCCCTCCGAGTTGGAAGTAATTTCAAAACGACTATAATTTCGATAATCTATATCTATATCTATAATTTTATACAATCTCCGTAGGAGGTATAACCCTGTGTTATATAAACTGTGTCATAGTGTCTGTGAGATGTAAGGTAATGTATCTGTTAAGTTGAATAATAATAGAAGTTGAACCTATTCAAATCCATATTGAACAAAATTACTGTCTTTGGTGATAGAACTGTGATTAGCTGTTCACCGGCCTGTTTGAAGAATTAAGTTGAATTTTATTTATTTATAATGCGGATTCAAGCTTACAATTATTTACAATCACATATTATACTGCATAATCAATAACCAATGAGAAATTAATACAAGATTTTTACAAATAATCAAACTAATACCGAATAAGGCTTAAAACTCTTTAAAAAATATAGTTTTAGAGTACTTTTTCTGAAGAAATTTTCTTCCTAGCGGGAGAAATCCTTCTCAAGTTCACCATCATTGATAGCTAGTATTGTTTATGACCGTGGTGGTGAAATTTTAGATATTGCTAAGCTGTTCTGATAGTGAATAATAAATTATTGTTATAAGTTATATGCTTTGGTATTGAAACAGTAGTTCTATAGGAATCAATTTTGCAAAGTAAGTGAGTGGAGATTTGCTAGTAGCTACTGAAACATTGGAAGAATAAGTTGTATAATTTCAAATTTCATCCCAATCTCAAAGAGAGAGAAGGTTATTCCGATTTCTGGAAATTTGGAAAGTGGTGGGGGAACGCCAAAAATGACGTAGATCAGATCAATAACATATGATACTTCCTACTAGAAAATATTAGCGCAAGCGCACTGTACTAGAATTTCTGATCTGAACTACGTCAAATTGTTCTCTCCTCACTTCTTTTCCATTTTGCCCAAAATCAGGCAGTTATGGAACAACCTTTTTGTAATAACCTTGGCCTATAAGCCGAGATATAATCGAAAATATATGGTGTGGCGAGATTCCTCGCCAGACAGAGTAAAAGATAAAAAGGTTATAATAATAATAATTATTGACAGAAAGTAAGTTAGGTCTAAGATTCAAGTCGACGATTTTGCATTTGTTTGTATGTTTGTATCTTTGTATGTATGTTTGTATGTTCCGCATTTACGACTGGAACTGAACGCGGCAATACATTCTAATGAAACATGTGATATTATGACATCCATAAAAAAAAATCAAAATTTATTACTTCAGATGATATACTTTTATTGAAGTCAGCTGAGATATTTCAGATAGGTTTTAAGGTGGGTTTTTCTTTATGCAAAACGTTCCGATGGTCGACCGCAGGCTAACAACATGGGCTGTGATTGGCTACAGCTGTTCGACTGCAGCAGCCGACCGTCGGACCGTTTCGCATGACGGAAAACATTATTAAAATAATTATAGAGACTGATGCCCGGTTTTCCAAGCACCCTTGATGCCGACATAGAGCGAGACTGTGGCCACTGCATTGCTGACTTCCTCGAGCCAAATTTTGGAATCGACGCACAATCTGAACGTACCGTGAATACAGACAGTGCTTTTATGATGCAGGGAACATGGGTTACTTCGTGAGGTCCACCGTTCACAGAACTACTAGTTATTTTAATTAGCAGTTGGTGTACTGCAATATCTAATAAATCATTTATTATTCTTCCATCAGTGTAAAAACACCTGCTGTTAGGGGGAATGAAACTTGAAATCCCATTTAAGGGGGTTGTAGATTAGACGTGTACAAGTCGCTTTTTACTTACCAGATTCTACTTACCTTGGAGGCGCTAGTGGGCGTTTAGACAGAATATTAAGAAGTCACTTTTAAATGTCAGGTTGTCGCAACAGCTGTTGCAGTAATCTATTTATTTTCAGAGAAATCTCACACAATTAGAGTACCTAGAGTAATAGAGTAGATTGTCAATGGCTGTAGTAAATGCGTTTCAAAACTTTTCTCTAGGAGCGTTGTAGTGAAATGGTTTCAAATTGGTCAGTAGGAGCGCTGTAGACTGTCACGTGACCTCCTACAAGCTGGTAAGTTCACAAGTCACTGTCCCGGGGCTTGTCACTTACCTTAGGCTTTCTACTGTCCTATAACCTGGCTTGTTGGTGATTAAAAGAGAAGTGTAGCTAGACGCCAGTAAGAAGCGGCTTGCTACACGTCTCGTCTACAACCCCCCTTTACTCACGCTGGAAAGTGATATCCTATATGAAGCAAGTAATTTCTGTATGTATGTATGTAGCCTATGTTTGTATGTGGAAACACGGATTTAGGAAACGGCTCTTACGATTTCCTTGAAATTTGAAATGTAATATAAACGTTATGGAAAAATAAAATTGCACCAGGTCTCATGTCCGGGAAAACGCTATGGCAGGATTAATAAAATAATTAAATATCCCTTCAGAAAATACTCTCAAGTTCTGCGTATAACGGCTGTTATTGCTAGCTGACCAACGCTATCTAGCGGGAGTAAATGGAGTTACATTCAAGTCTACAACACATATTCATGTCGAAAAATTGTGAGAGGTGATCAATTTTGAATCTATTTATTACAATTTACAATAGAACATTTATGTAACTTACAGTTCATTTATGTAACAGTTCAGCCGCAGACAGCTTCAGAGCGGAGCTCGGTACCAGATGGACTCGGTACCAGTGTTCTAGACTTGAATGGAACTCCATTTAGAGACCTGGTGCATTCTTATTTTTCCATCATGAACTCATGGTTTTATCATATTTCAAATTTCGTGGAAAACGTTAGAGCCGTTTTGTAAATCCGTAGTACACATACATACAGACAGTATTTATAGGTAGGCTAGTCTATTATAATCATAATCATTTACTGGGGCTCTATAAAAGCACAAATAATTCGCCAATCTATACTCAATTATTAGCGCCATATTTGTAATCATCATTATTATATTTTTGATGTTAGAGACAGTCAACAGATCTTCATTGATTTGGGCAATTGAATAGAGGTTTAATCTGCAACCTTGGAGGTTGATTTATCGTACAAAATGATAAAATTAATTGCTCAGCACCAAATTACGTTTTGCTATTTCCATCATAAAACTAAAATTGAAGAATAAAAATTCGCCAGATTTCCTGCAGATAAATCCAGATTGAAATTTTTGAATGAAAATTGCCAGACTTGGAATCAAATGCGAATTCAAGGCTCTGTGAAGAAAAGTAGCCCATAATTTTTCTAAAATTGTCTTACAATCATGATCTATCATGTTCGTCAGTCAATCTTGATGAATTCAAATTTGGCGCTTTATTTAGTTGACCACAGAATGATGGATGCTGCATCTAACTCCTTCTATAGTCATAGAGCCCTCCCAGTTCAAACTATTAATTACTTGTGTGACATTCAATGTTTTTTTTTTGTTTTCAGAAGGACAATTGCCTCTAATTGATTCAGAAACGGATAAATATAGATTACCGCCAGGGGTTCTTGAAGACCCCCGCCCACTAATGCCACCCCCCGCCCCAACGAACCCAGTCCCCCCACCACCAGAAAACCCTACACCATCGCCACCAGAAAACCCTACACCTTCACCACCAGAAACACCTACACCCCCACCACCAGACAGGCCAACCTTACAGTACGTATATCGAATATAGTATTCGCTTACCTTATCTGTTTAGCTAGGGGACTCCGCCCCCCTGGACACCCGGCAGTGTAAAAGTGTCAAAAAACAAACAGACTTGCTTCGCTCGCCTGCAAATTCCGTTGTTTGTCATCTATATCTACAAAAGCGAAAGGACACTAATTCATCCATTTATTCACTCACTCTCACTCATCAACAGCAGAACTAAAAAACTACCAAACCAAATCCGTTCAAATTTGGCAAGCATGTTCAGTTGGACCGTTAGTCGCGTACCGTACTAAGAAAGGATTTTCAAAACTTCATAAGGATACGCCAAATATTTGAGTTTTTCTATAGTTTTTCGGCGTTTTCTCAATTTTTTCGAGAACCAATCGGTGGAAAATGTTGATATTTGGTGGGCAGGTTCAGATAAAGTCTAGAAATTTTGTGTTGAAATATTTTTGAAATACGTTCAAGATTACGCCAGTACCTAATCATTTTTTTCAAAATTGTAGATGTATTGCGGGTTGCATATCTTCCGCCCTGATAAGACCAATACCTACTCAATGGTTCAGCGAGATTATAGATAAAGTAATTTGGTAGATATCGATCGATAGTTCAAACTATGTCCGATATACTTCCCAAGGTTACGCACAATATTAGCGAACATGCCATGACTTGGTACAATTTCATATTATCAATTGAACAGATTTATTGGCTGAGGCGCAACATATGCAACCCGCGATACATCTAAACTTTTTTATACTGTGTGAGAAATATTTAAATACAACATTCCTAGATCCAATCTTAACTGTAATCTCTCATTATTTTATTTCCTGCGTTGTGCCTTTCAATCAAATATCAATTGAAATAAATACAATTTTGTTTTTGCAGGTCAATCTGGAGCGGTGTGGCGACGGGCTTCAGTAGTTTGTTAAGCGGTTTCCAGAGCTCACCTGGTAAATAATTGATGGAATACCAAATCACGACTAGAATATAGTTTATTTCCAACGTTACTCTATTTCAGTTTTATTTATTGCCATCATTCAAGTAATTTTGAAAAGTTTCAAGTTATAATGTTCCATTTATTTTGTAATTTTATGTAGGCCTATTGTCTTTCTTTTCTATTTGAAATGTCATGAACATTTATAGTGAACTGTCTTATTCATCATTTTCTGACTATTGTTTTTGTGATGGGGCACTCGCCAAAAAACATACGGGTCTGGCAGAACCCTCAATTGTTCTTGAAATTGTTATTAAAAATTTGATTTGCTCTAATTAACAGATTGATAACTTTGTGAATCAATAAAGTGAAGGGTAGTCAAACGGCACTATTCCAGATGATAATATAAATTTTAGTGAATTATTTTTATTAACTTATAGATAATAATTATAATAGTTAAGTATGAAATGGAAGTATTTGCTACTTTTATGTAAAAGACGTATTACCCTATAAGATTAGTAGGCTATAGCTATTAGTATATTCAGAGACAATACTATTAATGATAGTATTAATAATTAATAGATGTACTATTAATAATAATACATTGTCTCTGGTATAGTAATAGTATAGCCAATAAGAATATTACCTGGAAGAGCATAGGCCCAGTGGCGTAACGTTTTCAAACCGACCCCCCCCCCCCAAAAAACAAAAAATCCGCGCTCCTTTATTTGAAATCATACCCCTTCCCCTCTATTCTCGACCCTTCTCCACTCTTGATTTCAATATTTTAACTCTGTGAAAATGAAAAACGTACATTTTTCATGTTTGAAAGACATAGCCAACCTATGTAAAAAATATATTGAATTATACAATATTTATTATTATGAAGAATCATGTTCTAAGGGACTGAAATAGGATCAAGCCTTTAGTTAGGAAAACTAAATAGAAACAATTGGTAGGGAGTAGCAAGACCAAGTATGACAAAGGCAGTAAATAGGTACTGTAAATTCTTCAAAAACTTGCCTATATCATACTTGCTACTTACTTGTAGATAGCAGAGGTATTTCGTGTGCATGTAGTGGAAAAGCGATAAACCGGCAATAGCTAAAAATAATCCAATACCCATTAGAATATATTTGTGTATTTGTAGAGAAGAAATGTAGTAGAACTCTGACGAATAATAAAAATCCAAAATGCCATTTGCACATTGGATGTAGGCCTATAGAAATCAAACTTCTCTTGATGAATCGTTACTTCAATTTTATCTCTTTAGAAAATATATCATTTCGGGCCCAAGTACTTCATTTCTCAGGAAACCTATATTTTATATTCGGGCCCCAGTCCGGGCACCCCCGCCGCGGGGATGTACGTTACGCCACTGCATAGGCCTACCTATTCAGTTTTTGAACAGACTCGGTTCGGAATTATAGTCCATTCACGAGACGAGATAAACAAAAGCTCTGTATGTGTTTGACTGGAGTGGCTTCGTTTCTGCCATGGCATCAACAAGTCAGATCAATGCCGAAATCCCGAATTTTGTTGTAGGCAATTCAGAATAAGTAACTTAAAGTTATATATTTTCTATAGATACACATTGGGAAATTGATTGTTTCGGTTGTCTCTCGACTGCATGAACCTAAAATGAAAAAACAATTATAGTAAAAGTTTTTGTGTCAATGCTTTGGTTACAGTCCCGACAACAAAATTCTGGATTTCGGCATTGCTGTGACTTGTTTATGTTGTGGCTAAAACGAAGCCACTCTAGTCCCACACACACACACATGCAGAGCTTTTGTTTATCTCCTCTCAAGCCATCGTGAATGGACTTTAGTTGATTAGATAAAAAATAACTGTTATGAAAGAATTGGTACCTAGCTTAATTGACTGATTGAGAGTAAGTTACTCGTTTGTTGGGAAAGTCAGGTCAATATTTTATTTTGTTTATTTTATTAAAAATATAAAATCTTGAATGATTTTGTGAAAGAGATCGTCATAATACTGATGCATGCATCAGCGCGAAAAGTTGGCATTGCTGATGTATGAATATAATTCTCATGAGTTATCTATAATAATTATTACTGTTTTGTGTGTATATTATTTAAAAATTTTCTGGAAACCATTGTATTTCAATTAATAAATTTGTTTGATTCATTCATTTTTTATTTTATTTTCATGATATTTTCTCCAGAAAATAGGAATTATGAGAATTCCTCCCAATAACATTGTTTGGTAATAATACAAAATTATAGCGGACTGTATGTTTCCAATTGGTGGAAATTATAGATGATGCAAACAGTGGCGGCGTTAGCCCCCAATGAATGGAGGGGCCAAGGATGGGCCCAAGATTTCACTGGGTGGGCCAGCAATTGAGAGCCAAAATTCCCTTTGCCCTCCACCTAATTAATTAAGAGCTATGCTATACTACTGACACTAGACAACCTGATATTCACGTGATATAACGTTCAGTACCTACATTTGCTGTATGGTATTTTTTATTGCCATGATATTTTACTTTTTTGAAGGGCCATACATTCCACTGCTCTAGATGCTACAATTTATTACATTTCTATGAATTTTCATACATAGTTAATTACTTTTTACTACATTATGAGTTTCACTAGTTTTTTCAATTAATGCAAATTATTTATACACAAAAAAAGCTCATTATGTGCCATTTGAGTTAACAAAGCTTTCAGATTTATTCAATTATGTTGGAAAAATAATAATGTCGTCAAGGAAATGACCATCATTTCAAATACTGGACTCAACTTTCTTCTCAAAATTCTCAATCACACGGACTAACATCACTGTATAGTGATATCACCAATTTCTTCAACCCATCCAAATTTCGTAACTTGTTGGAGAAATTTATGTTATCACTGCAGAGATGTTAGTCCATGCGATGGAGGATTTTGAGAAGAGGGTTGAGTCCTGCATTCGAAATAATGGACAATATTATTTTTCAAACAAAATTTAAATTTCAGGTTATGAGCTTTTACTTGTACCAACCCAAATGGCACATGATGAGCTTTGATTTTGTGTAAAAATATGCATTAATTAAAAAATTGGCTGAGTAATATTTCATTGAAAACCGACCATCTCACGTGTGTCACTCTGTATAAAGGAATATTGTATTGAGATCTAGGTTATTTCAATTTTTCAATAATAACTGGAAACCGCTGCTGTCTCCACAACACTATCACATAAAGCTGTGGTTTGATGATTCATAATAATGAAATATCACACCAACTTTGTATTTAGCTATTGAGTAGGCCTAGCCTACTATAGGCTAGTAGGCTAAATTACTGTAGGCTACTTGCAATAATTTTCCTTTCACAATTTAGGATGAAAAAGCATACCGTATCTTTTACTGATTTTAGGCCTACATTATAAAAGTATATTATATAGTAAAGTTTAGGAGTAGCAAGTAGTTATTTTAGATGTAACATGTAACCGAGCAGCAACCATGGTTTCATGTAAAAAACCAGAAAATGAAACAATTTAATTCTTCTATTATACAAAATTTTGTTGCTATGAATTTGCTGGTATCAAAAGTTTACATATATCCTGAGAGGAGACGCCATTCCAATATGAATTGCATTGTGACACAATTTCTTCTTAGCATGCCCTGACTATACCAAGTAGGCTACCGTGGACCTACTCCATGGAATTACTTGAAACTATGAATAATAGATCTTTCTTTGTTTCCAATATTTCTCAGTCCTTGCGTATCCTCAATATTTAGATTTTGGTGGAGATATAAACTATAGTGTAGATGCAATCTGTGGCTATATATACTTACTCTCGACAGTGCCTATTTCAATAAAAAGGTAGTTGAGTCTGCTCTATTTTCTGTGATACTTAGCCTACTTTTAACTACAAGAGTAAATATTGTTTCCAAAAGTTTTTATTTTTAATCTAGTACTTACTGTGATATTTATTGTATAATATTTTCAAATAATGGTTCTAGTTTCGATTGGGGGGGCCAGAGGGGGCCGAGAGAATATTGGGGGGGGGGGCCGGGCCCACCCTGGCCCCCCTGTAGCGCCGCCATTGGATGCAAATGGGAAATTCTTAATTTCCACAGCCGCATCTCAAACAATAGGCCTATAAGCAAGCAGGTTATTGGAATTTACTCACCATATTATTCCATTTTTTATATACCGGTAATAAGTTATACCTATTGCTGTCCCATCTGATGAGAATGCTCAGAAGACCAGAGGCTAAAAACTCAGAAAATATCAGGAGCTAGCATTTGAGCTGAAAGAAATGTAATGTTACTTAATACAGTGAGAATACATCCAATAGTAATATCGCGGTTGGTGGCCTGATACTCAAGTCAGTTGTGGAAACTTGTAGAAGTATTGACTTGGCAGATGTGGTACTGGAAAGAATGCAAAAATCTGTTCTCCTTGACACTGCACGTATTGTGCGTAAGATCTTTCAATTATAGTCATACAGTAAGGAAAATGAAATGATAGGTTGCATGGAAATGTCCCTTCTTTGAATATATATCCGCAAAAGCGTGCTTACTAATGGAATAATAATGATAATTATAATAAAAATAATAATAGGGCCTAGGTAGACTTAAAATGTAATATGTAATTTAATTCTTCATTCATTTTGACAAAACTCAAAATCTACAGGATTTTCACATTAATTAAAATAAAAAATTTCGTTCCGGGAGCTGGCGGTCGGAAAGAGTGCATTTCAAATGCAATCAATGTTTTATCATTTTTTGCTTCTAAGAAAGCTCAAATCATATGACTTATAAGGAAATATTCAGGGTTTGAATTTAATGATAATTGTTAGAGCCGTTTTCGAAAACACAATTTTTGGAATACGGTATTATTTTCTTCTAATTTCATTTCTAATTGTATGCATTTCTTTGATATCTCAAATGTTAGGAAATGAAAAGGATATTATACATACCAAATTTCAAAACGATCAGGTAATTGGTCGAATTCTAATGATTTTTCAAAATTTTCAACCCTTATTTTCACCCCCTACCCTTGGACCAGGACCTCCTTAATACTTAGGAGGTCCTGCTTGGACCGATTTGGCTGGATAAAGAACTTGACCGAGATAATACACTAATGATAATTGTGCAAAATTTGGTCGTTCTCCGACAAGTCCTTTGGGAGTTATCGTGTTCACAAGAAAAAAAAATATATATGTAGAGATACATGAATTTGAAAAGACATCAAATTCATGTTCTAGGGGCTCGGAAATGTGTAAAAAATGTATCACATCATAAATTTTCGATTGTCAGGGCAAAACAAAAAGTGCATTTTTTCAAATGAAATGCACTAAAAAAGAATGGATACGAAAGTGTATCAGATTTACCATTATGATGGAGTGAGTGTGCATGAGGACTCAAAAGGCCTGATTCAGTTGAGATTTACTACTTATGTACAGCTTGAGGAGACGTAAATAGTTGATGGGAAAAGAGTCAAATCTTATTTTGGTAAGATAAAACTTCTCTTTCTTTTATAATAATAATATTAATCCGAATCTCAATTTATTATTGCTGTATAGATAGATAAAGGACTTCTGCAAATATTGACCAATAATAAAGAGCAGACTAGATCCATTGAATGAAACTAATCACAAATGACCATAGCTGAAAATTCCGATACCAACCATCTGGAAGAGGAAAAGTTCCTCTACATTACATCATAAGTTTTAGATTTTTGCGCCCATAGGTTCCCGATTGGGAGTCACTTAAATGTAAAAATGGTGTGTTTTCAACGAGGAGGTATTATTACATACAGTACCATTATAATCTGAAAATTGAAATTTTCATCAAATTTTACATATAATAAATGAATTTATACCGCCACAATGCTGAAAACGATGAGCTATGACACAATAGAGTCCGACGTTCCGTTCAAAAGTTATGAAGAAACATATATAATTTAAAATATAGGGGATGCTTTTGACCCACCCCCAAGAATATTATGATACTTTTGTTCGGATGAACATTGCTATAATGACAGCCTAGGGTCTAAGGAATAGTATTCAAGAAGTATAAGCAAATCCCAATTTTTATAGTAAGTTTTTGTGTTAAAATATGCAATTTTTGGGGTATTAGGCTCTTTTAAAATCGCTGTAGCACAAAAAATAATGAACATAAAAGTGTGAATTTGGTCTCAAATGAAAGAGAAATGTATTTCACCAAGAGGGATTTTGAAATACAAATGTACGGGTGCTCAATTTATAGTTACAAACTTTTCAAGTTAAAACATTTCAAATTCTCGATCCTATGAAAAAATTTCCAAATTTTTGAAAATTGTATCTCAAAAACGGTTGATGGATGATACAGAGTTGCAATTGGCAATTGGTCATTTTTCTTGAGGGACAAAAATGTGAGCATTTCCAGTTTTTCATTGCTTTCATGTTTTCGACTGATGTTTCCCAAATTTATATCACACTACCCATCCTTAAATAAGTTTCTTTCTATGAGTCTACTGTAGCAAAACACAGCTGATAAATCATTGGCCACGTTGTGATTATCATAGTTTCTGTAGGACTGGGGATTGATTGGTACTGACTAGTCAATAATTGAAAAAAACGTTGCCAATAACCATTTATTCACCACTCAGAAAACGAATCATACTCCTTGACTGTCTGCCGATTGTCACGTCTGCTACGCTGTGCAGCACTAGCCTCACCCTTGGCTCGACACCGTTTGCGCACCACAGCCGCTTCACGCTTCTCAAATGCCTTCTTCACACGATCACGAATCACTTCTGCCGGAATGGTGGATGCATAACTGCAGCTTCTTGCATAGTCACCAACTGCCGGCTCCAAATTGTTGCTCGCAACTTTGCAGTAGTCATTCCAAAAGTCATTTGTCAAATTGTGTTTATCATTATCCTGACCCAGAGGACCACATTTACTGATGTCATCAGTTGATACTGCTGGACAAGATTTGATGACGTCATTAACCATACCCAAAGGACCTGATTCACTAAGCCCCTCATCACAAGATTTGCTGACATCATTAACCAGAGAACCAGATTTGAACTTGTTACATTCAACCTCAATATGGAAATGATTACTATCTCCAACAGGCAAACAATTTTCAAGGCCATCTTGATTGATCATCTTTGCATGATCAATACTGGTGGTTTCTGGTTCAAGGGTGTACTCTGGTTTGCATTGATCATCAACTGTATCAAGATCACACTTCAATTGGTCATCATTTTTCACATTGTTGACTTCAGAATCCACTTTGAGGTTACTCATCTTCTTCTCACAGAAATCAGTATCTTTATTGCATGTATTTACAATATTTTGACTCAACTTCCCTCCCAATTCATCTTCATCTTCCAATTCCAGTTTTTCATCTTCTTCTCCACATTCCTCTTCCTCTCCTTCTGAATCAATTCCCATTCCAATCAACAGGTCTTTCTCCATTCGTTTTGTGAATCCACTGGCAGAGACTTCAGCATCCAGGGCGTCTTCTCTCCTGAAATAGATAAATACAATTTTCAATTTGATATGATTTATTGTTATAAATTTCAAAATAGAATAGTGATATACAGTGTCAGGTGAGATGTTGTGATATCTGTAGAGTATATAATTAAGGAGCACAAGTTTGTCATTATTTTTGAGATACTGACAAACTTCTGCTCCTCAATTATAGAAAAGTACATTTTCTTTACACTTGGATTACAGCTATAGGTTTCCTTCTTTTGAGTGTGAAGTCTATATGGGCTCCTAGGTCTGTGCATGAGTAATGAGAGGGATGATGACGAGTGATGACTTATTTTCAGGCAGTTGGGACTGGCAGCTAATTGCCTCCTCCAAAAGACAAGTTGGCCTCATTTGTGATTGTTCTTTGGTCAAAATTTATTCCATGGTCTAGGATTGAACATAGAACATTTGGTAATTGGACAAGCTATTCAAGTTTTTTGATGGAGGAATTGACTTTTGTGAAAAGTACAACACATTCATGTATTTTTGGGTAACAATTTGAGGCACATATTCCAAAAGCTTAAACCATTGAATCATCATTTCATTGTGAATTGAACTAATCAAATATGTGATGTTTCCAAATACTGTGATCCTGTAATAACACTAAATATAAGAGAAAACTCACAGATTTTCTGATTTGTGACTCTTTATTTGTGATACAGGACCATGGTTTTATGGCCATATTATCAGGCTCACATCATCATTCACAGTGTGGCCACGAACCATTGTCCTGTATCACAAATAAAGAGTAGAATTGAGAAAATATGTTAGTTTTCATTCTCATTAGGGAACAATATTATTCTACAATATCAAACATTGAACTCAGTCTAAGCACCAAGTTTTATGGGTCTACAAGGAGTCTGTATTTTTCATTTGTGATTGGCTGATTGGAATTGAATGAGTAGTTGGCTGCAACAGCTGATATAATATTTTTCCACTTCTACACACACTCACACCAAAATTCATACCATAGCTAGCTTCAAAAATTTCCCGGCCTTGTTGACTAAAAAAGTGTCAACATTAAAGCCTGGATATGCCAAAATAACAATACTGTAACACCACTGCAAACAAGGTTTACTTCACGCTTGGTAGCTCAGTCACCGAATTAAGGTTTTGGAACAAACTAATCCTGGACCAAATGGTACCATAATATATCTCAGCTATTTTTGAGAAGAAAAAAATTATATTATAGCTCATGTTCACTTTATCACTGATTGAACACATATATTATCTTATAATTTGTAATAAATCAAATATATAAATAATTCATGATATTCCGACCAGTTTGTAAAACCAATAAACCAATGACCTATATTCGTCCACAGATCATTGGGATAACCAAGGACGACCGATTCTTCCGACACCACTCCCTGTTTCTCTCTCCGGTGATGCCGCTTCATACTCAGGGGTAGCTAGTAAGAGTTTGTGTGTGTGTGAGAGAGAGAAGGAGTGATGTTCTGTTTGGGTGAGGGTGGACAACAGTGGCGACAGGGCTCAGCATTGGTTATTCCAATGATCTGTGTTCGACTATAGTTCGGTATCGAATCTAAAGGTACAATTCCCAAGCAGCTGCTTGGAGCTGCATTAGTCTAAATTTGCTGCTGGAGCTGCCCAGTTCTAGCTGCGCTGTTCTAGCCTTCACAACTTTATCCAGATATTATGGATGTTTACTCTGTTATTAGAGCTAGTAATGTATACTGAATCAATGAATAGTGAAATTCACCCATTTTAAGCCGTATTCAAGTAAATTTTACTATTTATTGATTTAGGGCCGGTTTCTCCAAATACGTCTAACTGAAATTTTAGTTTAAGCTATCAACTGTCAGTGTATGGTCACTTTTATTAACTTGTGTTTCAATTGAGCCAGCTGATGGTTTAATCCAAAATTCAGATTAACTTTTTTGGAAAAACCGGCCCTAAGTATGAATTATTAGCCCTGATAACAGAGTAAACATATTCAATATAGTTATGTGAATAGAGTTGTGATGGCTAGTTGTAATGGCTAGCTGGGCAGCTCGAGCCGCGCGGCTTGAGTAGTTGCTTGGGAATCGTACCTTAAAACTCAAATATTAATCTGGATTACATCTAATCCGGTAACTGAGCAATCATGCATAACATAATATCAACTTGATTATTTCATGCTACAAAATTGGAATTCACAGCTCAAAATAAAATTCAACTTATTCTATCAACGTTTCTTTACAATACTATAAACACAATAGAATCTGGTTGCCATGATAAAATTTAAACGTGTTTCATTTTCGTGCTTTAAATTTATAGTAAAAATTCAATTTTTTCGGCTATGGTGTAGTGATTTTGTGAAGTTTTTCAGTTTTAGTGGTCAACAATGTTTTGGAATCAAAAATTATGTTTTCAAATAAACTTTTTAAAATAACTATAACTCATATCTCCGTTTGTGGAAAATGAGGTTATCTGGCAAAGTGGAACAACCCTTGGGTCTCCCCACTATTGAAGCCATACGCTGAATAAGTAGAATACGAAATTTTCTTTCAAGATTGGGTAGAACCCAGCATATACCCAATTTACCCTCCTCTGGGAGATTGGCGTGTCGTTAGTAAAGATAGTCAGTCGTTTCCCGTCTCTGAAGGAATAGTAATTGTTGCATGACACTCTAACTGATTAACTGCATGTTATTCAGAGGTGTTCTCCAATTGGTTGCGGAGACTGGCTTATGGTTGAGAGGATCAACGTGCTAACCACACGTTATCTCTATCCTGGTTGATGATTATTTGTTTGCTGTATGATCTGTCCGGCCAGGAGGGGATTCTAGTGGGGTGGGGGGCCGGCTCCGGCTCGGGAACTGTGAGTTCTGATTGAGAATTTATGGCTTTTGGGCTGGTATTGACCGGGCTGGGCCGTTTTCCCGTCTTGCCGGGGTTTCTTCTTTGCTTGGATGGGCTGTATAGTGGAGTGAATATAAAACTGGCAACCAGCCGGCAGGCCTAGGCCCTTCATGGGCTGTTTGAGACAGACAGAACGCAGCATATAGCTGACGCCAAAAAGTTGAGCGCATCCATCTTCATCTGGTTCTTATGCGCTCCAACAGCTGAGTTGTCATTTACCGTTGCCTAGAGCCCTAGATGATGTTTTTTTAATGAAAAGAGACAATAGATACTTTACATCAGCTGTTGACCGGTTAAATCACGTACAAGAGACAGACAAAACCACCTAACGTTTTGGCGCCAACTACATCAGTTAATTCTTGCAAAATAGATCCATCAACCCATGCTTCACTTTCCCATAAATACATTGATGCATTATAATCCAAAATTAATGGAGAAACTGAGGAGAAATCAGCATTTTTTCAGTTAAATTGTTGCTGATAAGGTTTCATAAGTGAGGAACCACTTCTTCTCTTCTACGGTATATATACCATCAGAAACACTAACCATATGTTTTTGAGGTAAGATATTTCAACTTTGCAGTATGGTTCCCACCTTATAATGTATGTATGTAATATAATTATATGACAATGGCTTAACAGCCCATAAAGGACCTAGGCCTGCCAGCTGGTTGCCATTCTCATATTCACTCCACTATACAGCAGATGTGAATAATCATCAACCTGGATAGAGGTAACGTGTGGTTAGCACGTTGATCCTCTCAACCATAAGCTAGCTTCCGTAACCAAGTGAAGGCGCGGGAAACCTCGGAATAACATCCAGTTAATCAGTTAGTTTAATGCAAAAATTATTATTCCTTCTAAGGCGGGAAATGACTATCTTTACTAAAAAAGAATATTCTTATAGCTTTTATTGGCAGGGAGACCCTTACGGGTAGTTCCACCTAGACAATGTGCACTTGTTCAAATACCGGTCACCCATCCAAGAGCAGTCCACAGTGTTTGTGACTCAACATCACGTTTACCGATAGATCACCCTCACCAAGAGACCAATACCCAGCACATCTTTACCAACGACAAGCCAATCTCCCAAAGGAGGGAATCCCACCTTATAATTTAGATTCCCACCTTATAAACCATAGCAATTTTGTCATTGTGAATGTGTTTTCTTCAAAAATTCATGGAATGTTGCTTACAAATAACGAGAACTTTTATTGGTTCAAAATACAAGAATTATTCACATTGAGAATTTATTGAAAATAAAAGATTCCGTTTTTGGTTGCTATAGTCTGTCCAAGCAAAGAAGACATTTTGGCAAGATGAGAAAAATACTCCAGCTCGTTCAATATTGGTTCAAAAATTATAAATTTGGTCTCAATTTCAAGAAAACATTCTAATCAACACTTTGATACTAGATTTTTTTTTTTTTTGCTGCGGATGATGCCCACATAAGTATTTCAATTTACTTGTGCGTGGGTAATGGAGTGTGCGAGGGTGATTTATGAGGTGCATAAACGACCATGCCTCTGGTGGGATTCGAACCCACGACCGGGTAGCGCTAGCGGACTTATAATTATATTTTAATATATATTATATTATATTATATTTATAATTATTCAACTAATAATGACCCAGCTGGATCCATTTCCCCCATCTTCTAAGAATGTATTTTTTGCTTGGACAGACTACAAAAAATTTAAACCATTATCAATCTCTGGTAAACACTTAAAATGGTGTAAAAACCGAGATCTGTATCTCATTTTTCAATAAATATCCAACTTCACTTCAATTCTTGTACTTTTCATTGAATATGATTGTATCACCACCACAATATCAATTTCGTATCTGGACAAAAAGTGAAAATACATCGTCATTTATACTCACGAGATTTCATCAAATGTAGGGTAGAGGTGACTTTCATAGCCAAACCGTCTCTTAAAGAAGTCTCTGACGCAATTCACGTCTCTGTCAAAGAACCTATAAGCAGATAATATAAGATTTATTTATTTGGGAAAATACTATATACTTATTGGATAATAACACAGAATAATAACCTGAGTTTGGACATTTTAATCAAAATTGGTGTAGAAGAACTTTTGTGCAAACGCCTGTTTCTTCTCTTTTTTCACTGTATTAATTTGATGAAATAAATAAATAAATAATCAATTAACAAAAATGGTTTTTCCAAATTTTGAGAATAATTTAAAATGGTCTGAAGGTTATGTTTACGCAATGATACACATTTATTGTACACAAATTTTCACTCACAATTACTAGAAACTACTATTATTATTAATCTAGAGTTTTGAATGGCGATAGAAAAGTCAGAATAATGCTAAAAATAGAAGAAAATCTTTTGAAATAACAATTTTAACATGGAATTCTAATTGGATATTTCAACAATAATATTAACCAAAGCATGAAAGTATCCATATCCGTTAGCAGAGTAACATAGCTGATTTCTATGTTAGAATTCTTTTTATTTGCTAGTAATGTTTTATAAACTCAGAACTGCAGAACTGCAAATGTTTCACAGTGAAGTTTTACTGAAATATTTTCCAGATGGATCATTGAAGGAGTCAGTAAAGTGATATAGAGAAACATCTTAATATACTTGTCAAACCTCATTCATTTAGTTTATCAGGTAAAAAAACTCGGACATCCAAAAATCATGGTGTTTAAAACGGCACATGACACTGCATTTTATCAATTTTTATTCTTTGAATCAGATGATGATCGAAATCATGTTCAACATGAACACCTTTCTATTTCAAGAGATAACGTTGGATTTGCAAATTTCTAATGTAAACCTTAAGTAGAACTTTTTATTTAGTGGAGTAGAACACAATTTTAGTGAGATCCGACCTTTGTATCATAAATTTTAGGCCGGTTCAAAACTTTTCACTCACCCAGTATAATAATGTGCTGCAATATTCTTTGGAATTGAGATTATTATAATTCGAAAAGACTCTAGCAAGAGAGCTATCAAAAACTGATAATGCCAACTATTTATTCAGCTTCTCTAGAACCACTCTCGTTCAAATGAAACGAAAACAGTGATTTCGGCTAGCTTCCACTCAGTAGCTCAATTCTTTGTATGCTGTGCGCGGCGTAAATTTCAAAACTTTCATAATAATCTTAATTCCAAAGAATACAGCAGCTCATTATTATGGGTGGGTGAAAAGTTTGGAATGTTTCAAGCATATTTCTATTCATTAATTCAATATACTGTAAATCAACAACTTACAGTCAATTTCAACTTTATACTGTTCATTTTTATATAATACCACATACTGTAGCCGATTTTTCTATTCTTCAACTGTAGTTATTATACATGAATATTTTTATTTTTGTTTCCAAGTCTCATTATTCATGGAGAGCTATAAGTGCTATAACAAAGTTTATTTCTGAGGATATTATTAGTTATTGTTCTTCAGCAATTGAGGCATTTCTAAGAAGTAATATAGCGTAAGTTATGTCTAAATGTATTTATTCTATAATGATGAGAACTTGGTGTCACGCACAGGTTTTTGCAAACCCATGTGATACCAAATCCAATTTTATTGTAATTTTTGTTCTATGTAATTTTGCAAATAAAAATTTCTGATTTCGGATTAAATAGGGAATTTTACTTCACGAGTACTTTACATACTTAACGAGCAATTCAATATACTCACTCAAAGTAATTTTTACAAGTGATTGATCAACATCGGAAACATTTTACTACGCCTATACCTAGTGATGTGGGTCGGGTAAATACCCAGTGGGTAGGTAAATATAAATTGGGTATTTACCCGGGTATTTACCCGAGGCCCGATACCCGGGTGCTTATGAATTTTGGGTATTTACCCGGGTAAATACCCTGGGTATTTACCCCGAGTTTTAAATACCCGGGTATTTTACATCACTACCTATACCCTATTCTTCGTAATATGATATTTCAAGTGAATAAAATTAATAAAGTGGAAAAAATAATCAAATAAGAGTGGAGAAATTTGTTGAACTGACATCTGAGCATTAACATGCAGTGTTGACACCATTTGCGGGAAATCGATGACGATTGGCTTGCCTTCAGGCGAAAGCATCAGATTGAACTCGTTGAAATCGCCGTGTATGACTCCGCAATTGGCCAATCGAACGATCAGACCCATCAGTTCATCGTATAACTGCTCAACATCAGCCACTTCATGCACTTGGCTCCTGGAAACAATCAACATCGAAAACATTTAGCTATGTCTAATACCTATGATCTTAAGCTAAAACAACAATTCAGCCACTATACGTAATCAAGAAGCTTACAATTAAGGCAGGCTTGAAATTAGAGAGACAATTCCCCACAGAGGCACTCTTCAAATGTTCTAAATTACTTTCTGTCAGGCAGATTTATATAAAAAATGTATTAGTGTTCACTTACAAAAATAGGAATAGTATTGTCACAGATGTAACACATACTTATAATACAAGAAGCTCTGCAAATGTGGGTCTACAGGTTCCCAGAATAGTCAAATCAATCAACAGAACACACCTAATTTATGTCTCAAACCTTTTATTACAGAAAGCGCCCATTAGAGAAACTATAGAACCAACTGTAGATATTCTTCCTTCAATAAGATAATCTGCAGTTGATTATATGAAATCGGTGCCAATAGCTCAGAACAATTGCTGGAGCCTCTATATAGATAGTTTGATGAAAATAACCCACTAGGTGTAAGTTGTAATTGTAACTATCAAATGTCATTGTGAATGAAATTCCAACTCCATTTTCTTCACATGTGGACCTTGAAAAAGGAAGGAAGAGTGTTAAGCTTTTCTCAGTTGCGCTGCTGCATTCTCTCTACTCATTTTCTTAATACTGTAGGCTATTATTATTTTCATTTTTTTTTTTTACTCAATTTTATTGACATTCAAGTCAATCTAACCTAGTAATTTATTAAATGGATACTCGTCTCACACACAAGTCTATATGACTCATGTGGGACTGTACCTTTTTTGTCTTGTTGGTGCACTTTATGAATGCCTTATTATCTAAGACACGGATGTTGATGTTTTAATTTGTTATTTTTTTCTTCATGTTATTTTTAGCATTTGTATTGAGTTGCTGTTGATAAACGCTTTCCAAGTTAATCAGTCATCAAAACATGTATCTGTGCACTGGCTGTCACAAGAAATAATTTTTGAATTTGAATTTTGAATAAGCTTTGCTTAATACCCTATTCACGATCACTTGAAACGAAATAAACAAAACTTTTTGCGTGTGTGGTAGGTCTTCTTCTGTGCGGAACGGTCAGCCACAGTTGAACAGCTGTAGCTATAGAGACTTTATAATCATAGTGTGGACATTGACTGTGTTACTTTTCATTAGTCAGCTCGGTCAACTTCGCCATAGTTTTGTCAAATCTTATCTGAGATACTCACTTGCCACTCAGAATTGCCTCTGCCAGTTTTTGTTTCCACATTTAAATGCTTTTGAAAGTGAAGAAACTATTTCAAATGCCAGAAAAGTCGTTTCTTATAATATTTATATTAAAAAAAACTTGGAAAAAACAAGTGGAATAGTTAATGTTTGCCAGTAATCCACACTATAATTCAGAAGCTTGGCAAAGATATGGCTACTGACGGGAAAAAGTTTGATCTTAACAAACTGTTACGAAGCGCTTTGAACCAATAACCACACTATGATTATAAAGTCTGTACAGCTGTAGTCAATCACAGCTCAAGACAAGTCGGACTGTAGCCAATCACAGCTCAAGACAAGTGTCAGCTGTTCGACTGCAGCTTACCATTTCGCATAGAAGACCTACCATTACACGAACACACACCCAAAAGGTTTGTTTATTTCGTCTCAAGTGATCATGAATAGACTAAAGATGATGGTTTACAAAAAAAGCCAATAGATGAAACACATCAGCAATAAACTATGAGTAAAGGGGGTCTTGGACGAGACGTGTACAAGTCGCTTTTAACAAGTCACTTGTACAGTCGCTTTTTACCTTGAAGGCGCTTGTGGGCGTTTAGACGGATTATTAAGAAGTCACTTTTAAATGTCAGCTTGTCGCAACAGCTGTTGCAGTCATCCATTTATTTTCAAGAGAAATCTCAAACAATTAGAGTTCTTAGAGTAATAGAGTAGCTATTCAATGGCTGTAATAAATAGGTTTCAAAACTTGTCACTAGGAACGCCGTGGTGAAAAAGTTTCAAAACTTGTCACTATGAGCGCTGTTGCCGCTGTAGACAGTCACGTGACCTCCTACAAGCTGGTAAGTTGACAAGTCACTTGCTACATTCTGAACACGTTCAGAATGTAGCTGTCCCGGGGCTTGTTACTTACCTGAGGCTTGCTGCTGTCCTATAACCTGGCTTGATGGTGTTTAAACGAGCCGTATAGCTAGCCGCCAGTAAGAAGTGGCTTGGTACACGTCTCCTTTAAGACCCTCTTAAGAGGCCTCGATACAAGTCGAAAAAGCATGAAAATAGGCACTCGGCATTTTACTCCTTTGGTCGCTATTTTTCAAGTTAGGTACGTGAAAATGGTACCAAATTGTTCAGAAAGATTGATAGAATGTGCGTATAACCTGGGATTTTCAATATCACTTTTCAATTTTTTGTTATTGAGTGTCAAAAACTGTAAAATTTTCTCCATGTTCATCGACTTATATTACCCTTTTATGATTTGAAAATCGAATTTTGAAGGTTATACGCACATTCTAGAGATCTTTCTGAACATTTTGGTACTATTTGCATAACGATTAGTTGGAAAATAGCGTCCCAAGCAGTAAAATGCCGAGACCCTGTTTCCAACATTTTCGTGACAAATCTGAAGCAGTACGCGTGCCTACTATCTTTTCGTAAAATGTCGGACATTTCACTTGCTTACAGCTTGCAGACGCGCGCCCGCCCGCATGCCCGTCAGCCGTCTACAGTGAGAGAATAGAAGTAGTTCTCTCTGTATAGATTCTCTCTGGCCTCTCTGATCATTCATCGATTCACCATATTTAGCGCAAACTTCACATTTCTTCAAGCGACTTGAGCCTGCACCTGCACTTGCAATAATATTCCTTCTTACTTGGACTTTTTGGAATAAGATCCCGTTTTTTCGGTTGCTGTCCTGCTGTTTATCGCTTCAGATAAGAACACTAGTCATTGTCATTGTCAATAAAGTGAGCTATACGATTTCGATGAATCAATTCTTCAATAATAATGCAAAAATGTGCTTGTTCAAGTTGCAATAATATTGTGGGTGAGGGAAAGGTTTCGCTTCGTTGTGCTGATTGTAAATCAATATATCACTACAGTTGTGCTAATATAAGTGAAACTAATTTTAAAAATTATCGAAAGAAAATAAAGCAAAGTGGAAGTGTTCAGTCTGCAAAGCTGGTGGTAAACAGTGCACTAAAAAAATGGATGAACAATTATTAGCAGAAATCAAAAACATTATAAGGGAAGAAATAAGAAGCAGTATGGGCCTGGAGGTGCAATCTCTTAGAGAAGAACTAAATAAGATGAATACTAACATGGTGGAATTCGGGAAATCGGTAGATATGTTCTCGGCTAAGATTGATGATTATACGCGTACAATTGAAACTTTTAAAAAGGAACATGTGGAATTGAAAAAAACTAATGCTATTCTGCAGATGAAATTAAGTGAAGTGCAATCTAGATTATGCGAATTGGAACAATATACGCGTAGGAACAATATTGAAATACATGGTGTGCCTTTAACAAAGAATGAAAATATATACGAAATTATAGACTCAACCGCTAGGGCATTAAAAATTGAATATCGGAAGGAAGACATCAATGCCGCACATCGCCTTGCTTTGGGTGAACATGGGATACCTCCTATAATTATATCTTTTCATAGTAGGGTGACCAAGGACAATTGGATAAGCTGCTATAAAGAGCAACGCGAAGAAATAAAAAAGTCTAAGAATGATCCAAAAGCCAACTTCCGTTCCACTAGTATAAATGATAATCTTCCTGATGTCCCAGTGTTCATAAACGAGAATTTATCTCCACATAATAAGAAACTACTGTACGAGACCAAACAGTTTATAAAGAAGAACAATTTCAAGTTTGCATGGACGAGAGGTGGAAAAATCTACATTAGAAGGAATGAAAACACCAGAGCGATAAGAATCCTGAATGTGAATCACCTACAAGAGTTTTCCAACAATGAAGTAAACCAGGAAATATAAACTTATTCGGATAATTCTCATAGTTTAGTTTTCTATAAATATGAACAGTTTTAACGAATTGTGTGAGGCTTTAGGAGAGGATATGTATGCGACAGGAGTAATAGACGATTATATGAATTACAATTTACACTGTACTAATGGATTAAGTTCTATAAACTACCTGAATCTTCTGCACATGAATATTCGAAGTATTTATAAAAACTTTGATGAGTTTACTGTATGTCTCAATAACTTTAAATTGTCATTCGACATTATAATTCTTACGGAAACTTGGTATTCTGGTAATAAACCTATTGATTCCTATATGGATGGATATAAACTACTTAATAGGCAAACGAAATTGAACAAATGTGATAGTCTTTGCATGTTTGTAAAAAATAAATATAATGTAAATGTGGTGGAGTGTGAATTGGAGGAAGCTAATGCGCTGAGTGTAGTGATCGAATTAGATAAGGGTTTGATTATACAAATCATTGCAATATATAGGTCCCCTAATAGCAACACTGAGGTATTTAACAATAGCTTAAATAATTATTTAAATACGCTTTCTAATGATAAAGATATTGTAGTTATTGGAGACATAAATATTGACTTGTTGAGCGTGGATAATGAAGCACTCGAGTATATAAATGTAATGAATTGTAATGGATTTAGTTCACTAATTAACAAACCAACTAGAATATCCGATATTAAACACTCTTGTATTGATCATATATTTCTCAGAAGCAAACCAAGTTTAATCGAACCAGAAGCCGCTAATATTTTTAAAACAAACATCACTGATCACTTTGCGACAACACTTCACTTAAAAGTTGATGGTATAACATCCTCAAAATCCCCGTCTCAATCATTAGCTAAACTTACTAAAATTAATATGAGTAAACTTAAAGAATATCTGAATCAAGAAGAATGGAAAGCTCTGTATGATGATAATGCCATGAACACAAATATAGATCCAATGGTTGAAAAATTTACTAATACACTTACACATTATATACAACTTTCTACAACCGAGATAAAATTGAGACATAAGAAGAAACCGCTTAAACCATGGATTACACAGGGGCTGATTGAATCTATTAATAAACGAGATAAAATTGCTAGGCAATTGAAAAAGGAACCATTTAACACCGTTTTGAAAAATCAATTTAAGACTCATAGGAATCTCTTAAATAATTTGATATATAAAACAAAGTATGATTATTACAAAAATAGAATCAATGAGTGCGGAAATAATACTAAGAAACTATGGTCCCATATTAATTTACTTTTGAATAAGAAAGGAAACTCAGATGATGACATACCATTGAAAGCTCACGAATTGAATGAATATTTTGTAAATGTTGGAAAAACTCATGCAGATAAAATACCTAAATATGACAACAACCAGCCCTCATTTCAATTTGAATACAAAAAAGACAACTCAAGATTGACTGACTCATTTTCATTAAGACCGGTAAATGAAACTGAAGTAAAAAACGCAATACTTAGTCTAAAGAATAACACCAGTCCGGGCATTGACGGTATCAAAAGTAAAACTCTAAAGGAAATAGCCGACTTTGTCTCTGAGCCACTCACTTTCATTGTGAATAGATGTTTTAAAGAGGGTATTTTTCCATCTTTATTCAAAATAGCCAAGATAAAACCTCTTTTTAAGTCAGGTGATAAGAAGCTACCGGAAAACTATAGACCAATTAGTATGGTGAGTTCATTAACTAAAATAATGGAGAAGCTAATAAAAAGACAAATTGTGGAATTCTTAGAGTCACATAAGATAATTGAAGATCATCAATTTGGATTTCAAAATAATAAGAGTACTAACGATGCTTTAATTCAGTTCTCGAACGCTGTGGCAGATCATTTAAATAAAGGAAAGAAAACTCTTGCTATCTTTATTGATTTGGCTAAGGCCTATGATACAGTATCTCATGAGCGCCTATTATGTAAACTAGAAAGGGTTGGAATCAGAGGAACTACATTAAAATTATTTGATAGTTACCTTTCACGTAGGGCACAGATTCTAACTATTAATGACTCAGTTAGTGAAGTGATCAATGACTCTCCTACTGGCTACAGCCTACCTCAAGGTACAGTCTTATCACCAATCCTATTTTTGCTGTATGTAAATGAATTGTTGAAATTGGATCTGAGCGGGGGCGAGGTGTTTTCGCGGATGATACTGTTCTCTTGTTTGGCGGTGAAACATGGCACCAAGTGTATGGAGCCGCCTCAAAAGGCATCTCCTTACTAAAGAAATGGCTGGATATGAACTCACTAAGTTTGAATATTAAAAAAATATATATATTGCATTTTCTAGAAGTATGACTGGCCAGGAAGATACGGCATGTAAACTGAAATTGCATATTAATTGTAACGAATTTGATGTTAATACTGGTTGTTGTGATTGCCCCGAAATTGAAAGAACGAGTCACTTGAAATATTTGGGTGTTATAATTGAGCAGGGATTTAAATGGAAGAAACACATAGATTACCTTTGTGATAGATTGAGGTTTGTATCTTATAAATTTTACAAACTAAGATCGATTCTTCGGCTACCAATGCTGAGAATGGTGTACTTCGCTCTGGTCCAATCATTGCTACAATATGGTTTGGTGGTTTGGGGAGGTACGTTCGATACGCATGTAGCTCCTTTATTTAGAGTACAAAAAATGATAATAAAAACAATATTGAATAAACCAACCATTTATCCCTCAATGAGTGCTTTCAATGATATTAGAGTCATGACAGTAAGACAAATGTATGTTTTGAGCGTGATTAAATATTTTTGTAGATACAAAGTTAATTTTATGCAATTAAATAATGAAAATCATAGGACTAGGTATAATTTGTACAAATTCGCATCATATGTTTCAAACCTAACACTTATTCGTAAGCAATTAATTTATATAGCTCCGAAACTAATAAATTCTATTCCACCCGGGCTTATTATAGAATTACCTTCCAAAAGTGTACCAAGGAATATTAAGAAATGGATAACTGTGAGTCATTATTTTGATTTGTATATTGTGTAGATAAATTAATTTACATCCATTGAAATTGTACTACTATTCTGCTAAATTCAAGAGTCTCGATACATAGCTTGATTAATTCTCTTCGAATATAAGTTGTAATTTATTTATATTATTTTGTATACATCTTTTTTGTTTTAATTAGATGTGGATGACCGAAGTTTGACAATATGCTACTCCTACTGGCGAACAAGTGATTTTCACTTATGCCAGTGGTTTCATTTCCACCTCTTGTACCTTTATTTTGTTGATAGAATGTAAGTAAACTAGATTAAGGTACATTATCGTAAATTTTGTAATTATTGAATTTTGTGGAGGAAATAAATTTGATTTGAATTGATTTGAATTGAATTGAATTGATATTTCACGGTACACTACTGATAATTTCATATACAGTAGAACCTCGATAATTCGTACCTCTATTTGCTCTTCAATTCGAAAGTGAAAGCTTAGTCTCTTGAAATAATTTATAAGTTCGATAGTTCGTAATTTTCCCTAATTATAAATTTGTACTAAAGCTTTTGGCCTATGAACTACGAATTACCAAAATTCTACTGTTCATTTCATCTACGGAACAACAACTCTAAGTTGAGTTTTCTTACAATATGACGCGATTTTGAAGGCACAGTGATTCATAATAGCCTATTGATTTTGTTATTTGATAGATAACACCTTCTGTAATATGAATTGTGACACCTGCAAAAAGAAATGCTACTCTGAACAGTTGGCGAATTATCAAAATGTGACGTCCAAGTCTTACTTGGCAAATAAAGTTACTGAAAATCATACATACATGAAAACTAAAAAGATAAAAACAAAAATATTAGAAACCTTTCATGCCTGTGATACAAACTATTTATGTATATACATTTTTAAACTCTAAGATTAGGTTTTTTGAGGTGAGTTTTGGATTGAAATATGTGATGTGACAAATCATTGAGCCTGAAGTGTTAGTCATATATCATAATTTGCGAGATATTTCCTGACTCGCACCCAAGAAAATTGTCAATGATAGGGTTCCTCATCTATATTGCATTTTGAGGACTTCGTTTTTTGTATGCTGTCCTATATCATAGAAATGAGCATGGCTATTCTGGAATAATTATCCAGAATGGCAAACAGTTTCAAAAAGGATTATCTGGGGAACCTTCCGGGGGGTCTGGGGAAGAATTTGGAAAAAATGTAACTGAAAACTCGTGTTTTATACAATCTAGAGTAAACCTTATCATTTTTTGTAATTCAAATCTGTAGTTTTTGATTGGATTTATTCATTGAATATACAGGATGTTTCAAAAGAAATGATGTTTCAGGAGCAATGATGTTTCAGGCAGATTCCTTACACCAATTAGAGAAAAACGTTCCATGAGACTCACCCCCAGAAATGTTTTGTTATCGAGATAACAATGGCGGAAAATTGACATTTTTTAAAAAATATCAATTTTTTCTAATTTCTAGAGGCTTTATTTGGGTTCTTCGATTATCAGATCCTTTGTAAAATTACCTGCGGAATGCAATGAAACCTGTTAGAAGTTTGTCACTTCAACGGTTATTCTTCTGGCTCAACGGCTAATCTTCAATATAAACTATCAGATAACTACAAATTATTGTAATTTTTCTTTCAATCATGAAACATGGGGGTAATAATGATATGTCTGTAACGTTCCTACTTTTTTAACAAAAATCAATGACATAAAAAACTCATGAATCATTACAAACTCATCATTATTACAATCTACAGTTTTCCGATTTTACTGTATTTGTAAATAATATTCTTATTATTATTGTTATCTTATAATATTCTTATAATTATTGAATAATAATAATATAACAATTATAATTATTATTATAATTGAATAATAATATATAATTATTGAATCTATATAATTTTAATTTGAAATAGTGAGATTGAACATAACCTTTTCTAATATTTTCATCCAAATTAGGAGCGAAGACAATTTGGACACTCATGTCTGTGTTTTCACCTATCAGTATAATTGTCATGAATCTAATAAATAAATAAATAATTATTCTTATAATTATTAATTCTAATATTCTTATTATTATTGTTATCATTATTATTCCACGGTTATTGCGACAAAACAATCTAACTTGGTAAGCTACTCAATTTTATATGAATGTAGATATATCTTGATATTTGAATATCTAAACATATCTAGTTTACTACCTACTGTCTTTTTTCAATTCTAAAGAATTTGTAAATAATATTTTTTGTGTCAATTCTTATAATTATTTTCATCATATTATCATTATTCCACCTATTAGAAAATTATCATTATTACCTATTAGAAAATTTCAATCCGTAACAAATATATTTATATCTCAAGAATCAAGAGTTTTTTTCAGATTCTTTATGTACTAACCATATTTCTATCATTAGGCCTACCAATGCTTTTTATATTGCTTGTAATTCTGTATTATATGATGCAAATGGAAGATCATAAGTATAATCGTTACTTATATATAGTTCAGTAGACATTGTCAAATCACAAAGTACTGTGATATTATATTATTGTGGAAGCGTAAGCATAAGGTAGAAGGAGAGGTAGGTAGAATACGAAAGGTAGAAAAAGATCGCTTCGTTCATGTCAGCCACTGTAAAGAGCTGAAGGGAAGGGAATTCTGGCGGGGTTGGGAAGGTGGGGGATTTCTTCGTCTCGGTCATTGTTGGTTCGATGTCTGTGAGTTCTGATTGAGAATTTATGTCCTTTGGTCCGGTATTGTCTGGTTATAGTCGTTTCCCGTCTTGTCGGGATGTCTTCTTTGCTTGGACAGTGGAGTGAATACGAAACTGGCAACCAGCTGGTAGACAGACACACATTCACCCACTTATTCTACTTTTATTTCACTCATTCTTATATTGTAAATCACCTAGTAGGGAATATGTATAAACGGCTTTATAATCTTCTTCCGTCTTTCATAATCATTAACTTTTCTTTCACTTTATTTCTATCACCTCCAATTTTTATCTTATTTTTAGTTTTCTTCTAAACTTATTAACATTATTTATTTTTTGTAACATATTGTATTATTGTCATCTTCATTTTAATTGCTACTTCTTTAATGTTGATTGCTATTACTTTTCAAGAAAATGCTGCTCTCTTGGCTGTTCCAACAGGGGAGAGAAGCATCTGAGATGTTATTGAGGTCTGCTTTTCATTTCTAATAGTGTTTTTCTATTATTGACAACAACCTGTTGATACTTTTGATGAATTAGCTTAGGAATGAATTATAAGGTGATAAGTGATCTGCCTCACACCTGTACTGTTTAATAACCCGTACTATTTGATAAGTCTTTTTACCAAATCTTCAATTCATTTTCAAGTCCTCCCAATTCAAGTTAAAATTCTCTAAACAATCTCACCCAGTCGGAGATCATTCTTCATTTCCATCCATATCCTTCAATATTTTTTCATCTCCTTCAAATATTGATTGCCTCCTATACCTGTGTCGTGTGCTTGCCGAGTGGCTCCCTGATGAATGATCCTGGACTCAAACTATACCTTTTCTTTAGTACCTAATTCTTAATCCCTTTCACTCTCTCTCTCACCCTCTTCAACCTTTGAGTGTTATTCTATTGGCTTTTTTCCTTCTTGTTTTCTACTCTGAATAAAAAAATTAAATCAAAATTGATTCAGACTCTCCTTCACACACAGGCATTTAAGCCCATGTGAAGAACATTTTCTTTAAAACATTTTTATAATTTTTGTGTAGTGTAGAAGGAGAAATAAATTTGATTTGATTTATTCTAATTATTCTTATTTTTACAGTATATAAAATATAATTTTTTACCTACTAGGTATAGTCTGTCCAAGTAATAAAGACCCTCTGGCATATGGTGAAATGATTCCAGCTAGGTCAATATTTGTTCCAAGAATTTTGTGGTCTTAATAGTAGATCAAATTGATAATTTTTGAACCAATATTGACCGAGCGTGAGTCATTCTCTTGCTAAACCTTGTTTTTCCTTCTTTGCTTGGACAGACTATACTCTTATTATTCAATGAGTTTTCATTGCAATAGGCTCAAGCCTAGAATTACAATTGTCTTTATGTAAATAAATAAAAATAAAATACTATAATTTTATGTTACTTAATTCCTATCATCTTTTGTCTTTTAATTCTAATTTTCTGTTTACTTACTTACTCTTCTTCTTGATCAACTGTTGCTCTTTTTCCTTTTCTTCTTCTTTCGATACAATGCAAACGGCATGGGATATCAAATTGAGACCTCAACCATAACACTTTTTTCACTTTTTCAGGTATTAACAAATTTTCTCCGCCTTCTTGGATCCGCCATATTGAATCCAACTCCACTCTTAATGGGAAGGTGAACATAGTATACATGATTTCGATGCCGTTTTTCAAGAGAAATTGAATGCCGGAAACCGCACATCGGTAGGCTATGTCTAACCGTTAAGAAGTGATTCATTTTTAAAAATAAGGGATCTCAACTATAAATCATTTAATAGCTCCAAAATGTTTCGACCTATCAATGTGCGGTTTTCATAATTCATTTTGTCTTGGAATCCTATATCGGAAACATGTATCACGTGACTATCTTACATTTCTAAAAATTATGACAAATCAAAGATGGCGGACTTAATTTGTAAAGTAGATGATTTCAATACAGTATGAATGGCAAAGAGCGCACATAGATAGGTCGAACCGTTTTGGAGATTAACTGATTTATAGTGAAGATCTCCGACTTAAAAAGTTGAATAACTTTCCAACGGTTAGACATACCGATTTGCGGTTTCCGGCATTCAATTTGTCTTGAAAAACTGCATCGAAATCATGTATGATATGTCCACCTTCCCATTTAAAAGTGTAAAGTTGGATTTGATAATTATGGCAAATCCAAGATGGCGGATAAAATTTGTTACTACCTGAAAAAGTGAAGAGAAGTGTTATTTAAGATATGGTCGATGTATCTCACTTTAATAAAAATATGAAACGATTGGACATAGCACCAGAGACGACCCAGAATCGAGCATGCTGGCGATTAAGATCTAGAAGAGCCGACCCCAAATAATGGGGGAAAAAAAGGCACGGACAAAGAAGAAGAATTGTTATATGGTATGATATGGTCGATGTCTCTCACTTTGATATAGTTGTGTCAAGCACAGAAGAGCCTTTGGCAAGATGGCTGCCATTCACTGCTGCCAGTAGTCGAAACGAAAATTGTTATAGTAAAACAATTTAACCTAACCATATTTAGGAAGAGATAGTACAGGCTTATACTATGTTTCTGTCTCAGTTCATAATTATGTTATGATTTGTGCTATCATATGTCAATAATTAAATAAATTAATTAATAGGAAAATATTTTCATTTGTGAAATCAATATGATTACGATTAGTGTAAAAACGGTAGTTATTCATATTCATATCAGGAATGACTCTCATTATTATCTATTCATTCTGTAGATGAATAGTTACAATAAAGGGTTAAGACACAGACAACAAAGTCCAAAAAGTCTTTTCCCAAATTTCGATACATAATTATTTAAAAAGAGGTTATGTTTACAAGATCATCAACACTATCAGCACAATTCACAAATTTCCACTGTCAAAAATTAAAAACTATCATTTAGAATGGAGGTTGGAGGTTGATTCAAAGTCAAAATAACACCAAAAAAGATTGGCTAAAGTGATTTTACACTGAAATTCCAAGTTCTGCGCATGCGTAGTTGCACTGTCACTTCCCTCCGCCATCTTGCAAGAGGCTCTTCTGTTCTCGGCACAACTATATCTCATACCGTCCGCACTGTATTCAGGTGTGCCGGTTTAGAGAATTTACCCTGTATGTATGTTAAATAAATAAATGATTCAAGTTTTCTGACGGAGAGCTCAATCAGCAACTTATTCCGCGCGAGCTTCAATGATACTCACAGTGGCACACCATTGACCAGCTCCATGACAACGCAGTGACGGTTGCAGTCGATGGGCCGCGGCACGGGGAAGTCGCGGTCGCGCAGTGCCTTCATGTAGGCGAACTCCTTGGCGGCCGAGATGCGACTCAGGTACAGCCAGCCGGCCTTGTGCCTGTGCGCGTGGTAGTCACGCTTCTCCTTCAGGTTGCGAAAGCAGACGCGGCCCAGCCTGCAATCAACACACATCTATGAATATTTTCATTCCATTTTCGATTTAATGAAACATACAAAAATAAAATCACAAAAAATTTCAAACAATAAATAATGGACAATGACGAAACATTACAAAAAATCTGATAGGCTAGGTTTTAATTTGAATCATCAGTTTGTGTGCTGCAAATAATAACAGAATAACTAACAAAATTATCAATAATAATAATAAAAATTAACTTTTATCAAAATTCAAAAATGATTACAGTGAATAGTGTTTTTAAGTGAAATATTATAATGTAAACTTCCATGATCTATTCACCAATTGACCTATAGTCTGTCCAAGCAAAGAATGATTTCTCTGGCAAGATGAGAAACTGACTCCAGCTCGGTCAATATTGGTTCAAAAAATATTGATTTAATCTTAAATTGTAGACCAGAATGTTTCCTACGATTGAGACCAGATCAATCATTTTTTGAACAATATAGACCGAGCTGGAGTCATTTTCTCATCTTGCCAGAGGGGCTTATTTGCTTGGACAGACTATATCTAGACATGAGGAGAGATTAAATAAACTTGATAATAATCACTATTACAATTTTAAAATGAATGAATAATAGACCTATACTTAGTAGGAGTTGATTGGAATATTTACTTCATGCTAAGGGTTTTTTAATCTATGAAATGCAGAACAATATGGAGCATGGTATAAGCGCAATGCCAGGGTTATAAGATACCAATTGGCGAGACAATTGTCTTTTGAAATGTACAGCTGATGTAGAGTATCTATTGTATCTGTTGGTTTTGGAACCATCAGCTGGGCATGGCTCAATTAAAACTCTAATCTCTAATTGACAACATATCAGTTGTTGGATTCAGAAGACAATTTTCAGAGGACAATTGAATTGTCTCACCAATTGGCATCATATAAACCCGGCTTTATTCTTTGACAGAAAGAGCATACTCGTCACTTCATCACCCAAAATCATCATACCTTGTAAAATATCATGAATAAATTTGTAAATTACAGCAAATAATTTATTCTATTCCATACCTCACCCCACAATGGTTCATTTTTTCCACTCTTATCTCCTCCGAGTTATAGAGTCTATAGAATTGATCTTTAATTTGGATTACAACATGAAAACATTGAGTTATTTCATAGATGAATTGCTTTTACTTGATTATTTTCACAGCAAATATGTCTCTTACTTTCTCACATTAATTTGACACTCGGGAAAAGAAAATTCATCAAAAAAATTTCACTTATTTATCAAGAAATTGCGCCGTATATAGGTACTGTACTATATTATGCTTGTTGGAACATTGAAGTATCATGTGTCATATTCTTGTCACTTGACTTATCAAACAAATTTGCTTTGCTGTTCATATACATGATGAAATCGATTGAATAAGTTTGGAACTGGAACACCTAAGTTATTTCTAGGAAGATTCAGTTATTAGTATCTTCCAGTCGGATATAAAACACATTAGAATTCATACAGGAACATATTATTGCAGTTTTTCATTTCATTTAACTCAATCAAGTCTATTAATAATTTCAAAGATAATATTAACGCCTGTAAAGCTTCAAAATAGCTTCACATTACTGGAAAAAGTCAAAAATTTATTCTCACGAAACTTATTTAATCAAAAACAAATAATTATTGAAGGTCACTAAAATTTCATTTGAACTTTCATAAGATCCAAATAATTTTGATTCCTTCAAATAAATTAACTGCTATCCACTAGTGAAAATACAGTTTAGAATTAAGAGTTTCATCTGAAAATTGGCAAATAACAAAGTAGACAATAACAGAATAGATTTGTTGTCGACAAATTATAAGCTCCACATTGTATAAAAAGAAATCGACTGAGAAAAATAACTTCAGGCAAATTGCAAAATAGAAATGGCAAAAGACTTTATCTGGAGTTTCATGCCAATACTTTACATATCCAAGATTTTCATCGTGATTTGTATAGATATCCAGAAGTTAGTTCAGGATAGGAATGCAGTCGTCTTTGCTCTAATAATTTGGTTGATGTCCATAATGGATTTAACATCTTTCGCCGTTTCAAGAGCTATGTCTGCTACTTTAACTTTCACAATATCCAAATTTGTATTAATGATCTTCATTACTAGTTTCATGATTCAATGTGTGGTTATTCTGCGCCATATTTTCAAATTTAAGAGTTTCATGTGTATAATTGAAGAAATGAAAATTCTTGATGTTTTATGCGAAAGAATTAGAATTAAAGTGCCGCATGAGAAAAATAGGATTGTGCATAGCTCACTGATGATATTCATTATAATATTCAATACATTAAATAAGTTGTGGCAAATTTCAAATCGTTATTATACCTATGGAGTGCAATGGGATATATTAATATTTAGTTTATTTACATATTTACACTCGATGGCAGTATTAATGACAAATTTCCAACTAATCATTCTTCTTGTTTCTCTCAATCAACGAGTTACAATTTTGAACGAGTTTCTTGATTCAATGCACAGTGGATTTGACATTGATAGAATTGAAGAAGCCATCACGAAGAAAACCTTGATTTTTGTAAAATCCTACAAGATCAACTCCCCCCGACATTTATTACTAGAATTTTCCTATTTCAAAAGAGCTTTCAACACTGTATTTGATGCATACAAACATATAAACAATTTCTACTCCGATCATGTAATGATTTGCTGCTTAAATCTCCTCTTGCGATTTGTACATAGTAATCTGGATGGTATAAGTAAAATAGTTGGTAGTTTTCAAAACAAAGAGACAATATACACATACACAGATGAGATTCTCCTTCTAATCCAGGACACGCTATTCATGATTTTCATAATAAATGGTGTGAACAATTTTAAATACAAGGTGAGCTATCATTCCATTTGAATAGATTTAAACCTCTATATTCTATGATTTTGTGGTTCTAATTTTTTACTCTCCTTATTAAACCTAGAGTAATTTACACCATGTTTCTTCAGGGCTACTATAGTAATGTATTTCAAAATAACAAAGTAGAACGCCGGTTCAGAAGTGTTCTGCATCTTCACTTGGTTGTGAAGACTGGCTTATGGTTGAGAGGTTCGACGTGCTAACCACACGTTACTTCTACCCTGGTTGATGATTATTCACCTGCTGTATTTTCTGTCCGGGCTGGGAGGGCATTCTGGCGGGGTGGGGGTGGCTTCGGCTCGGTCGGTGTTGGTTCGGGGGCTGTGGATTCTTTTGAGAATTTATGCCTTTTGGGCCGGTATTGGCCGGGATGTAGTCGTTTTCCTGTCTTGCCGGAGTGCCTTCTTCGCTTGGATGGACTGTATAGTTTGGTGAATATGAAACTGGCAACCAGCTGGTAGGCCTAGGCCCTTCATAGGGCTATTGCGCCATTGACAAACAAACAAAAAAGAACGCCGGTTATCCGAATTAATTGGGACCGGGATCAATTCGGATCATTGATCATGGAATTTTATTAAAGGAAAACAATGTGTTTAACAATACCTTAAATCAATGTGAAATTTCATTTTCTTCCCAACGATATCCTTGAAATTCAATTTTGACCGATGGTTCTTGAAATATTGACAATTTGATGACGGAATGTAGGCCTACTTGAAAATATCGAAAAATCTATACATATATATATCTCGATAACGAAGGTCGATTGGAAATAATTTTATAGGACATTATTTGTTGGAGATTGCATGTAGATTTTAGAATCTATGGTTGCTGGCTGTTACACTTCTCGTGAGACACTCTGTATATAGGACTCTTTTTTAGTAAATTCAATGATTCAATATTGGTAGGTATTATTATTGTTATAACATTTCATATTACTTCAATGTCCTATTTATATTGAATTTTCAGTAAATCTCAACATGGTTTACTTGGTCATGATTTCTTACTATTAGTACAGGAATATTATATGAGGGAGGAATACAAAACAGTCTACCCTACATTTACTTCTATTCTGAAAATTTTGAAATCAAAATATATTTTTCGTTTGTTTTATTACTTTCTACACTTGAAAAGCAATATGGCTCCACAAAGACATAAACACTTCAACCTAAACAATCAATCTATGGATTGTCTCAAATACTGTATTTGCAAAGCACCTTTCAATCAAACTGAAGAGAACATTTATTTTTTGACAACTGAACTCTCAATACTGTCACTCAATATAGTCGAGGACTGCATTGAAAAAATTTATAATTTGTCTAAAACAGCTCTACATAGGTATAGTCTGTCCAAGCAAAGAAGACCCTCTGGCAGGATGGGAGAATGACTCAAACTCAGTCAATATTGGTTCAAAAATTATCAATTTGATCTCAAATTTAGGAAACAATGATCTACCGCACTATTAAGACCTCATTTATAATTCTTGAACAAATATTGACCAAGCTGGAGTCATTTTCCCATCTTGCCAGAGGATCTTCTTTGCTTGGTCAGACAATACTGATCCATTCTTCCCATGGAACTTCTAGAACAGCTGTTATACTCTGTCCAAGCAAAGAAGACCCTCTGGCAAGATGGAAAACTTACTGTAGCTCGGTCAATTTTGGTTCAAAAATTATCAATTTGACCTTAAATTGTGAGAAACAATTTGATCTACTATTAAGATCTACATTTATTATCCTTGAACAAGTATTGACCAAGCTGGAGTCATTTTCCCATTTTGCAAGAGGGTCTTCTTTGCTTGCACAGACTATAGCCTATCTTTGCACTCTCTTAGATGTCACATTCTGACAATAATTGCTGCATCCTTCATATATGGAAATGAATAGAAAGAAATCTCATTTCCAAAACAGATAAAAGTTCCTATTTATTTGATAATTATTTAAGTGATAAAACAGCAACAACATGAAAAAATTGGGAACTATTTTGGAACATTCTAAGGACAATAGGTTGACACTTAGAAGTGATACAAGGAAAATTATGATAAGTGTGTTATATTGAAGTATTTATCACCTCTTCATAAAGTATAGTCTGTCCAAGCAAAGAAGACCCTCTGGCAAAATGGGAAAGTGACTCAAGCTTGGTCAATATTGGTTCAAAAATTATTGATTTGGTATCAATCGTAGGGAGCTTTCTGATCTACAATTTGAGACCAAATCAATATTTTTTGACCGAGCTGGAGTCATTTTGTCATCTTGCCAGAGGGTCTTCTTTGCTTGGACAGACTATATTATATTGCATTGTATGGACCTATATTTACCTATATAGTTCTAATATTACCTATAAAATATCTTCAAGTCGAAGGGTACCGTAGCATTCCTAAGCGACGTCTCAAGCCGTCAAGAATATCAAAATAAGTAGTCTACATAGTTTTCAAACTTTCAAAGCATTATGAAATTTCAAATCAATGTAGGCCTATTATACTGCATAATAAATTATACTAATAATGTTTTTCAGGTGGGATCAACAGAAGTTTTGCTTTTAAGAGCAGCAAGTAAAGAAGAATTAAGTCCAATAGCGGATAAAGTGAGTGGTATATTCACATTTGTATTGTTGTTGGATTTCGCGATGTTTTGTCGTCTGCACTGTTCCTCTAGTCTACCTTTGTAGTCGTCGACCACTTTGGGGTAGACAACTTTTTCGTCATCTTGTGATGTATTTTAGCGTTGGCAGCTCTACTCAATTCTTTGTCATTTTTTTATTATTTAGTACGTATTGTATTCTTATATCCTTTATTTGATATTTCACCGTATTTTTTTAAATCTAGGCTACTTTTTATTTGTAGTTTGTTGTAGTATAGTGTTTTGTTGGGTAGGTTTTTGTAGTTTGTTATGTTTTTCAACTTTTGTCAGTGGCATGAGCTTTCCTACACTTCCACTCCAACGCATACTTCCTACAGCGCCATGTCTGAGTTTAAGTCATCTCTTGACTTTAGTTTAACCAAATTATATTTTGATAAAATCATAAGGCCTATATACAATTACCTACTTCTCATTGTTTTTCACCCGGCCTTTACCTATAAAAAAAGTTCAGTTGAACAATGTTGTAGCACTAACAATGATCAAATGATATCAACGAGAAAAATTTACAAGTTTATTGTGAAATGAATCCTTAATAATAATAATATTCGTGTAACCTGGCTGGCTCAGGTCTGGTGTCAGAGTTTTCAGGTCGCTCCTGATCAATTTCAAGGCCTCTGACATGACTTAACGACTGTTTTTAGGCAGCCGGGACCGACGGCTTAACGTGTCCATCCGAAACACGGGAAAGTGGCCTGAGAAAAATTCCTGGTCTGACCTGGGTTTGAACCCGGGACCTTTGGGTTGCAACGCCAGCGCTTAACCCACTCAGCTACGCCACCCCCAAATAAATCCTTCATAATAAGTTACATGTCGGCTAAATTGAAGACAGTACTGCCACGTTTATACCGGATTGTGAATGACGTATTATTATAATAGACTTACATATTATATAACTTATTAAAGAAAAGTTATAAACAATTTTTCGCCACACTGGTATGAAATGGACTGTTTTACATGCTTTATACGGAGGCCGAAAACGCTCGTTTTCAGGCGAGGTCGCCAGCAACTCGCCGGGAAAATGCGTTTTTCGGCCCTAGGGCGGTAAAATAACCTTGAATGTCAGCTGACTGAAGGTCGTTGTCGATTTAAGGGTTAGTCGATCAATAGGTAGCATCCCGGTTTGATTGCATTAAATGTCAGCTGTTTTGGAAGTCAATGTCGACTTATTGGTATTTTGATGTAAAGGTAGTCTCTCATCTGTTATTTTGATTGGTAAGATCCCTTGTCAAGAGAACTGAACGTTGAAAGTTTTCACATTAATCATTAGTTGAATAATAAAGGAAAACTGCTTCAATAACTAATACTACTAATACTTCAACTTTGATAAGATTAAAAATGTTTGTATTGATTAACTTTTGAATAATGATGAACGTGAAATCCATGTTTGAACAATATTATTGTTGTCATACTCTGTGTTACTGCGTCTAGCAGGTTAGCCAGCGCCATCTAGCAGGTGATAATGCAACTAGACTGAGCTTCTCTGTTAGCCAGTATCTGTCGAAAATCAACAACTTCGAATTGATATTGTACAATTTAGGATGATCGTACAAAAATTAACTTGGGCTTAAACGTTTCTGAACTGAGAAAATCGAATACACTGATAGTTATAAAGTAATATTCAGTCACTAAATCAATAAACTTTTGACGCGAAGTTCCAATAGCAAGCAAATGGCACCTACTCCAAATTCAGCATAGGCGAAGATAGCATAATAAGGTTATTGGTCTAGCTGTTCTTGTAACTGATCAACTGAAAATTTATTTTGTTTTCATTGATGTTGTGTGCCGAAAAATAAAGTTCGACACCACGGGTCGAAAATGCAATATTCCGTCTCTCGATCTTTTCTAGTCCTCGGCCTACGACCTCGGACTTGAAAACCGATTTCGAGCCGGTAAACGCACATTTTCGGCCCTAGGTACGAAATATACTATTGTTATTAGCTCCGGTGTAAAGGTATGCTCTATTGAAAACATTATAAACTATTTTTTGAATTAAGTCTTTTTTGTTTTAATATTATTTATGTGTTTATGACTTATTTCACAATTATATTGGAGGTCCAGAATCAGAATACACACCCACTTGTAACAATATAGTTTTAAATTGAACAATATGAAATAATAATGTTTTCTCTTGAATGATAATTATTGACAACACTACAGTCTTGAATTTTTAATATTCAAAGTTTAAATAACATTTATTTCTACAGCTCAGAAGGATGAGAATGGAGCTGGCTCACAGGGACACAAGCTTCGAAGTTATGAGACTTTTTGATTTGGATGCAACTACTCTTGTAAAGGTATGCTGTATTGAAAACATTATAAACTATTTTTTTAATGAAGTTTCGTATAATAAGAATACTTAGATTTTGTCAAATTTCACTAATTCATTATAAAAGCTTACATAACCAGGTTTCACATTTTACCAATCCATCTTTAGCTGTACTGAAGAATTCAATTCGTGAAATTTGAAAAAATATAAGTTTTATTATTATGTAGAGATTTCACAATATCACCATGAATTCTACCAATTTTATCAAAATTTTCTTATGTCTTATTGTCATAATATTATTAATGAGTTCATGAATTATTTCCCATTTGGATTAAGGGTCAATATTCACTTCAAAATATTCCAAGTATGATACGATATGATTCTACAATTAATGAAAATAAATTTATTTGAAATATTATTATTATACTAAATATGAATAAAGATGAAGATTGTACGATGAACTAATCTGATAATCTGACAGCTACTAGAATAGTTTGTGGTTTCCAACCAAATCAACTCAATATTATTCAAGAAAGAATAATTATTCGTGTCTATTTTGACAATAGATTGTCAAACAATTATAATTCAGTAATTTATTTGGGAGGAATATTTGAATTTATTGAACAATTGAAATTTTTTGCATATAATTATTAAATATTCAAATGGGACGCGGAAAATTGTTATTGAAAATATGTATTGTTGAGAATTGAGAATGTGACGAACAAGTTCAATCATAGTCTGTCAAAGCAAAGAAGACACTCTGGCAAAATGGGGAAATGACTCCGGCTCAGTAAATATTGGTTATAAATTTTGTCTTAAATTGTAAAAAAAATTATGATCTACAAATTTAACCTATATTGACCGAGCTGGAGTCAATTTTCCATTTTGCAAGAATGTCTTCTTTGCTTGGACAGACTATACTGGTCTTATGTTGTCTACTTGTATTGTATTCTTACCAGCTGAAGCACTCGATTCCAATATTTTTATCAATTAATAATTTAATCCATAATCTAAATACAGTAAAACGCCGGTTATCCGAACTAATTGGGACCGGGATCAATTCAAATAAGCAAAAATTCGCATGATAGGAAGTAGAGTTGTACGTGTTGGACTTGGAATGAATTTCATTACATTTGAAAAGTACAGTGTCGTAGTGATGTAAAATTAATATGGAAAGCAAAATTAATACTGTACTAAACTACAGTAAATTGATTACAATTCGAAAAAAGTAAGAAAAGCCACGATCACTTTGTAAACGCTGGTTTTAAATTTATTACTACGATTAAGACCGATTCGGATAATTGGTAATTCAGTTAATCGGCTTTCGGATAATAGGTGTTCTACTGAAAAGGCATATTTAAGCTGATACATCTTTTTCACTCATATTTTTTTCTGTTCAACAGATATTCAATTTTGGAATACTGATTTTGATCACTGGTTTGGACATGCGGGAAGTTCTGAACAGTCTTTCTTCGGCTCCACTGACTAATTCTACAACGACAAGATAAAAAAGTAGAAAAAAAATTGTAAGTTTATAGTTTGTCCAAGCAAAGAAGACATCATGGCAGGATAGAAAAATTACTCCAACTCAGTCAAAATTGGTTCACGAATTATAAATTTTGTTATTTGAGTCGTTATATTGTGGTAGTTATGCATATCAAATGAAAAGACCAGATTTTGTCAAACCACTGATTTATTAAAAATTCGAGATACCGGTTTCGGTAGCTCAGGTTTACCAGAGATTCATGATGGTGTAACAACTGAAATCGGTATCTCGATTTTTTCAATAAATCAGTTGTTTTAGATCTTGTCTCTTCATTTAATATAAATTTAGTCTCAAATTGTAGACAACATTCTGTTCTGGCCAAATTTATAATTTTCAAAGCAATATTTACCGAGGTGGAGTCATTTTCGGCTACGGTACGGTATCTGGGGTAACTTTTATCGACTTTGAAAACCGATCTCAGCAAGCATTCGATACATCGAGTGTTGCCATTCAATATCGATATCGATTTCCTTCACTGAAAGAAAACATCTGTTAACGGTTATTTTTTATTGAACTCAACAAAACAAAAAAAAAATGAACTTAACTAACCGAGGACAGATAACTAACCTGGTAAATGAATAAACAAAATCTAACAAAACTTACACTAAAAAAATGAATTAAACTTGGAATAACTTACTTGTTAAACCAAATATTCAATTTTTGAAAAATGTGTTTACCAGAGCATTTCTCATGAATACATGAGTATTGCCTTCATTCCTTATTTTACAAACAAATTGGATTGAATTCTCTCCTCTTATTTCGGTCCTCGTCAACTGGACGCAAATTTCACAATTTGGATTTTTGGAATTGGTTTTTTTCTTATAATAAAACACAATTTTGAGTAGCATTTAAATTGTTCAAACATAAAGATTTGTGATTTAAAATTCAATATTGTCAACAACCTCCATCTTGCAAAAAACAGTAAAAAGTGAAGTATAAATTAATTTAATAAAGCATGTGATTTAAATAAAAATAATTATCAATATCGATAGTGATTATCGATATCGACATTGGATTGCAACATTCGATATATCGAATGCTTGCTAAGTTCGATTAATCGATTTTCAAAGTCGATAAAAGTTACCCCAGATACCGTACCGTAGCCTCATTTTGCCATCTTGCCAGAAAGTTCTCTTTGCTTGGACACTGGAAAGTAGAAATAGTCAGCAAATCCTATCTCCAAAAATAGGTCTAAAGTCCAATGTCCATTCTGAGTAATCTTTACTTCGATCAAACTCATTATTGGAAAATATACATTTATACATTACTCTTGGAAAAAGTAGGAGAGTAGTGATAGCTTTATAGTTACAATAATTTTTCAAGAATTGAGGTCACTATAATACTGTCTTACACACTCATAATAAGTTAACAATTTTTTGTAGTTCTGATTCACAGTAGTTTTTGAAATTATGCTCGACTCTAGAAATAAATGTTATGTAGTATTGTAATACTAGTAACGAACACTATTTTGTTGATATGCAACATATTTTTGCACCAAATAAATAACCGTATCTTGAATCAGGAATACAATTATTTTCCCACGCTCACATTCATCGATTATCAACATTGTTATTAAGAAATTTATTGAAATTTTTCGCTTGAAAATGGAATTTTGAGCCTCTTTGTACACAAAATATTGTAATTTTATTTCTAATGATTTTTCATAGTAAAATGATGAATTTAATGCAATTTCCACATTGAATCTCATTTAAATTATTTATTGAATTTCAATGTTTCAAATCTATATTACAACGACAGTAATCAGTTCACTTTATTAGTGTTTAACTTACTTTAGTTGCAGTATATTTTGTTTTTGTTGGCTGGTTTTTCTTTACAGGTGAATATCTGAGCTAAAATACATCGTATATGATATAGTCTGTTCCAAGCAAAGAAGAAATTCTGGCAAGATGGAAGAATGCTCGATAATTTGTTATACTATTTAATATTGTTTCAAATTATAAATTTGGTCTTACGTTGTTTCCTACAATCAGAATTACAATTTGAAACCAAATTTATAATTTCCGAATCAATATTGACCGAGTCGTTTTCCAATCTTGCCAGGATGTCTTTATTGCTTGTACAGGCTATATCTGCTGCCTTGCCTTAGGCCCAATCTTGACGAGCGTTGAAGACGCCGCGTTTTCGACGCTTGTGGCTTTCGACCATGGGCTTGTCTACAAGAGCGAGATAAACGCGCGCCAATTTAACACAATGGTTTCTGTCAAGCGCGCGTTCCCGACGCGAAGAAAACGCGGCGTTTTCAACGCTCGTCTAGAATGGGCCTAAATGTTCATCCCAACTTGACTTGTTACATCCACGTTATTTATATCTTGTGCAAGTAATAGTCTGTCCAAGCAAAGAAGAAATTCATGGCAAGATGGGAGAATGCTCGGTCAATATTGGTTCAAAAATTATAAATTTGGTCTCTAATTGTAGTAACATTGATAGTCCAATTGTTGTACAATTTGAAACCAAATTGATAATTTCTGAACTAATATTGATCGAGCTGGAGTCAATTTCGCATCATGCCAGAATATCTCCTCTGTTTGGGCAGAATCATCTTCTTTAGCTTTAATTTTTCTTAGCTGGTAGGCAGCTTTCCATCTTTTCCTATTCAGAGCATCCATAGCTAACGCCAAGAAGTAAGGTAGATAAATATACGTAAGACATGAACGAGTTTGCTAACCTGTGCAGTTTGAGACAAGCCGTATTGCCTTGACTGTCGGCCACTATATAGACGTTGGACTCCTTGCCAGTGCCAATTTGATTCCCAAAAGATGCCACCGATTCTCTAGAAGTCAGCGTTTTCAACGCTAAATAGTCGTAACCGCTGTTAGTCAAACGGTAGCCGTCATCTGGAAATTCATTCATTTTAATCAACATTCATAAAAAAAATATTTCTGCCATAATTACAGTTTCATAATAGGCATACCTTGGACAACTGTTATCACGTCTTGTTAATCGTTCAAAAAAGAAGGTGGAACAGGAAACAAATGAAGGATGAAAAAAAATATTATTATCTTTATATTCTAGTTACGTTTAGCCACAATTTTTGAGCAAGGCTCAAGTGGCATGCAACATGTCAAGTTCAGGATCGGAATCCTGTAAATGCGCTGCAGCACTCCTCCATGGTATAGGGACATGCCTCTACCAATGTCCTAGTTATTCTAGATAAAAAACACTCTAAAATTAGGGCACAACCGAATAACTTCTGGGATACAATTGTAGAACTTTAATCCGGAATAATATGGTCCCCTTTCGGATAGCATATGTGACAGCATATGAATTGCGAGTTGGAATGCACCTGCATCTCTACCTCGAGTTCTCGAAAATTTCAAGGAAGAAATGTCAAATATTTGACATACATGTCTTAATATTCACTAAGGAAGATATTCAAGGGAAATTTAAGCTCTAAAGCAACGTATCGACAGTGCGAGGTATGTGCGTCAAATTGGGTTGAGGCATGCGTGGTCTTGCACTTTTGTAACTACGTATGCTTTCTTTGGGCACGCGCACCAATTGACAAGCGCCAACAAGCGGGAGAAAAAGCAACTAAGCTTCGACAATGAATAATTTAGACTTTGGAGGTTGTGTTTAAACAGTAGATGGAGGTTGTGCTCAATTTGTAAATAAAAAATTAGAGCAATGTTTATTATCACCTGTTAAGACATTCTGCGCCCAAATATCACTGACAATTTCCCGGTCACCGACTGCGGCGAAGACAAAACAAGTAGGCTAAGTATAGAATTATGAATTACAAAAATGCATAGGAATGGGGTACGATTTGGAGGTTAGTTTGTAGAATTGTGCGTTGTGCGTGGCGAGGATGGCAGCCGATAGAGGCCAAAATCTGCACTGAGTAGGTACCGCGTGACAGAGCAAGGGGACGTCCACCTGTCTGATTGATAGAAGCAAAATGATTGGAAAATTTTGAAGATAAGTAATGTAATTACGTAAATAGATAGGAAGAAAAAAATCTATTCAGTCAATGCTAACACTTCTTCACCTTTACTTGTTTACTTGCTTACTTACTTGTTTTGTCTTCGCTGCAGTCGGTGACCGGGGAATTGTCAGTTGTCACCTCGCAAAGAGAAGCTCTTGTTCAATTATGAATGAATCATTAAATACTCCATGACCTTCATTTCATGGAGGAAGAGAAATTTCAATAATCTTTTTAAAATAAGTTATGATATAGAATATAATGATCATAACTTAAACTTTATAGTTCTATTTGACTGGCCTACAGTATTTAGCTAGTACAGAGTACAGTTTATTATGTATATGCAATGTAGGCTCTGCCTACGTAAATAGATTCTATAATATTATTGAATTGTTTTTGGAAAATACGATTCACAATTTTAGGTTCTCTGATCCCGAAAATCCTGGGATTGACGCTGAATTATCCCGGGATTGTTAGGTAAAAAAAGGACCGGGATCGTGGGATAGACATCCTTACTAACGTCTGAAAATAAATAAAATCGATAGACCTTACTAGTCTATACAGTAGCCTACATTATTTTGCTTATGAACTAAATTGTAATGAATCATTTACATATCAGCGGATCTTATCAAGAAATACCAGCAATTATTTGCTGGTGGAACATCATTTTGGGACTCCTAACCAAATACGGCATACAATAATAAAAATAACAATGAATTTCTAAACTTATGAATGAATGAAAATTAAAACTTACAGTGTTTTCCTCGCTCGTAGCTAAGTAGGCGATGCTTGCATAGTTCTCTGAGTAGTTTATGTACACCACCATGACGCAAATTGGCTATGGAAGCTGCTAGGGAACCCGGTACTAGTTCATGGTTTTTCATTCCCATCTCAATCTAAAAAAGATTTGACATCGGTTCTAAATCACAAGAGACTAGAAATGATAGCTAACTTAACTTAACTGCACTTGAATAATACACATAGGTGAAGTTTCTGATCAAATTCTCAGATATTTAACCAATACCATCAAATGAAGGTTACGTCACAACCTAACTAGAACAAGTTACATAGCTTAGCCTATAAGTATACAGGCCTGATAACTGTTTTAGTTTTGATGTTTCAACTTTTTACATTAACTTAGAGAGTTTGAGATGAGACATTGCACCCAAAAGACTACAAGGTACAAAAAATATTCGAGGCCTAAACAAGTATGGCAAAATTTAAAGCACAACATGAATTGATTGATTGATAAAGTTCATCAACCCAAGTCAATATAACCTAAATCCGTTTTCGGCCACGATCCTTCTTCAATCAAGGTTTCCGATTGATATAGATAGGCTCTGCTTCAACACGCTTATCGAATACCATCAATGCATCAAATCAATACACTAAACGCATGCTTCAAAGATATCTTATATAATGGTATTATTCACTAATGCCAATTGATTTTCAAGCTTATTTAAAAAAGACTACTTACGGCTGTTAACACTCTGAAGTCTTCCTTGCTCAAATATCTTAGTATTGTCACGTTTAGTTTTCCCATTGTCTTATTTTATTATCTGAAGCAACTAGAATGAATTTCTCAAATTCAAAAAATTAAAGTTATCAGCCTAAACGTACGACTGTTTTTTAATATTATGTGACAATGCTGAACCATGTGGCTTTAAAATTAACGAAGGCAAAGATCACTAGCAATAGGAAAACAAGAGAGCAGATACTCAAGATGATGATTCGAAATTGATTTCAAGACGATAGACTACAGTTTTATAGACAATCGGTCGATTTAATCCAAAGTAAATAATCATTCACAATAATAATAATAATAATATCCTACGCAGTTTATGAATAGGAACAGAAAAACCATACATAACCTCTCAACACTCTCAACTCAACTCTCAATTAAGCTAGGATTTGGATGGTGCGGGACGTAACGACCGTCGGTCGTGCTTGATCAGCTGTAGCCGATTACTGCTCTTCCAATTAAATCTCAAGGTCAATATAAAACAAGACAAGAGATGTGAATGACTACAGCTGATCAACCACGACCGACGTTCGTTACGTTCCGCGCCAGCCAAATCGTACCTTTAGGGACGTTTCGATACTTCCGATACTACTTGGGCCTGGCGTATGCTGGGACACACGTGTGCACACGCACGCAAGCCAGCCAATCACAGCTCTTGTCTTGTCCTCAACAAGAGCTGTGATTGACTCATTGACTGGCTTGCCTGCGTGGGCACATGAGCGTTCCAGCATACGCCAGGCCTTGGTATCGATACTTTTACCTTCGATACCAAGTACTTTGGTATCGATACCTGGCTTTCGATACCGATACCGATATTCGTGGTATCGATACTTAAAATTAGGTATCGAATGGTTTTTTTTCTTTTTTCTATCAAATACTGAATTTTTTAGATTTTATTATTCATTATAGGCCTGCTATATATATCGTTTGGTGGAGCAGTACCCACATTGAATAAAAATAGAATTCCGTCAGATTTCGCCGGAATTGTCAAAAAAGTTGAAATTAGACATTAAAATTCAGGTCATCCAGCCAGAGTATGGCTTCGTCATCAACCAGATGTAGTTTTTGTAGGGCTCTACTAATACTAGGTACACGCAACCGACATTTTGGATCATGGCCAAAGGAGCGAAATTTGAATTCACACCTGCACTGTATGGATTTATTGTAGGTACTTGGTAGGCTAATTTCGGTAGCTAGTAACTATCAATCTATTGTAATACTCAACTGCATCAGAGAAAGGAGAAAATTATTGAATATTCTTATAAATCTGATATAAATGATAAATCTAATATATTGAATTTCCTTGATTCCTTCCAACTAGCCTACCTTTTTCCTCACAGGAGAAGCATTTTTGAGTTGCAAGAATTGGACAAAATAATGAATATAAGTTACTTTATCATGTTGTTCAAAGTGAAAGATGTAATCTACCGGTAGTCCAATTCTTCATATTATAAAATATCATTCTGGTTAGAAATTAGGATACATTGTAGGCCTACCTATTACCTCTATCTTTAGCATACATTCCCAATGAATGTAGATCTCAGTACCTTTGGTTATTTGCATTTAAAAATTGCTAAATCGCCGAAATTAATATTTCATGTAAGATAAAAATTATTTTTAAAGGGTACTGACGTCCACATTCATTAAGAACTTTGATAAGTACAGTAGGCCAAGCCCCAAGAAAAATGAAATATTAGTAACTTACATTCCATACGGTACCTATTAGATAGTAGGCCTATGGTAAATACTGTACTGGTGCTCTTTGCTAGAAACCATTGCAATTGGATATAGAATAAAATTGGCAACCTTTGTTGAGTTTAGTGATTTCATTTTTCTATTACCAATACGTTCCTATGAATTCTTTGAATGATAAAATATTAATAGAATGATTAAATATTTGAATGATAGAATATAACTAGAGATAATATATAGGTAAGATAATTGACAAACTGATTCACCTGCTCAATAGTGAGATCTTTAATGGGTTCGGTGATTTTATTTTTCTATTATGTTTATGAATATTGTTTGAATAATGAGAAAATCATACAACAGATCACCTACAAGGTATAAGGTGATTGACCAACTGATTCATCTGCTAAATGGTGAGATTTTAAATTGAAGTTGGATTTTCTCCTTCCACAAGATTATTATTGAAGAACTCTTCAATCAAATTAGTAGAAGCAGTATTCAACTTAATATTAGTGGTGATGGTGGTACGACTGGTACTACAATAAGGGTAGGAACATGTCAAATAAGGTGAGGCTTCATTTAGGTTAGACTGCAGGTGCTACTTAGTACATATCAAATTATTTGTATATCTTAGTAAAGTATTGACCTCCAGCCCAAGCCTAATCCTCACCTTTTTGAAATATTATTACCCTAATAATTAGTTTTATTTATATTGTATCAACAACCTGAAAGTTTAAAGATTAGCTTGCATAATACATGTATAGTTTGTCCAAGCAAAGATTACATTCTGGCAAGATGGGGAAATGACTCCAGCTCGGTCAATATTGATTCAAAAATTATAAATTTTTCCAATTTGAAATTAAATTTGTAATTTTTCAATCTATATTAACCGAGCTGGAGTCATATCCCCATTTTTTGAGTAGTTGTGAAGTTGATATTGTGGTAGTTATCCATATAAATTGACCGCCTTGTTGAGACATAGCTTTTTTGGTGGATTTGGAACATTAAATAAAGTAGGAATAGCATTTGGTTTCAACTTTTTCCACCCATCTGCTTGATGGAGCTCCCATTGATTTTCTTCAAAGTGGACCTAGAAAAATAAAATTACACTTATTACAATATAGCCTATTCTAGGCCTGGATTAAAATTAAGAGTGACAGAAAATTGCCAAATAAGCTAACTGCTCTGTTGAACTTGCTCTTAAACTTGAACTGCTCCGTGCATCTTAGAGAATAAGCTATCCTAAATTAGATTTTGAAAAAAGTTTGAAAAGGCTAGTATTTAAAATTAGTAATTTTTACTCATCTTTATAATTTTTTATAGGAAATTGATGAGTTACATTACTAGTGTAATGTAATTGTATTCTTTCAAGCAAGTTACTTCTGTGGGCAAGTTATTTGTTATGGAAATATGGCCAATTATAGGCCTATGAATCAAACAAAAGTTTATTGCAGATATTTGCTCTCAGATTTTAATAAGTTAAAATATTTAATCAAATATCAGTTGAATAACACTCCTCTAACATTCATCATATAATAATATTTTATTGGAATGAACAAAGTAGGAGTAAATCCTCATGTATTGGAAGATCTGGCATCTCACAAATTCTCCTCATCTCCCTGCCTGCCATCTCCTCTCTCCTAAGCTGTGGGGGTGGGATGTTACACAGCACAGGGAGCCAGTCAGTCTCAGTCGGCATCAGACATCCTGCAACTGTACGCATTGCATTGTTCAATGCCACATCCACCTGGCGTGTGTGGCAGCTGCTCATCCAGACAAGGGCACCATAATCCGCAGCACTGTAAACAAGAGCAATAGCTGCTGTCCTCAATGTATCAGCTCTGCTACCCCATGAGGAACCGGCCAGTCTCTGGAGGAGATTTACTCTGGAGAACAGTTTCTTTTTCAGCTTTCCTAGATGTTCTCGGAAAGTGAGTGCTCTATCCAAAGTGATTCCAAGATAGCTGGGATGGTAATTGTGTCAAATCCTGCTATTACAGAAATTTACCATGGGTGTTACATGGTCCTGCTGATTATTCAGATGGAATGAGGTGATGTTGATTTTTCTTGGGTTTGGCTTCAAGCCCCAGTACTGCAGATAATTCGCCAAGATGTTAATGTCTGCCTGGAGAACTCTGCCAGTCTCCTCAATAGTAGCTGCCTGGGCTGCAAGGGCAATGTCATCTGCGTACATGAATTTTTTGCTTCTAGTGGTTGGGATGTCTGATGTATAGATATTAAATAGAACTGGAGACAGGACTGACCCCTGTGGGACCCCATTGTTCAGCACCTTCTTCCTGCTCATTTTGTCCTCCAGATACACTCTATAGATTCTATTTGACAAAAGACTGTCAAATAATTTTACAAGTTGAGTACATCTGTGTCAAAGGCAGCTGTCAAGTTCACAAATATTGCTGTTGTTTTGAGCTTATTTTGGAACCCCCTTTCAATATGAGTTGTGAGGGCCAGCACCTGGTCAGTGCAGCTCCTTTTCTGGCAGAAGCCAGCCTGCTCAATGGGTAGATGATTTTCAACATCAGGAGAGATGCATGCTAAGATAACCCTTTCAAAAAGCTTGAGCAGCACACATAGAAGAGATAATGGCCTGTAATTTTTGGCTTCATCAGGTTGTTTTCCAGGCTTTAGGATTGCTATTACCTTGGACTCTTTCCACTCTGGTGGAAGCCTGCAGGTCTTAATCACATCTGAGAAGAACTCAGAGAGCCATTTGACAGCCTTACCACCCAGGTTCTTCACAAATTCAGGCAGGATGCCATCAATGCCAGATGCCTTGTTGTTCTGGATATTTGTGATGGCAGAGACAACTTCATCCACATGCACTGACCCCACATAATCTGTTGCATTTTCAAATTCAGCCAGAACTTCTCTCAGTTGTGTTTTCACCTCTCTCTTGGCCTCAACACTTAAAATGGGCTTGCTGTTGTCCTTAAGTACCTTAGCCACACTATTAGCACTCACTTTTGTCCTAAGTGGGGTAGAGCTGGGAGCAGCACCAAGACGTCTAACTACTGACCAGGCCTTTCTGCTTGAGTGCTTGAAATCCATGCCAGAAGTAGTTTCTCTCCAGCACTCCAGTCGCCCAGCATCAAGTTCTTTTATAAGCTCATTGGCTGCCAATTGATCTCCAGTTTCTTGCACTCTTTCCAGTAGCTCCTTGCATTTATTGGTCCAGCATGGGACATAGTTGCTTCTGAAACCTTTGGGAATGGACTTTTTTGCTGCTGCCATTATGAGGCCAATGAATCTTTTGTAACCACCCACATTGGGTGGGATGCGGGTAACATTTTCCTCAATATAGCTTTGAAACCTGCTCCAGTTAGCCTTCCTCAGGTTCCAACGTGCTACTGGGCGTCCTCCAATGATTGGAATAGATAAGCCAAGTCTGATCAAGGATGGTCGATGCTGAGAGCGCGGAAAGTCATGCAGAACAATGCGTTCACCTGGAATAGGACCACCATCCACCTTATTTGGGGTCACAAAACAAAGGTCTGGGTTTGTTTCTGTATTTCAGCGACCATATTTGAAAGTTCTACGCTGCTTGGCATCATATAGAAGGTGCATTCTGCCAGCATAGGCATAGGCCTGCTGTAATTTGGTATTGAAATAACAAGCTCTATTTGTTCCATTGACCATTCACTTCTCTTCATTACACACACACCCCTCTCTTTCATTCTCCTTCATTCATTTCACGCTTCACTCCTCGATCTTCAGTGGAAATGCTGACTCTCTTTCTCTTTCCCTCTCCTAATCTCTTTTTCTCACTCTCTCTGTCTCTCCCTTGAGCTTCAACACGGAGGAAAATCGTTTTTGAAGAACGGACATCTATATGTCCAAACTCCACCTATTGATTGAAATAATTTAATTGTATCATAAAAAAATTGCTAGTTTACTTACATATAAAGTTTTTATAATTTCTATTTATTATCAATTATCATTCATGTACAATCATTATGATTATGCCTCATATTAGTTTTAATTATAATTTTAAAAATGTATTGACCTGTACTCGAATTAACTATTATGTTAAGTGACTTTTGTCAATACAATTCCATTGTTTGTGACAATAAATAATTTTTGATTTTGATTTTACAAAGTCATTCATATATACAAAAATAACAATAAAATATTATTCAGAAATACAAATATACAAGTGCAGTGTTACTGAATTTTGCAATATTGAAACAATAATCAAATTAAGTTAATTACATTTGAGCTGAGGAAAAAAGTATAAGTAGCACATAAAATTTGGAAATTGACTGAAAATACTGAAAAACCATTATAGCTGAGGTACCTATGTGATGAATTCCTAGGATAGAATAAGGAAAAACTTTTCAACTTCTTGATGATGAAATAGCCAGTCTTTTATTATTGATAAAAATTCTTTTAAATTTCCACTTCTTCTACCAGCATTTGGTAGACCACCAGTGTTGAAAAGTTTAGGACTAAGATATAAGAAAGATTTTGAAAAAAGCTAAAATTTATTCTAGGTAGTCTTGATACTAGTTCGCTAATCTTCTTCTTTCTGATAAGCTGGGTCTGGAAAACCCATCATTTCCACTTTGCACAAAGAAGATTCTCAATACTTTAAAAACAAAAAGATGACAAAGAGGAAGAATATTTTGAACAAAGGAAACGAATGCTCTCTTCGACTTTTGAATAGTATGAGCCCAATAATATGTTTCGGTAATTTATGCAGGGGACTAAAGTACACGTTTGCAGCTCCTCCCCAACATAAAATACCGTATTCTAATTTTTAATTGATTAAAGCAAAGTATAGGCTACTGGGCGAAGTGTATTTGTGTCACATAGATTTCTCAATTGATAGAATCTACAAAGATATTTATTAATATTTTTCCTCAGATTAGCTGTATGCGTTTGCCAATTTAAGGTTGAATCGATAAAAATACCAAGGTATTTAATCCCTTTGACTTGCTCTATAGGAGGACATTGGCATAAGAAATCATATGTGCAGCTATTAAGATGGAAAATTATAGGCTGATGGTAAATTTGTGGTGTGCGCAAAGAGAAATTAATGAAATTTGTTTTAAACATTATAATCATCAAGCTTAAACTTCAAGTTCAGTCCTCAATCCTCAATCTTAAGTGTTAGTTACTCCAAAAAAATTGAGACAGTTCTAGTTTAAACCATGACCTAGTTCAATTGAAAGTTAAAACACATCATAATGAATGTGGCCATACACTTACAGCTGACGGTTTAAAACCACAGTAAAAGCTTTAAACCAAAGTGTTCTTTCTCTGTGTTTACACTGAAATTTCAGATGATTGGAGAGTTTACTATTTGGAAAAAAGTTATGGCATGATTTTTATTAAAATTTGGACAAGTTGGGGGCATCTTCACAGTGCTGACAAAATTTGTAGCAAGTCTCATATCAAACCATAATTCTTGTGTTGAGAGGATATCTCCTCAATATCCTAAACACAAACAGAAAATGAGTTTTGACCCAGTCAAGAGCATACCTAGTTCATGTAACTTATTCAAAATAATTTTTGAACGGTTCTCTGGTCGGGATTGTTATGATTATCTCTAAAAAAAAATGCTGAAGGACATAGGCCCTCAAAAAATACTCTTGGTATTGTAGTTCAGAAACATTGGGTGTAATAAGTTCCTAGGCTACCAAATAGTAGCCTTTAGTGGGGGAGTAGCATTATATAAAGGTACCGCAGAATCTGAAAAATGCCTGGTTTCTCAAATTATGAAAGTGATAAAACTTTTAGCCTTTCTGTTATTTATTCAATTGTCAATAAGCTTAATCCATATCTACAAAACAATATTCAACATTCTAGCTAGGAATATTTTTGCATTCATGAAATATGTTGGCAGATTCAAAACCTAAATGATCCAAAACCTATTTATAAAAAATATTATCCAATTAGAAATTTGTATTCCAAGTGCTCTTTATTATAAACTTTATTTCTGTAAAAAAAACAGTAACAGTCAATCAAATAGGTACATGAAAATTTGTGCAGATAAATACAAGATAATCAGGAGATGGATTAACAGAATCATATACATGATAATTGAAATAAATTCAATAAAATAAAGTATAATTCAATTCAAATTCCATTTATTGTCAAAACATTGATACAATGCATAACAAAGTCAAAGTTAATTAAATAAAAGCAATACAAGCAATAATTATACATGAATAAGACGCAGGTTACATTAATTATCCAACAATAATTCATTCCTGTTGTAAGGACATTTATCAATAAGATAAATTTTAATATTTTTCTTGAAACATTCAAGGTTGTCAATCTTTAGACTATTTGGTAAATTATTATACAGCCTAGTACCAAATTCATGAAAACTATTCAATGTATATGAATAATTACAATGATTTAATCTAAGCGAGGAAGCATTTCTAGTATGATGGGAATGGACAGAACTATTCACAGGGAAATAGGCTAAGTTTTTCTTTACGTACAATAAACATTCAAGTGCATATATAGCATAAACTGTCAAAATTTTATACTTTTTAAAAAGAGGTTTACAATGGGTTTGATTAGATACGCCAGCAATTACCCTAACTGCTCGCTTCTGAATAATGAAAACGTTTTTAACATGAGTATCACTACGGTACCCCACGCAAGAATACCATATGCTAGATGACTGTGCACATGTGCAAAATATACTATAGTTAGAACAAAAGAGTTTACAATGAATTTTAGACGCTTTAGCAAAAATATACTTTTAGACAGCTTACCAAGCAACAAATTGATGTGGTTCACCCACTTAAGGTTACTCTGTACTACTACACCTAACCAGTGTTGTTATTGTAGCGCGATATTTTATTTTAGTTTGCAGTAAAACGATGCTACTTTTAGAATGTTGTATAAATATTGTAGCGTCGCTACATTTCAAGAGCAGTATGTAGCGTGTAAATCACACTACTTTTCACGTTACTTTTGGTATAAATTAACTCATTACATCAATAGTACAATGATCAATATTGATGCCACCAGCCCACCACGGCCACCAGTAGGCTGTTGGCCCATAATTATTCATATAATAATAATAATAATAATAATAATAATAATAATAATAATAATAATAATAATAATAATAATAATAATAATAATAATAATAATAATAATAATAATAATAATAATAATAATAATAATAATAATAATAATTTCTTTTCTTTTTTTTTTCTTTTCGTTTATTATCTCACTTTATAATATATGACAAACAACAGTATATAAATATATAAAACACTTTACAATATTCCAAATAGGTAAGTCATACAGTGTGAGAATATTTATTGTAAATGTAGGGGAAAATCTTTACTATGGTGGCTTCCCCATGAAGCTAATGTTAGCTTTTATTGGGGATTTTATTACTATATAAATATATTTTAATTTCTTTATATTACATATATATATAATTCTATGATTAGACTACAGTTTCACAATTTCCTGTTTATAATTTTATTTGAGTTATTTATCATTGATAGATTCTTATTTTATTTTGAAGTAATGTTTAGTTTCCTATTGATTTGTAATGAAGTGAATCTTCATTTCTCTTTTGACTTCTGCATAGGTGATTAGACTTTTGAGGTGATTTGGTATGTTGTTGAGTATGTTTGGTACAAAATATTCAGGAACGGCCTTTCCCATTTCAGTATAAAATTCTGATGTTCTGTAGTGTAGGTGTCTTGTGTTATATCTATTTTCATTTGTCTGTCGGTAGCGGCTATCAAAATAATGCTTCAAAAGTATTATGTATTTGCATAGGTTCTGAAAATTTAGTATTTGTAATGAATTTGTGTTTTGATTCTGAAATAGGTTTCTTTTTATTCTTTCCGTTAGTCGAGTTACTGGATTCAGTATATAGTTTGGGGCATGGCCATATACAGTTAAACCATATCTGATTTGTGATTCCACCAAACTGAAGTAGACAGTGCGTTTTGCTTTTGTTGGAATCAAATCTCTTAGTTGGAAACATCTATGTGCTATATACCTCAGTTTTCTTGCCAACATTTGGGAATGGGTGAACCATTTCATATTTGAATCAAGATGTAAACCCAGATATTTGACTGTGTCAGAGTGTTTGATTTTTTTGCAGGTGCATGAATTGTTTGTTTTAAGACATTGGTAGCTGTGACTAATTAGTCTATTGTTTGGGTCGAGGATATTTATGTTCAATTTTGGATTATGAAATACTATTGTTTTGGTTTTTGTACTGTTTATATGAATGTAATTGTTGTGAAAATATTTTGAAATTGTGTCCAGGTCTTTTTGTACATTTTCGGCTGCGACTGTCAAGTTTTTATGTGTGAATATTATTATTGTATCATCGGTATTTTGACTTAAATAAATTACAGTGTTCCCGTCTGGGAACTGGTGGACGCCCCCTTTCATAAAACTGTATCATAAAATTGTGGAGACTTCTTCCCATTGTTATAAAATGGTGGAAATCATCAAAACATTACAATTGGTGGAGGGTCTCAAAACATTACAATTGGTGGAGGCTTCCAAATCTTTACAATGGTAAACGAGCGCCCGAGCCGCTCGACTGGCCGCTCGAATTGGCCACTCACCCGAGCGTGTGTAGCCACCATGAGACAAACAGGCTCGCTTCGCTCGCCTGCAAATTCCGTTCAGAAGGGATTCGGAATTTATTTCAGCATTTCTAAACCTGATCTGGACCTGTTCACCTAATTTCAACATTTTCTGCCAATTTGTTCTAGAAAAATCTAAGAAAAACTCCGAAAATTCCAAAAAATAGTTAAACGCTAATATTAAGCGTAACCTTGGGAAGTATATATTGTTTGAGACTTCATTCAATGATTCAAACTTGATCTTCCAAATTAGTTCAACTAAAATCTCGCTGAACCATTGAATTTACAGTTAGGATTGGTCGTATCAAGGCGGAAGATATGCAACCCGCAACACATCTACAATTTTGAAAACCTGATTACTGGCGTAATCTTGAACGGATTGCAAAAATATTTCAACACAACATTTCTAGACCTTATCTGAACCTGCCCACCAAATATCAACATTTTCTACCGATTGGTTCACGATAAAATGAAGAAAACGTTGAAAAACTATAGAAATACTGAAATATTTGGCTCATCCTTCGAAGGTTTTTAAAATCCGTTCTTAGCGCGCGTCTTAACGTCCAACTGAACATGCCTGCCAAATTTGAACGCATTCGGTTCAGTGGATTTTTAGTTCTGGTGATGAATGAATGAATGAATGAATCAGTCAGTGCCATTTCGCTTTTATATATAGAGATTCACTTTTAAATTTCAGCTTGTCGCAACAGCTGTTGCAGTCATTTATTTATTTTCAAAAGAAATTTCAAACAATTGGAGTACTAATAGAGTAATAGCACATAGTCATACCAATCAGAGTAATGGAGTAGATAGTCAATGGCTGTAATAAACAGGTTTCAAATCTTTCTCTGGGCACGCTGTGGTAAAAAGGTTTCAAAACTTGTCACTAGGAGCGCTGTAGGAGGTAACGTGACACCTCCTACAAGCTGGTAAGATTACAAGTCATTTGCTACATTCTCTACGTTCAGAATGTAGCTGTCCCAGGGTTTGTTACTTACCTGAGGCTTGCTACTGTCCTATAACCTGGCTTGTTGGTGTTTAAACGAGACATGTAGCTAGCCGATAGTGAGAAGCGGCTTGCTACAAGTATCGTACAAGACCCCCTTAACGTTTGGTTATCATGTTGAATCTCTCAACCACGAGCTAGTTTCCGTAACCAAGTGACGGCGCAGAACACCATTGAATAACATCCAGTATAGCTTCTCATTATTATAAAAGTAAGTATACTATTATAGTCAATTATTGTAACTCAAAAAATTCAAAATTAAAAATTCATTTATAGAAAACGAAATCACAAACTTAGAAATAAATAAATTACATTGGAATAGTATAAGAATGAAATATTTCTAAATAAAAATGTACAATATAAATCAATCCCTGCAAAGTTAAAGAACCTGTGTGCAGAGGTCAAGTGTTTAAACAATAATCAATTGATCTTAAAAAAAACTTCTGATCAAAAAGTAATTAAACAATTCCATAATGTGAATAAGTTAAGAAATAACAGAACTATAATGAAAGAAAAAAGTCTATAATCAAGTTATGGAAGGATGGAAAGATAGGTACATAGATAGATAGATTCATCTATACATCACTAGCGGCTCGTATCCACGAAACAGGTGAAGTGCCCGTATATTTTACTGTACAGCACTTCACCTGTTTCGTGGGCACGAGCCACCAGTGTTATACATATACATATGGATGAATGATGATAGAGATAGATGGATAGAGGGATAAATGGATGGATTGATAAAAAAATTCTTATGGCTTTTAATTGGCCAGAACCGGTCACCCATCCAAGTACAGTCCACGGTGTTCGTGACTTAACATCACGTTCACCGAGAGACCAATTGCCAGTACCAGATTTGATTGCCAGAATTGATAAATAAATGAATTCAAAAAGGTTTCAATGGTAAAGGATGGATGGGAAAATGAATGAATGGATAGAAGGATTGTTGATGGATATGGATAAGTCTGCAAATGGTCCACTAAAAACACAACAAGAAAATTACAAGACCGGACTAATTGGAGTTCAAACTTTCTATAAGGGTGGGGAAGAAGTGGGAGAATAAGGAGGAGAAGTAGAGGAAGAAGAAGGAGGGGGAGAAGAAGAAGTAGGAGGAGGATGTGGATGATGTGAGATGGATCTGGTTTTAGAAGCTATAGAAACTCAAAAAGATAAATGGCTTGACAGATGGAATCAGACCCATCTGCTATGGTCATCTACTCTTTTTTTATTTTCTTCATCTTTTCCTCCTCCAACTCCTCCTCCTCCACTTTCTTCTTCTTTTTTTTCTTCTTTCCTCCTCCTCCTTCTTCTTCTTCTTCTTCTTCTTCTTCTTCTTCTTCTTCTTCTTCTTCTTCTTCTTCTTCTTCTTCTTCTTCTTCTTCTTCTTCTTCTTCTTCTTCTTCTCTCCTCCTCCTCCTCCTCCTCCTCCTCCTCCTCCTCCTCCTCCTCCTACTCCTCCTCCTCCTCCTCCTCCTCCTCCTCCTCCTCCTCCTCCTCCTCCTCCTCCTCCTCCTCCTCCCTCCTACTCCTCCTCCTCCTCCTCCTCCTCTTCCTCCTCCCTCCTCCTCCATCATCTTCTCTTCTTCTTCTTCTTCTTCTTCTTCTTCTTCTTCTTCTCCTTTTTATTCTTCTTCTTCTTCTTCTTCTTTTTTTTTCTTATCCTCCTTCTCCTTCTTCTTCTTTCCTTTCTCCTCCTCCTTCTTCTTCTTCTTCTTCTTCCTCCTCCTCCATCATCTTCTTCTTCTAATTCTTCTTCTTTTTCTTGTTTTCTTCTTCTTCTTCTTCTTCTTCTTCATTCCCTTCTCCGCTAGCTTCTCTTTCTCCATCTCCTCCTTCTCCTATCTTCCTCCTCGTTCCTCCTCATCCTCATCATCATCATCATCATCACCCTCCAGAACCCATCCCATCCTCGCTCCTTTCTTTCTCTTCTTTTCTTTCTCTCCCTCTTCCTTTCTCATATTTTTGAATAGATAGAACGATTCCTGGATACAGTTTTGGCCAAGAAGAAGCTGTCTGTCTTATCAAGTTATGAGTTTATGAGATATGAGTTTCTGTCCAAATCTCATATGATTGATTGTCAATATCAAATTACTTTTCATTGATTGCGGCCAAACTATAAATAAAATCTGATATCTACCGTTATCAAATCTATCAGAAGATACATTAATCTTATCAAGATGCTTTTATATTTTTCTGACATCTGTTAATGTATTTGGACGGAAAGTCACCCCTCCTCCATTACAATGTAGTTGCTCTATAGTGATTTTTATTCTTCAATAAAAACAATTCATCAAATCAATAGAGAACTTTTCCGTTTAGTTTAAGAATATAATTCATATTCATTTATTCGAATACAAAATTTGAATATCATGGTCATTGTAAACATTGAAGTAAATACATAGTTATCATTCAAGATTGCATAACGCTGCCCCAAAAGTACAATGACGCAACTACAGAAGTTGAGATTTTTCAGGAGAGCCAGTTGAAGATCAGACATTTATTGGAATACTTACTCAGAGGTTAAATTGAGTAGCTGGGAATGATGATTATTCCAAATTTATAGTAACAGTACTCTTTTTTATTATTAACAAACTTGAAGCCAGATTCTATTAATTTCAAGCCCTTTTTTTACATCTTGAGTGAAGACATTGTTCCTTTGAAATTTATCCTCACCCAATGGTGCATACTGATCATTTCAGCGTCATAACTGCAAAATTGTTGCACTTGCGTCATTGTTGCACTCAAAATACGACACGGTTCTTCTACATCATCAGATTAATAATGACACAAAGTATAGCCTACACTTGTGTCATGTAATAGACATGGAAATCTGAAAAAAGTATGGAAGCACCTGATCCAACAACGACATGACTGCTCTCTAGTGTCCAATTTTTCAAGTAGTACATTGTTCTATGGTATAATAGAGACCAATAGGATGCCATTAGGCTGAAAAACTTAATTTCTCAAAATTTTACTCTTATGTCATTGTTCTTCTGGAATGGCAATAATATGTTTGCTAATCAAAATTCCTGCCCATAAATGTTCAAACATCCATTTTCAACAAGGTGTATAGAATAGTAGAGGTGGGGCAGAGTGAAGCAGCTCACTATGATACTGACGTCGAGGAGTTCCTCTAGTCAAAAATTCAGCATTTATTTCCCTATCCTTGACGAAAAATCTTACGCTTTTTGTGTTAGGAAAAAATATGTATTGAGAATGCAAGGTGTATATAGAATAGTAGAGCAGTAGAGGTGGGGCAGAGTGAAACAGCTGGTTGGGAAAGCTGTGATACTGACGTCAGGGAGTTTCTCTAGTGGAACTTTTAGCATTGATTTCCCTATCCTTAACAAAAAATCGTACGCTTTTTTCCAATTTACGAAATACAGAATTGTTTAATAGAAAAATTTCTTATATGAGCTTGTAGAGAATTCCAAGACCTACATTTTGAGTAATTTAAATTTATATTTCACTTGGATTTAACATGAGAAAAAGTCCGTTAACATTTATTGGGGATACTCTACAGCTGAGCTAATGCAATTATGGATAGCAATGCTATTAAATGCAATAATATTATAAATATATCTTATAATAGCATTGCTACTCATGATTGGATTAGCCAAGCTGCAGAGCACTCTCAAGACACCATAACAGACTTTTTCTCATGATACATTTTAGTAGATTATAGATTTAAATCACTCAAAATGTAGGTCTTCAGATTCTCTACAAGCTCATATGAGAAATTTTTCTATTAAACAATTCTGTATTCCGTAATTTGGAAAAAAGCGTACGATTTTTTTGTCAAGGATAGGGAAATCAATGCTAAAAGTTTCACTAGAGAAACTCCGTGACGTCAGTATCAGAGCTTTCTAAGCCAGCTGTACATAGAAGTACATAAATTACATATATTTAGACTTGCTTCAGTTAGCCAATGATAAAATGAAAGCAAAATGAATCAGATGTAGGATTTAATGAGTTGAATAAATTAATATAATTCAAATAGTAATATAAATTTGTGCTGTATCTACATAGAATGGTAAAGTTTAGACATCTATATGTCCATTTTTGGAGAGGGATGTTCAAAGACATGAACTCAACTATGCCCCTTACCAGTCAACCAGGGATGCGATTAGATAAGATTAGATTTCTTTATTCATTTAGATAGCAACAAAATATTTATGATTAGTTTCTAGGATACAAGAGTTATCATTAAATCTAATTATTCTATTATTTCTACACACTAATTAAGTTACACACTAATTTAAATATTTTACACTACAATTTTACAGGATATTCTATAATCTATCCATTGAGAGAGATCACAATATGAATGCAAAAATCCTGGAACAATTATCCAAACAATATGCTATTTGCTTGCAATCTCAGCCTACTTGTTGTGCATTAAAATATCTAAATGAAAAGGCGAAGTTTGGACGTAAGAATATCCATTCTAGGAAAAGGATAAGAGTACATCCTTTCCATTAACACTTGGCCTGTGAAGAGATTAGATTAGATTAGATTTTTTATTCATATAGACAATAACAATACATTCACGTTTCAATTCTAGATTGCTTAAATATAGTACGTAATAACATAAAGGAGTAAGTGTACTTCTATTATACAGAAATGAACATACAGTAGCTATTACTTCTATATAAACGTCAGGAACTGAAAACATAGTAACATTATTCAACAAACACGGATACAGATGTACGCGAAATTATAGAAATTTTATTAAAATATATTTAATTGGCAATCTTTTAAATTACGATTGAATAATTGTCTAGATGAAAAGACGAAGTTTGGTCATAAAGATGTCCATTCTTGGGAAAGTACAACAAAGATATCCTCTCCATTAACACTTGGCCTTAAAAGTTTAAAACATAATGTTTACACCAAGGTAATTAGAATAGAATTTCTATTAGAATTTCTTTTCTAATTACCTTGGTTTACACTGCTTATAAATGATGTAAAAAATGTCGGTAGTTTCAATTGGAATCATAAAAACAAATTAAGATTAATGGACCTTTTCTATAAAGATTCTGGAAGGAAGAAGATTGAAATAATAATCTATATTCAACTGGAAATTAATAACTACTAGAAGTAATGTATAATGGTTGATGATGGGGTGAATGATGTAAGTGTAAATTACTACTGCAAATGATGTATGTATGTATGTACATGGGGTCTATAACAGAGGTTGAACTTATTTCTACAAAAATTGCGATTATATTATTTACAAGTAAATTGAATGGGTGATGGATGGAGGATGAAGGGTTGTCATGCTATTGCTCTAGGGTTGAACGTTCTCGGTCATTTTCTCGACAAGATATTTTCTAAGTTTCATGATGAAGCTTGCTCTACTCTCAATACATCTTATAGAATCATAGAATCAGGTAGTGCCTTCCATGCACGGCAACCAGAAATTAGAAAGGACTTCATTAGTATAAATTTTATTACGGTGATTTGGAATCCTCAAAGTATTTTCCCCAGTTCTAGTATGTGACACGTCTTTTCTTCTGCCTTCAGAAACAAATTTGAAATCATCTTTAAAATAAACTGGTTCACAATGTTTTAAAATATTTCTAACGAGTTTAATTATTCTAAAATTTCTCGGGTAGCTTTAGAGTTGAACTTGAAATGTGGGCTCGGGTAATTCGTTCATGGCGTTGGAGAGAGTAAACTTTTGGCAACGCTGTAGTTTATCATTTAGTGTAACTTGCATATCGTTCAGTACTGAGTTGCAATACATTAAGTGAGGGAAAATTAGTGATTTTACCAGCAACAGTCTGATATTCCTAGGAAAAATGAATTTCTTCAATGAGTGCATGGCTGAAAAAACCTTCTCACACGTTTTATTAACCTGTTCTGACCAGTCTAAATTTTTATTCATGATTATTCCCAGGTTTTTAACAGAGCTACAGTAGGGGATTTCGATACCATCAATGGAGATTTTATTGATTGTGTTCATATCAATATTATTTACTAAGCATGAGTAACCAATAGTAGGCTGCGTTTTTATTAGGATTGAGGCCATTTTTCTTTGTCCATACGAATATCAAATTTACATCGTGGTTGATTTTATCTACTGTTTCGTTGATTTTTGAGATGGGACAGCTGGCATGAATTTGAAGGTCATCAGTGTAGGTATGGAATTTAGAAAACTTTATGACAGAAGGGAGGTCATTTGCATAAATCGTAAATCAGAGGGGGCCTAGAATAGAACCTTGTGGGACACCGTGTATAACATTTTTCCAGTCAGATTTATTATCACCAATGGATACACATAGTTTTCTATTTCTAAGATAGGAGTTGAACCATGATATTGTTTGAGCACTAAACCCGAGGATAGCTAACTTACTAGGGAGAATATTATGGTCCACACTACAGTGTCAAATGCTTTAGAGAAATCAAACAGGGTTAATATTGTGCATTTCCTTTGATCCATAGCTAGCCTAATTTCATCAGTTACACGCAGAAGAGCTGTTTCAGTTGAGTGAGATTTCCAAAATCCAGATTGAAAGTTGTGTAATTTGTTATTCTGTTCTAGAAAATCTACAACTTGACCGTGAACTAGTCTCTCTAGTACTTTAGAAAGGGCAGGTAGAATACTGATTGGTCAAAGATCTTCGACCTTATTGGGTGAGGGGACTTTATTCAAAGGACGAACTAGAGCAAACTTCCAATTTTTAGGGAACTGACCTGTTTCAAGGGACTTGTTGAAGATAGTAGTGATGGTTGGAAGAACTGCAAATACCATTTTCTTTATGAATTTAATAGAAATTTTGTCGGCTCCAGTAGCATTACTGCGCATGTGTTGTATAGCTCTAAGAGCATGGTGCTCAGAAATATGTTTAAAATGAAATTGATTAGCAGGTTGTATGTTAGTGTTAGCTACTTGATCTTCTAGAAAATTGATGTGATCAGTAATAGTAGTTTCGTCACTTTGAGTCAAGTGTGAGGTAAAATAGTCATTTATGTCATCCAATGGTAGGTCGATTTCTGTCTCAGATTTTTGTTTACCTAGACAAAATTCTTTTATTCCACGCCACAATAGTTGAGAGTCTAGTCTATTGTCAGTCATGAATGAATTTAAATATCTCATCTTTGAATTTCTTGATTGCTGCTTGACTTTATTTCTCAAACTTCGATATTCAATCAAACTATTCAGGTCGAGCGTCTTCTTAAATTTTCTGTGAGCTTTGTCCCTTCGTCCCATCATTTTTAAAATGTCGTCAGTCATCCAAGGTACCCGTCGTTTCCTGTTTATCCTCCTGGTAACGAATGGTGTGTGCTTGTTGTATATATCAAGAGTCCAGTTTTCGAATGTGTCAACCATGTTATCAACTGAGCCTTAATTTGATGCCATGGAGTCAGAGCTACATCAGACAGAAAAGCGGTTTCGTCAAAGTGTTTGAAGTCCCTGTTTTTTTCGTTGAGATCGGTATGATATCGCGGTCCGCACAAAACTAGCTGGCGGTCCAGATGCGGACCGCGGTCCGCCATTTGGTGACCACTGATCTAGGGGACGCTTTGTGATAGCTCAGTTCTGATATTCGCTGCCGCACTTGTAAGTTGAAAGTCTTGATAACATGAGATCCAGTGAATTCCAGCCGATGAATAAGGAGTGATATGGCGAGAGAGAGAGAGAGAGAGAGAGAGAGAAAGAGAGACGGTGATTGAGAGTGTATGACAGAGAACGATTGAGTTGGCTGTGAAAACAATAATAATTATTCAAACTCATTTCCATCCCACACATTGACAGGCAGGCGGCGGTTCTTAGCTTTCATTTGCGCATGCGCGCATGTGGAATTGGTTAAATTGGAAATTGCAACGTTGAAGATTGATTGGTACGTGCGGTGATCGACGTTCCATAGCAAACGCCCACTTTACTGACGGTTGGAGAATAACTATGATCAATGCTCAGCTCTCTCAGGATAGTCGGCAAGCGTTTTAGAAAAGCATACCGAAATAATAACAGCCTCAGTGAAACTATTACGCTCTCGTAGACTGCTTTCAGTATGTCCTTATTAAGCCTTGCATTAATCAAAGACATTTTCCAACCGCCACTTCCATTGTTGTCTGCTTTATGTAACCAGTAAATTTTCTCATCACGAATGAACTCAATTACTAACAGACTCAATTTTAGCAAATTTATTCTACACACCAATCCATTCAGCAGAACTTTTTAACGAAGTTTTAAAATGCAACTCGAAAATGTGAATCACACAGTTTTAACTACTGTAGTATTCAATTAATAAACACGATACTGTCAAACCAATTTTTTATTATGAACTCGAGCAGGGGTGCCCATCCCCCCCAAGGCTGATGGCGCAAAATCCCCCCCAAAATTCATTAATAGTCCTGTACTATAATTCCTCAAAACCCCCAACCAACCAACTCCCCCCCCCCCCCACTGCTAACAACAAAACGTGAGGACCAATTTACCAGTAAAATCGTTGACTTCAGTGACTGAAATAATTAAAATATTTCAATAAAAGTTTATTTTAGCAACTATAGGTAAGTTACTCTATTTGACGTAACTTTCGACTTGAAGCCTAACACTCGAAATAGAGAATACCATGTCTAGTATTCCAAGACAGTAATACGCACTTCATAATACAGAATGTCTCACGAGAAGTGTAACAGCCGGCAACCATATTCTACATGCAGTATGCAACAAAAAATGTCCAGTAAAGTTTTTTCTTATCGACCTTCGTTTTCGAAATGTATAGATTTTTCGATATTCTTCAAGTAGGCCTACATACCGTCATTAAATCGTCAATATATCGTTGAAAAGGAGATAAAATTTCACATGAATTTAAGGTATAACACATGCCGAAGTCAATTACTGAGCAGTATTTTTTAGCGGTCGAAGTTGAAAAAGAGTGATTTTTCAAGTTTTTTTTTAATTTCAAACAGATTTTTCTTGATTTTTTTCCAGGGTACAAAATAATTTTTATAGCGCAAAAAGTTTTTCATTTGATTATTTTTCATATGAGACCAAGTACAGGGGTCTAGCTCGAATCCATGAATCAGAATTCCAGTTTTAATTTGATTAAAAATGAGACTAATCTTGTTGAGTGTGAATAATCGTCTACAATTTGATCGCTCTGTTTCGAGTGATTTAGGTCATACAAAATACTTTTCTACTGTAAATTTGGCTTAGAAATGCAATGGAACTGGTTAGAATTTTGAATCTGCAGTGGTTATTGGGATATTTGTAAAAATATGAAAATTTAGTATTTTATTTTAGTACTAATAGAAAATTAGTACTAATTTAGTATTAATTAGTATTTTTCAATTTCAAAGAGGATTAACATGTTTACCTGATGCTTCAACTCACTTTTCTGTGGCTGAAACTTGTGAATAATTTATTTTTGAATAAGAAGTGTTCAGTCAATAAACAGGACTTATTTGGTCTTGTTTATTTATATTATTTTTATTTATATAGAAAACAACTCACATATGGTCTTGATTTCTACGATTTATGGTCTCTATGATTTTTTCTGGTCTTGATTCCGTATTGAATTAAACTACAGTTCAATCTATGAGACCACCTTATTATGAGATTATAAGGAAATCGAGATAAGGAATCGTCTTTTCAAAGGAAATCGAGAAAAATAATCTCACTTTTTCTGATTTTTGTCTTGAATGTATTGAGTATGAACAATCTTCACTCAAAAGAGGCTATTGATCTCAGTATCCAATATCACAATCAAATGTGTTTTTTTTGCTCCTGTCATGTATAATTGATAGTATGTTTATAGAACTTGTAAGCGCTCCAGTCCTTCGTCCAAAAATATTACTAAGAAAGAAAAAAATCACAGTAAAATAAAAAATGAAGTCAGTAAAACATGAAATAAGTTAACGTTTTCCCACTCCATGACATTCTAAAAATCATGAGCTCGGTTACGCAATAATTAAAAAATTAACACTATAATTAAAAACAACAATATTTAAATGCTCTTCAATATAACATTCAATTTCAAATCAGAATGCTCAAATATCCTGATATACAATAAGTTGGAAAAATTGTCAAGGTCCAGATATTTATTTCCATTTCCAGATTTATCACTATTTTCTTGCAGCCGTGCTTCCTCTGAGAGCTTGTACTCAGGCAGCAGCCACTTATTAACTGTATTCTATAGAACTCATGCAAAGCTGAAAATAGTCTTCCCGGCTAGCCTACTTATTAATGAATATTTTTTTAATTATAGCCTACTTTACCTTTCATATTACCTTTATAGTTACACCCGACGAAGCTTTTTTTCTCCTTCGGCTTGTTTTTCCATAACGTTTTCATGGACTTTCACTTTGATTACCTATTTTTTATTCCACTGGAATGTAACCCCTATGTACTGTACATGAACTCCGCACATTATTTGTATTTTTCAACTTTTTTGGAATCATAACTTAGTAAGTCTACATTCAATTCAAAAGTAAAAATAGAAAACACTATACATTCATAAACCACGTACTGTATTACGAACAACAAAAATACCACCGCTCAATCCCACAGCAGAACAACAACTGAATGTGCATATGAGCATTGTATAAAATTGAATATTGTCAAGTCGTCAACTACAAAGAAGGAATAATTACAGGAACCGATTAAAATCGATTTTGTTTGTTCAGGTCTGAATTCTATTGAAAGTTTTGTATTCATTCTGAGAAATGAGATCAACTCAGTCAAACGGAAGCCTGGCAGCCGCGGTGATTTGTAAACATGAATCGTTAGACATTGTTGATCCATAACAACTATAGGCTACTAATAAGTAAATTAACTATATACGTATTGGTTCTACATCTACAACTGTCAGAGACATTATTCTATTCAGTTGGATTATGAAAATATATAGGAAACGTTTAGGCCTACATGTGAAAGTGAACCATTCAAAATAATAACTCCATATTTCTGTAATCAAATTAATTTGTTGATTCCCCCAAAATTTTCAAAATCCCCCAAATTTCGTGCCGATGGCGCAACTTGCGCCATCAATCCCCCCTGTGGGCGGCCCTGAACTCGAGGTACCGGTTTCGGTTGTAATGCCCCTGCGCGCTGGCTGCAGTCGGTATAGAGGTCACTCCATAGGTGACGAGCATGGATTATAAATAATTGATAATGCCAATATTCCTATAGATATTTCTTTGTTGGGCGCCAATTATAGTTGAGAATAGCTGGTGGAAAACGCAGCTATTAGAAATTATAGGTATGTATACCATACGATATTAATATAATACCCTGAATACGAGGTATGTATCAGGTTCATACAAAGTTGAACTCGTGTGCAGACATGCAACACGCTAAATTTCAAAGAATAAGCACAAGTCAATTTGACCAGGCTATTCCTCTCCTTCAGATGATAAATAAGTGCTGACCGTCTATGTGTGGTTAAGCAATCGGAACATTCGACCCGTTTCGGTACGATACCAGACCCAGGCGGGCAGTGGAATGTGGTGGAGGTATTGTCCCCCAATCACAGACCAAACCCCGTGCCAGTCGCCCCCTGAAGCTGTCAAAGTCCCGATTGTAGGGTTTATACCCTTCCTCTCGGTCTTTAGCTTATAGCGGAAGATACTCTACGAGTCGACTGATCCGACTGCCAGCACACACAGGCGGTTGCTGATCACAAGAAGAAATTCCATAAAATATAAGTAATTCGCTAATATGGCATTAAATTCCTCCAAATACAAGGTATCATGTACCTCGAGAGAGAAAGCAAAGCAAGGAATAATAATAATTCAGTGCTCCATCCCCACTCCAAAGGACATGCATACACCTGAAATATAAGTACGCGTGGAAGCGATTTATCTGGGAGAATACTCCACTAAGCCATCCAACAAATTCAAATACATTAAATAATGGAATAACCAAAGGGTAAATAGAATATTCTTGACCCAACTCGGCCGAAATAACGAATCAATATATATTCTCCTATAATACAAATTTCAAAGTAATATTCAGGCTACATCAAATAATATTCAGTAAATAGATTTCTTTAAATAGATAAATTTTCAAGAAATAGTGTTACTTAATAGATATATCTTTGGCAATTAATCAATTATTACAACTTATATTGAATTCAGGTACTGTGTGGTTCTCTAATGGTGGGAAATTTTCGATGATAGATATTCTACCTAGTGCACTAGGGAAGTCGTCGTGGCCTTAGTAATAAATAATTTGCTTACGGCGTACGGCGTTCCGGTTCCCCTTGGCTGCAACTGGTTGGTCCCGCTAACTCCGTCTAGGATATCTGGATCAAGGGAGGACAATTTCTCCTGGCGATGAGGATAAATGGACCCTACGCTCCTCTCTCGTTGGCAGGTTGGAAAAGAGTGGTGTTTTTTCCTCGGTCAGCTTCTCCTTTGAGTGGGCGGAAGTGAATTTTAGGTATCACGTCGCCGGGGGTTCGACGTAGGGGTTTCTCATTGGTTGAATTCCTATCCGACGTCCATATTGGATTTTCCATAAGAAATAGGGCAGCCTAAACCACTTCACAATATTTTATTTAACCTTTCAAACCACACAAGTGTAATTTTTCCCTGACTATAATTCATAAATACATGTTTTAAAATTCTAAAGCTATAGGTTAAGTGGCTATTCTACTAATTAAGCTGAGTTGCTAGCGAGGTAGTCTGTGACGTAACATTTCCGTACACATACCTAAATTGAATAAATAATTTATATAAAATATAATTTTCAATATAATACCTATAATAATGCCTATATAATATATATCCCATAAACACATAAATACAAATAAATTTGGTGGACATTGGTGGGAGGATCATCACAGTGATGCTGTATAAAGAATATATTATCACATATGCCAAGAAAAATAAGGTAAGATGCATGTTTCAATTATTAAATTTAGTCAAACATGAACAAATATTAATTTAATATACAATTTATTTTGGCTTATGCACGGCGCAATGTTCAAACTAACGGCTGCAGACTGGAGCCGGCTGGATCAGCTGATCAGCAACTGTCAAAGTTCGAGGTTAGGTAGCCTAAGAGAAATAAACAATCTAGACAGTAACTTCAGTAATCAAATAATATATAATCCAGGCAGGTGAGCGACTTTTTGATCTTATTTAGAAATTCAATGAATAGCTGGCTTATCAGCAATAAATAGATAACATTTTATTTCCTGACCTGCTTAATAATAATAATATTGAGGACCCGTTAGGCTGGGGTCGTGACATAAATCAGCCTCCTGAGAGATGTATTGATTCTTAATGGCACGAAGTAGAGTTACAATCAATAGATCTCTCAACATTTACAAAGTGAGAATCAATTTAATTTTGCATAGCATGGTAATGAGCGCTGGACCTAACACTAACTTAAATACTAAATCAATGGAATTCATCCATACAACTCCTTCAACAATTTTCAACATCATAAATTTCCTTAAATACATCTTCAACATCATAATTTTCCTTAAAAACTAACAAACAGTGGTCACACCACAACATTAGCCGGTTTCCAAATTCCGCGCCAATAAACTCCAACACATCACATACAACTGCGTCATAACATAATCATATTTTTCGCCTACCACTTTGACATCATCATCAAGATACATAACACTTCATAAATCTTATAACTAATTCCAACGCTCTTTGCTAGAATATCTCTTTCAAGAACAATAATAATTTTTATGAACCTCTACTTCGGCGGATTAGATTTAGAAACTTAATTTAAAGACTAAGAAATTTACATTGGTTGGTCGATCTGACACAACGTGACTTTTACAAATTGCCCTGCTCGGATTTATAGAGTTTGCCGTTGGCACTAAATGTCGCCGGCCTAATTGATTGTCACATGGCCGTGAAAAAATGTTTAATTGCCTCAATTTCAAATAATTATCACAAAGTTCAATAAATACTGATTAATTTCAATTAAGCATCATGATCTCCTTTAAAATATACATATTCTACAATAAGTTTGCTAAAAATGCCATCTTCCAGGTTTCTTTGTGGGAGTTGGTAGCTTCTAACATCAGCTGATCGGTGGTCCCAAAAGAATAAAGGGATAAATAAACAAACAGACCACATATTCAACATGTTTAGACGAAAAAACACTAACCTACTAATGGGAAATAGTAAAATTTTTATAATATATACAAGTTATTAATGTTTATGGTGAAGGTCTGACATGGGGTACCTAGGTATGGGTTAGGGTAGGTAGAGGTTGGTACTTGTTCAAAATTTTAATTTCCCCCTTTGTTTGCTGGAGCAACTTCCAGTATCGAATAACCCCAAAGTCAAAGTTTTAATTATGTGTCCTCGTGGGCGGTGTTTAAATTCCCCAGATAGTTTGCTTCCCATAATGTTTATAAGTTTTCCCTATTACAATAGACCTAACATAATTTTTATTTTTATTAATTAATTATTTATTTATACATATACCTTTTTATTTTTATTTTTAAAGTGGCTAGTTGTTTTGTTTTAAAGTTTTAGTGAGGTTAGGTGTACATATAATTCCTCTCTATTTACAAATACCCTTTTTATGTTGTTTATTCATTTACTATTACATACATATATATATATATATTTATTTATTTATTTATTTTTTTTTTTTTTTTTTTTTTTTTTTTAACATTCAAATTCTAAAATTTATTGATTATGAGTAGGTCTCTGCCCCAACAAATGCTAAATCCCAAAATAGGCAATATTAATATCATACACTCCTTTATCGTAGTAATATATTTCGCTTTATTTACATCATCTCATGCTCTCCAGTAGGGTTTAACATTGGAAACGTTTTCCCACCACTTCATTTCTTCATCACTTTCATCTGTTAACCTCACTGTATTCCTTTCTGATACCTCAATTACCCGGAATGGTCCAGAGTAAATGTGAAAGAATTTCTTGGTCAATTTACTTAGTGCATCAGATAGTCTATGTGTCTTTACTAACACTTCCTGTCCCACGGTGTATGTCTCATTCTTAACACGTAAGTCATGTTGCTTCTTTCTGTTTTCTGCTGCCCTTTGGAGCTTGTTTTGCACTAAATGTATTCTGTCCAAGTTAACTGGCTTGTCACTAGTAGGAAATTTTACAATTTGTTCAATGAATGACATGTTTCTATAGCCAAATACAATTTCGTGCAGTGTAAACCCAGTACTCTCATTCACGCTATTGTTCAAGCAGTATTCAAGAAATGGCAAGTATTTATACCAGTGATGGTGATGTATGCTACAATATGTTCTCATGAACCTCGAAATCTCCGACATTTTACGTTCGACAGGGTTTGAATTTGGGTGGTAAGTAGACGTATGTGAAATCTCTATGCCAGAATAATGCAAAATCTCTTTCCATTTTCTACTGCTGAAATAGGTAGCATTATCCGATAATATACGTTGAGGCTTACCAAGTTCGTTTACCCATTGGTCGGTGATACAAAGTGCTAGTTTTTCGCCAGTTATTTTACCGATCGGATATAATTTAGTATATTTAGAAAATACACAGGTTAGCGCAAATATATGTCGTTTTCTATGCTTGGCTTGTGGTAATGGTCCATAAATGTCGACCGATACTAACTCCATGGGCTGCTTAGGCAATATAGGTATCATTTTCCCACGTAATTTGTACTTTAGAGGCTTGGTACGTTGACAAATGTCGCAAGCTCTTATTATTTTTGCTATCTTCCGACTCTGCTGGCGAAAATAACTACATTCCCTGAGTGCATGCAAGGTCTTTTTGTACCCGAAGTGCCCTATGCGCTCGTGGGCTTCTCTTATGACATCATTTACAATGCTATCAGGAATAATTAGCCTCCAATGGTAAGCATCTTTGGACGATCGATAGAAAAGAAAATTGTTAAAAATGCAGTATTGTTGCAAATAGGCGGCGGTAGTCGGTATAGGTTGCAACAACTGAGTGCGTATGTTGGTTAGGTTAGGATCTTCCAACTGCGCGGTTAAAATTCTCTTAGCAGTCATACTCGACTGCTGTACTATCGGTTGAATATTTTCTGGATAGGGTACAGAACATTCAGGCTCCAAAGTGTAGCAATGGTAAGTGGTATCGTTACTGTATGTAGTTTCCATTTCTCTGGATAAGAAGTCAGCGCTTCTATTTTCTCGGCCTGCCAAATAGCTCAACTCTAAGTTGTACTCCTGTAAAGCAAGGAACCATCTAGATAATCGGTTGTGAGTTAACTTTGCCGTTTTAAAGAAAATGAGGGCTTTGTGATCGGTATTCACATAAATTTTTTGTCCCAACAACAGAGTGCGGTACTTTAAACAAACTTCAACAATACTTAACAGCTCTTTCTCGGTTATTGAATACCGGCGCTGCGCGGCGTTCAGACTTTTGCTAAAGAAAGCTATTACTCCTTTTTCCCCATCCGCGTCTTTCTGATATATTTCAGCTCCTAAGGCAGTATCAGATGCATCACAATTTATAAAGAAAGGCAGCTCAAAATTTGGATGCCTGAGAATGACGGCATTTAGGAAAGCCTCTTTCAAGTCCTGGAAAATGGCTTCTTCATGAGGTCCCCATTTCCAAGGTCTGTTGGTAGACAGAACATGACTAAGTTGTGTAGTGTATGCTGACATTTTTGAATTGAATCTCCGGTAAAATTGTAAAAATCCGATAAATTTCTGTAACTGTTTTCGGTTGATAGGAGATGGAAAATTTCGTATAGCCTCCAGCTTGCTTTCATCTTGCGACACGCCTTCTGGTGTTATAGTGTGGCCTAGATATTTCACTTCGGTTGCGAAAAATTTACATTTAGAAAGCTTCAGTTTTAGACCATTGTTTCTCAATCTGGTAAATACTTTTTGCGATAAATTTTCAACAGACTTTTTAATGGGTGCTATGTGTGGGATTACAGTAGCTTCATGTAACGCACGAGTCTCTTTACAAACGGTTTTTTGTGCTTCCAATGTATTGCTGACGTCCATCTGTATTGCTTGTCAATGTTTTAGCATGTTTGTATCTACTTCACCGAATTTAATTTCAATGTGATCATTCACCTCTTTCCTCGTCTCCGCTATTTCCTTAGTAAGCTGTTGCACAACTTCCCCTTTCATCTGGGTTAATTCCGCTCTGTCTATTTTTTCCACTAACCGTTGATTCATCTTAACCACATTATCATCCACGACTTTATCTACAGCGCTGATGCGATCATTAATTCCATCCACAATACTAAGCCTCCCCACCTTAATACGCACCTCCCTCCTGTCTTGTCTGTTGAGCCTGTTCTTTGCCTTCTCTTATTTCCGTTTCCAATCGAATTACTTGTCGCCAAAATTCCTCATTTATTTCTTTTGCAAAATTTGTCACACGCTCGCTAAATTGTTTATATATTTTATCCATGGTAGTAGTAACTGAGGTAGGACTATCATTCATTAAAATATCGCATAACACATCCTGTGAGTCGTCAAGACCTATTGGAGTGCTAGGTGAATTTAACTTATTTGGGTTGGCTGATTGAGCCGTTCCCGCTACATCATTATCCTCTTCCCGCATAGTAGATGAGAATCTAGGTATATTATCCCCTTGTACATTGATGGACCCTACACTGCCCACGACGCGATCCCTAGGGGTATGGACAATAGTATCTCCTTCTATACGCGACTCGCGAGTGATATCAGTGCGCTCTTGGATTGAAGTATCATCATTAAATTCTCCCATGTAAGATATACAAGAGTCGGTAGGGTGTGTCATATTGAGGAAGTGATATACAATGTGAGCCAAAGTGAATAGTGTGACTAATAGTCAATAGTGAACTACTACGATTATAAACCTGGAAGGAAAAGGCAACAAACAACATGCAACGGCAACACCAATGTCCACCTACATAGATAAACATGTAAATTCTTCCTGCCAATCGGAGTTTAAAGCAAATAATGGTAACTCTTTTCCAAAAATTCTTAAATTAAAGCTTGAATATGGATATGTCCCAGTAAGTAATTAATAATCTCAATAGCTGAGCTATGCTTCAAATTTGCAGTGACTAGGCAATTGTTCATGAATAGTTTTGTTCAAAGCTGTATTCTGTATTCTTAGCTTGGATAGTAAATATTAAAAATATGAAAGAAACCTTAATATTAAATAATAAAATTCAGTAGGTCTCTTAATAATTCATAAATTTCAGTATCAATATTTTCGAATATCAAGCTTTTCGCTAACTTACAACTAGATTGACAGACTAGCAAATTTGAATGAATGCAAATCAATAAGCAACTCAGCTTTACACCTTATACTAGGTAAATTCTGGTTATTCCATATTCCATTCAATCATAATTTGGGTCCATTTCCCAAGAATTAATTAATTTATTGAAATTGCCAAATTTTATTTTACAAATTAAATATCTAAAGCATCGCCCCCACGTTGGGCGCCATGTAATGCCCTGCTGGCTGCAGTCGGTATAGAGGTCACTCCATAGGTGACGAGCATGGATTATAAATAATTGATAATGCCAATATTCCTATAGATATTTCTTTGTTGGGCGCCAATTATAGTTGAGAATAGCTGGTGGAAAACGCAGCTATTAGAAATTATAGGTATGTATACCATACGATATTAATATAATACCCTGAATACGAGGTATGTATCAGGTTCATACAAAGTTGAACTCGTGTGCAGACATGCAACACGCTAAATTTCAAAGAATAAGCACAAGTCAATTTGACCAGGCTATTCCTCTCCTTCAGATGATAAATAAGTGCTGACCGTCTATGTGTGGTTAAGCAATCGGAACATTCGACCCGTTGGTACGATACCAGACCCAGGCGGGCAGTGGAATGTGGTGGAGGTATTGTCCCCAATCACAGACCAAACCCCGTGCCAGTCGCCCCCTGAAGCTGTCAAAGTCCCGATTGTAGGGTTTATACCCTTCCTCTCGGTCTTTAGCTTATAGCGGAAGATACTCTACGAGTCGACTGATCCGACTGCCAGCACACACAGGCGGTTGCTGATCACAAGAAGAAATTCCATAAAATATAAGTAATTCGCTAATATGGCATTAAATTCCTCCAAATACAAGGTATCATGTACCTCGAGAGAGAGAAAGCAAAGCAAGGAATAATAATAATTCAGTGCTCCATCCCCACTCCAAAGGACATGCATACACCTGAAATATAAGTACGCGTGGAAGCGATTTATCTGGGAGAATACTCCACTAAGCCATCCAACAAATTCAAATACATTAAATAATGGAATAACCAAAGGGTAAATAGAATATTCTTGACCCAACTCGGCCGAAATAACGAATCAATATATATTCTCCTATAATACAAATTTCAAAGTAATATTCAGGCTACATCAAATAATATTCAGTAAATAGATTTCTTTAAATAGATAAATTTTCAAGAAATAGTGTTACTTAATAGATATATCTTTGGCAATTAATCAATTATTACAACTTATATTGAATTCAGGTACTGTGTGGTTCTCTAATGGTGGGAAATTTTCGATGATAGATATTCTACCTAGTGCACTAGGGAAGTCGTCGTGGCCTTAGTAATAAATAATTTGCTTACGGCGTACGGCGTTCCGGTTCCCTTGGCTGCAACTGGTTGGTCCCGCTAACTCCGTCTAGGATATCTGGATCAAGGGAGGACAATTTCTCCTGGCGATGAGGATAAATGGACCCTACGCTCCTCTCTCGTTGGCAGGTTGGAAAAGAGTGGTGTTTTTTCCTCGGTCAGCTTCTCCTTTGAGTGGGCGGAAGTGAATTTTAGGTATCACGTCGCCGGGGGTTCGACGTAGGGGTTTCTCATTGGTTGAATTCCTATCCGACGTCCATATTGGATTTTCCATAAGAAATAGGGCAGCCTAAACCACTTCACAATATTTTATTTAACCTTTCAAACCACACAAGTGTAATTTTTCCCTGACTATAATTCATAAATACATGTTTTAAAATTCTAAAGCTATAGGTTAAGTGGCTATTCTACTAATTAAGCTGAGTTGCTAGCGAGGTAGTCTGTGACGTAACATTTCCGTACACATACCTAAATTGAATAAATAATTTATATAAAATATAATTTTCAATATAATACCTATAATAATGCCTATATAATATATATCCCATAAACACATAAATACAAGTAAATTTGGTGGACATTGGTGGGAGGATCATCACAGTGATGCTGTATAAAGAATATATTATCACATATGCCAAGAAAAATAAGGTAAGATGCATGTTTCAATTATTAAATTTAGTCAAACATGAACAAATATTAATTTAATATACAATTTATTTTGGCTTATGCACGGCGCAATGTTCAAACTAACGGCTGCAGACTGGAGCCGGCTGGATCAGCTGATCAGCAACTGTCAAAGTTCGAGGTTAGGTAGGCCCTAGGCAGAAATAAACAATCTAGACAGTAACTTCAGTAATCAAATAATATATAATCCAGGCAGGTGAGCGACTTTTTGATCTTATTTAGAAATTCAATGAATAGCTGGCTTATCAGCAATAAATAGATAACATTTTATTTCCTGACCTGCTTAATAATAATAATATTGAGGACCCGTTAGGCTGGGGTCGTGACACGGTATCTATCAATTCCTTGTAAATACAGTTTAGACAAAAGATATTTAGACAAGATATTATCAAACCAAAAATTCAACGAAAGTAGATACCGGGTTGAAGTGATAAACTGAGTCTAACAGAGATTGTTAATATTGTAACAACCATATTGGTAAGTCGATTTATAGCAAATTTTTTGTTTGACAATATCTCATCTTTCCATTATTAATATATTCAATGAAAATACTATAATTATACTATAATTACCACAATACCTATACCTATCCAACAAATGTAATCTCATAACATGAAAAATGTTATCTTATGAGGTTTAAACTTGGTTTAGTTAGTGGATTACAAAACTTTTTGTTTCAAAACGAGTTCCAATAAACAATGTTTTAATAGGTGTAAATAATTGAGCGCTTCAGTGTTGTGGCTTAAGTAGACTCACTTGTTATCTTAATGGTGAGTTTTTCTCAAATAACGTGAAGCCAGGAATAAACAACTAACATTGAAGGGCTGAAAGGGTGCTTCCCAAAACTACGCCTCAAAAGACTCACAAAGAAAACCATTAGTTTTAATGAAACTGTTCACACATTGTCGCACTAGAGAACTGTAGTTCAATTTTTAGGTCTCTACGCTTCCCATTGTTTTTTTTAGAATATAATAATTATAGTGAACGATGCTATCGCTGTCATGAACTTGTTCAGTTATTTCCAGTGAGTTGTCGTTCTTTTTGGCAATCAGATCGCTCAAAAACACTATAGTCCATTCACGGTGGCTTGTGACGAAATAAAAAAAAGCTATGCATGTGTGTGTGCGACTGGAGTGGCTTTGTTTTAGTCACGACATAAACAAGTCACAGCAATGCCGAAATCCCGAATTTTATTGTCGGGTCTGAACCAAAGCATTGAGACAAAAACTATGACTATAATTGTTTGTTCATTTTAGGTTCATGCAAACGAGAGACAACCGAAACAAGAAATTTCCCAATGTGTATCTATAAAAAAGATTACTTAAAGATACTTATTCTGAATTGCCTACAACAAAATTCGTGATTTCGGCATTGCTGTGACTTGTTTATGTCGTGACTAAAACGAAGCCACTCTAGTCGCACACACACACATGCAGAGCTTTTGTTCATCTCGTCTCAAGCCATCGTGAATGGACTATAGTCATGTTAATGGTGAGTTTTTCTCGAATAACGTGAAGACAGGAATAAACAACTAACAAAGAAAACCACTAGTTTTGATGCGCTGAAAGGGTGCTTCCCAAAACTACGCCACAAAAGACTCACAAAGAAAACCATTAGTTTTAATGAAACCGTTCACACATTGTTGCACTAGAGAACTGTAGTTCAATTTCTGGGACTCTACGCTTCCTATTGTTCCTTTTAGAATATAATTATAGTGAACGATGCTATCGCTGTCATGAACTTGTTCAGTTCTATCCAGTGAGTAGTCGTTCTTTTTGGCAATCAGTTCGCTCTAAAACACTAGTTCTAAATTCTCCGGGTTGCCCCGAGACGCTTCCAACAAGCAACGAAATACTGAATATTCAAATTTAAACTATGATTCATTTTCAAATGTCCGACTCCTGTGAATAACACTGAATTATATTAAGTCAATAATGTTTGAAAGTGATGAGAATCATTCAAGCATTGTTAAAATAGACGGCCTATTTCCTATCACAACTTCTTTATTCATAGATTTGCACAATGCATACAATGACAGAATATTTCTTTTATTTATTTTTTTATGCCTGGCTCAACAGCCCATGAAGGGCCTGGACCTAGCAGCTGGTTGCCAGTTTCAAATTCACTCCACTATACAGCCCGACCAAGCCAAGAAGACACCCCGGCACGACGGGAAAACGGCCTCAGCCCGGCCAATACCGGATCAAAAGCCATAAATTCTCAATTAGAGCTCACAGTCCCCGAACCAATACTGGCCGAGTCGAAGCCGCCCCCTCCACCCCGCCAGAATTCCCCCCCGGCCGGACAGACCATACAGCAAGCAAATAATCATCAACCAGTCAACCAGGATAGAGGTAACGTGTGGTTAGCACGTTGATCCTCTCAACCATAAGCCAGTCTCCATAAGAACACCTCTGAATAACATGCAGTTAATCAGTTGGAGTGTAATGCAACAATTACTATTCCTCCAGAGAAGGGAAACGACTGACTTTGTTTACTAACGACTGCCAATCTCCCAAAGGAGGGAGACAGAATAGTCATTGACAGAATATACTGGTAGGAATATATTGTCAGTATTATATTGGTTGGAGCTAGATGGAATTGTAAAAAGTAGATTGAGAAAAGAAAGCGAAGAAGCGGTTATATCCGCTGAAAATCAGATTTGGTGTAGTCTGTCTAAGCAAAGAAGAGCCTCTGGCAAGATTAGAAAATGACTCCAGCTAGGTCAATATTGGTTCAAAAATGATTGATTTGATCTCAATCGTAGGAAGAATTCTGACCTAAAATTTGAGACCGAATCAATATTTTTGGAATCAATATTGACCGAGCTGGAGTCATTTTCTCATCTTGCCAGAGGATCTTCTATGCTTGGACAGACTATAGCCTACCCCTCAACCAATCAGGTTTTATAGGCTTAAGTGAATTTGATCCAGCAAAATATGTTTCGCCACACCTGTAACTTCATATCGCTCAATTCGATAATCCCCTCTCTCACTCTCTCTCTCTCTCTCTCTCTCTCTCTCTCTTATCTTTTCTCTTTCTCTGTATCTATCTATTCTTATAGATCTTTCTTTTTGGCTCTTTTTTCTATATTTATATCCCTGGAACTTTGTATATCGCTCTCTTTCTCTCTCATTATATTTCTGTTTCTTTGTCTTCTTCTCACTTTTCACTCCCATCGTTTTTTTTTCTACTTTTAATCTTGTAATATCATGAACTATCACTCACCCAAAATCACTCTCTCTCTAACTTTCCCTTTTCTTGTGAAAGTTATGCTCGTCAAGTCTTTGATCTTTCCATATTTCAATTATGGTGACATTGTTGTCAATGATATGAGTGTTGTCTTGTCTGAAAGGTTACAAAGAGCACATAATTATAGAATAAGATTCATTTTCAATCTTAGACGGGATGACCATATCAGCCCATACTTTCAGCAGCTTGGTTTGTTAAAGCTTAGACCTGTGAGGCAATATCATGTTCTGATGCTGCTATATGATTTAATTAATTTTAAACGTCCAGGGTACTTGGCAAATCAGTTCATCTTCATTAGACAGCGAAGTGGAAGGTTCACTAGACATGGTTCTCAGTTATTGGTGATCCCTAACCACAGAACCTCCATGTACAACAAATCTTTTCATGTGACAGCTTGCAGAACTTGGAATCAATTGCCTGTGGCTATCAAGGGTGTGAATGGTCGAGCTCTGTTTGGCGTGGCAGTGTTGAACTGGCTGAGGGGGGGCGGCATGGCTTAGGTGTGGACCGATTTGAGGCTCATCAATATTTCTATAAAATTCTGGAATAAGGCTTTTCTGGTAGCATTATACTTTTCAATTTTTGCTTTCTCGATTTCAGTTAATGCAATGAATTTATTTATTTAAAATTGAATAATTTATCTAAAATTATTGGCTATTTTATTCGGTGTGCATGTGTGAGTGGATGCTTATTTTGAGCACAAAGAAATTTTTTTCTTAGAATATCCGTAATGAAATAAAAGTGATTTACATTTTTTATCGTATTTAGTTTCGATTATGCTAATTTATTATGATTATTCTTGATTTCTTTTTATGAGGAATGTACTAGTTTGTTTTAAACTAAAATGATTGTATATATTTATTGTACATAATGTAAAGGGTTGAGTGGTAGAGAGGACCAAGAGTCTTAACTCCGCCCTTAATAAAGGCAATTTATCTATCTATCTATCTATCTATCTTTCTCTCTATTGAGAGTCGAGCGAGCTTTATCTCAAAACTTAGAAATTATCTTGTAGAGGAAATGATCGAGAACATCCAACACTAGAGCAGCAGCATGACAACCCTTCATCATTCATCCCATCTATCACCCATTCAATATACTTGTATATACACCATTCGCAGTAGTTATGTCGAATTTTACTATTCATCCCATTATCAACCATCAATCATTATTTTAAGTACGGAAATTATCAATAATTACTAATAGTACTAACAACCATTATGCAAAATTCCAAGGCCAAGTGTTAATGGAAAGGATAGGTTAGATACCCTTTCCCAAGAATGGACATCTTTATGCCCAAACTTCTCCTTTTCATCTAGATAGTTTGATCAAAATAAAAAGATTGCCAATTATACAACGTTTTTATGCTATAAAATTTCCATGATTTTCACGTTCACTTGTACCTTTTTGTTGATTAATTACTGAGTTGTACTAGTTACTGTATATTATTTTATTCCTGTATAGAGTTATAGCCTACTTTCTATATTATTTGATTGCAATCTAGAAACTAAGCTAAATTGTTTTGTTATTATCTACATGAATAAAGAAATCTAAATCTCTCTCATAATTGAGTGTTAATGGGAGAGATGGATTTGAACATCCCTCTCCAAGAATGGACATTTATATGTCTTAACTCCGCCATTTTATGTAGATACAGCACAAATTTATATTACCGTTAGCTTATTGAATCCTACATCTGTCTCATTTTGCAAGTTTTCATAGTTTATAATTAGCCAACTTATGCGAACCATAATGTAATTAGTGTAATTTTCATTCATTTTTATTCTTATAGCATAGGATTCGAATTATTGTAGTATGTAATCTACATGAATAACGTGATTGAATCTGAATCTCTCTCTCGGCTGGAGGCCAAATCCGTCAACTCACTATGCTCTCGGATATTGGCAATGCACTCTATTTGATAATTATAATAATAATTAATTCAAATCTCAAATTATTGCTATATAAATAGACGAAGGACTTCTGCTCAGCTAATATTGACCAATGTACCAAATAGCAGGCGAGATCCATTGAATGAAACTGATCAAAACTGAAAAACTGACAAATGAAACTGACCGGTCTGGGCAGAGTTTTTTGATCAGTTTCATTCAATTGATCTAGCCTGCTATTCAGTACAATGGTCAATATTTGCTGTGCAGAAGTCCTTTGTCTATTTATATAGCAATAATTCGAGATTTGAATTAATTATTATTAAAATCAGGCACCATTGTATTCAGAATTTGAAGTTCTAAATTTTTGTAATGATACGAATTCTCATTGAACCATTATTCTAAACAGTAAATTTGAAATTAGAATTTCAGTCGGCCGCCATTTTTGAAATTTCAGATATTGAAAATTTTTTAGATCACTATTTCCAAGCCATCATACTTATACTTGAGCATACCAGATTTCAAAGCGTTATGTGCATCCGTTATCAAGTTATAATGAAGAACCATAAAAACACAAAATGGCGGATAACAGGAAAAGTAATAATGGAATTTCGGCATTTCGCGCACGACATTTTCTGTTTGTTATACAGTAGTTCGAGGAACACAGTCGAATCAGTTCTTTTTGGAACACCTTGTAGAATAAAGCAATAGAGTATAGACTATGGAAACTTGTAGAATGGTTCAAATGTAGGATTTAGTATGTTGATGGCGTTATAAATGGTGTTAGGATCACATAAAAAGGCGTAATTCAGCCATTCTTGGAGAAGAGTGGGATGCCCTTCGACGTTAAGACTCAACCATGGATGTTGAGACAGCGAGATAGATCAATTCATTGATTTTGAATTTGGAGAGTGAGAGAGTGAGAGAGAGAAAGCAAGCAAGAGATTAGAAGGAAGAGAGAGACACAGATGATAATATGGGAAAGAGAGAGTAAGAGAAAAATATGGAGCGAAAAGTAGGAATTTGCTACTGATCCTTTCTGGCACCCGACGGACGTGTACGGTTTGACAGGTCATTTTCCCCACAAACTAGAAGATCTTTTGCTTCAAAATAGAGAAGCTTCTGAGATCTTCACCGATCAAAATTATAATCTTCTCCCTGTCCAAAGATCGCCTAATATTAGGAACATTTCTCTCATGCCCTATACGCCTCACCACGATCGGTCTGCCAGTCAGCTATTTTGGACTGACGGTTCCCTCATCGACTCACAATTTTTGACTGATACAGTCTAAACTGACAGTTATTTATTGAAGTTTCTCAGTTTATCGATTGAGTGAGTGGACTTGGACCCTCAGGAACATTTCTCCCACTGCACAAGCCCAATACATTCTTTATTGCATCCCAATCTAAGCAATTTGGATGCTTCACAAACAAAAACCAAAATTATCCGATGTTAACAAGATGGTAAAATGGCTTCAGCTCTGACAATATTATTAAAAAAGCTACAAGTTTGGTCTCAGATGGTAGGGAACGTTCTGCTCTACAATTAAAGACAAAACTCATAGAATTTGAACCGTTATTCATTTATTCATTTATGTTCCAATATGCAATGTGAGGAGAGACAGAACAGGCAATCGTCCAAAACTTTTATTTCTAATCTAGTCACATCATATAAGTTGTCCAAATTCTCATGTTATGTATAAAGTCTTGTTTTACCCAAAGTTTTCCACTCGAAGAAGAGTAACTGATCAATTTTAAATTTAATTTTTATTAAAAATTTCATTTCCACATATTGCCGGAACGACTTCTTCGCACGACCTGACTATAATAATAATATTATACTGGTCTTAGAGCAGGATAGTCTTAGGTAGAATGCTTCACGGTACTATGAATTCTGCCCCTGGGGTACAGACAAACTATGAGGGAGGGTTTGCTTTCGAGGGAGTCGGATGGGATGTGAACTGGATGTCCATTTTGTGGGGGGGGATTGTTGTGTTTTAGTTTATGAGATGGGGGGGGGGGGTGAGAGATTGAACTCACTGTGTGTTATCAGTGCTTGATTACCGATTTGGGGGGGGGGGGGGGTAAGATTGTGTTGGTTGATGGAGGGGTGTTTAGAGCAGCAAGGGTTCAGAATTGATAGGGAAGGACGGTGCTACTGGTTCGTTGATATATTACACCGAGCTGGAAATGACAGGTTCTCTCTCGTATCGTGTTTACTTTGTCAAATTCCTTCAACTATTATTAGACGAGCCCTGCTCGTTTTACTATTCATTTTTATATTTCACAATTCTAGTCTCCCTGTTTTCCATATATCGATGTTTTTTCCTCATTTCTGATCGAGCCTAACTGAATGTTGTATGAACTACTATCCTACTGAAACTGGCGGCACGTAGGTACCCACGAAACAGGTGATGTGCCCTTATCATTTACTGCACAGCACTGCACCTGTTTCGTGAGCACGAGCCGCCAGTGCCAATCATTGAGCATTGAGCAATCTACTATTGTGCACCAATCACAGCTGATGTTTGACCGAACGTAAGTGAGGTCTAGATTCAAGACGACGATTTTGCATTTCTCTTTATGTTTGTTTGTTCCGCATTTACGGCATTACAATAGATTCTGATGAGATTTGACAGGAAATATTGCATTTTAAGGATAATATTAAAGGAGAAGGAATTACCTCCATACTAAGATATTACTATTTACATTATACTATGATTAACCAGCTATCGAGTTTATTATTAATTGCATGCAATGACGCATGCAATTAATGAAACTCAACATCACGAATAATGCCCCATCCATGGGTGACTTTGTGAGATCTGCTGTTCACAGAACTACTGGTATTGTCTCTATTGATTTCAAAAATATCATCCATGCATAGCTAAATGACTAAGGGTTCATATGCACTGTGAAATTGAACTGCCTGTTCAATTTTCCACCAAGACGTGTCATCTGTCTTTTGTATGTGATGTATCATATAGTCTGTCCAAGCAAAGAAGGCCCTCTGGCAAGATATATAAATGACTCCAGAACTGTCAATATTGGTACAAAAAATATTGATTTGACCTTGAATTTTAAAACAGAATTTTCTCTAAGATTGAAAACCAAATTAATGATTTTTAGCCAATATTGACCGAGCTGAAGTCATTTTCTCATCTTGCCAGAAGGTGTTCTTTGCTTGAACAGACTATAGCAATAGCAGATTTAAGGCATTTATTGTCTCTTTCGATTTCAAAAACGCCATTAGAAAACTCTAATCGACAACATCAGATATTCAAGCGCACAAGGAGCAGACGAAAAAGCCTAACTTTTAGGTGTCAGCTTTACAACTCTAATGAATTTATTGTTAGTTGGGCGCCCAGTGTTGTGAAAATTGACACTGACGCGATATTTGCAGGGTTTTAAGATAATGGAAACTTGACCTCTCATTCGAGCAGGAAGAGTTAGCTGATACTGTGATCGTGTTATCGATTCGGGCAGCCATAGACTGTCGAAGCAAAGAAGACATTCTGGCGAGATGGGGAAAAAACTCCAGCTCGGTCAAGATTGGTTCAACAATTACAAATTTGGTTTCATATTGCATAAAACATTCTGATCTACAATCTTTCACACCAAGTCTATAATTTTTTTACAAATATTGACCGAGCTGGAGTTATTTTCCCATCTTGTCAGAATGTCTTTTCTACTTGGTCAGACTATAGTGCCAATTTCTCCACCTTGATCCTTTTATCCCGGTTTCTGACGGTAGCAAATGGGACAGGCAAATGACAGGGTACTGTCTAATCACTACTACCTCCTATACTCATTCTCCCTCTGTCTCTCACTCTCTCTTACTCTCTCTCTCTCTCAGTCTCTTATCCTATTTGACAATCACTCTCTCTCAATTTTTCTCTTCTCTAAATTCACAATCTATCTCTCTATCTCTCTATCTCTCTATCTCTCTATCTCTCTATCTCTCTATCTCTCTATCTCTCTATATCTCTCTCTCTCTCTCTTCTCATTGTTGAGTGTTATTGAGAGGTATGTTCTTGAGCATTCCTCTCCAAGAATGGACATTTATATGTCTAAATTCCGTCATTTCATGGAGATACAGATATGAAATTATCAAAGTCTCAACTCGCGAAATTGAAAAAAAAAAATGTTATTCGGTACTTATGAGAAGATATTGGATCTCGCGTGCTATTTGGTACATTGATCAATATTTGCAGTTGCAGAAGTCCTTTGTCTATTTATGTAGCGATATGTAGAGATTCTAATTAAGTTTATCAATTATATAAGAGGCAAACTAATCTCTCCTTTGAGAGACTGACTGTTGTTAGTGAAGATAAAGTCAGCCGTTTCCTGTCTTTGGAGGAATAGTATTTGTTATATTTCACTCTAACTGATCAACTGGATGTTATTAAGAGGTGTTCTTCGCTGTCACTTGGTTACGGGAAATAGCTTATGGTTGAGAGGATCAACGTGCTAACCACACGCCACCTCTATCCTGGTTGATGATTATTCGCATGCTGTATGTTAGAGGGGTGGCGTCTTCGGCTCGGTCAGTATTGGATCAGTGACTGTGGGTTCTAATTGAGAATTTATGGGTTTTGAAACGATATTTGCCTAAACGACTGGAGTCGTTTCCTGCCTTGCCGGAGTGTCTTCTCTGCTTGTACGTACTGTATGGTGGAGTTAATATGAATCTGACAACCACCTCGTAGGCCCTTCATAAACTGTTGAGCCACTTGCAAACAAAAAACAAGTTATACTGATAATTATTGCAATGAAGAAACTAGGCTAAAATGTTCTGTTATTATCTGAATGAATAGGAAAATCTAATCTGATCTCCTCTCTCACTCTCTCTCTCTTTTTTTAATCTCCCTCTCCTTCTCCATCCATCTTTCCTTTCGTTTCTCCCTGAGTTCAATTCAAATTGAAAATCCATTTATACTTGGAAGAAAATACAAGAAATAAACTCGGAAATTGATAAATCTCTCTCAAACATCTGTTTTCCCTATCCCCTCTATTTTATTTCTCTCTCACTCTATCTCTTTCCCTTTCTCTCATCCTTTATCTCTCAACCCCTCCCACATCCTCTTCGGTCTTTCTGTTTCTGCAGTGTTTCAACTTGTCGCCTAAACTATGTCCGACAGGACGTTGTCACCATCAATTCGGCTCTCACCAACCAGCCAACTGCTTATTGGAAGTCAACGCCCCAAAATTGTCACCGACCACTTTTCAGCGGCTCTGCGCATTAACCGCTGGGAATATTGATGCTAAATCCAAGGTGACATCTACTAACAAGGATAGGGAGAAAGAGAGAAGGAGATATTTCGTTTGTTCAGATTAGATTACTCAGTTCAAATAGATAACAAAATTCAGCTTAGATCCTATATCGGAATATAAATGACTTGAACACATTTTTCAATAAATTGCACAAGATAGAAACTCCTAGTAAAAATTTCGAAAAAAACGGTGATGTAATGAATGCAAAATTAGAAGAAATATTAATCCAGCTTTTAACTCGGAAGGAGCAGTTTTCGACATAAGGTTGTTGCATTCACCTATGTAGCCTATGTGATTAATGAATAAGTTATGTGAAAGTCTTTTTGAACACGTGACCATTTGCGGCCACGAAATCACGGTGCTGTACCAAATTAACGGTAGTATGACAGCATCAGTGTGTTTTATTTCATCATATAACGATTCCACTTCATCGAAAACGGATAAGTCGATGAGTTTTTTAATATCAATGCGAACATGATTCAAGGTGTCTCACATTCTCACTGTTTTCTGATCCGCAATTTTTATTTTTCCAATTGTAGAACTTGAGGTATAACTCGTTTTGAACAATCAACATAAGTTCTTCATTTTCTATAATTTCTTATTATAGACATTTCAAGAATGCAGGAGCACTTTTTTCATAGGAACTATGGAGACAAATGTGTGGGCGATATCTATGTATTTATTAAGAATTTTACAATGACACTGATATAACGGTGATCAGTGGTATTCTTAGATATACCATACCAGATAAACTGTGTATAGATAAACACCGTATCTGGGCCCTCGCGTGGTGATTTGGCGCCCTGTGCGAGATTTCTGAAGGCGGGGCGATCATGATCATGGGGGCCATGATCGATGATTGATTGGAACTTGTTTGCTCGAAAGCACATAAGAAGAGAGAAAGTTAATTATCCATAGAGAAAATATTGGGAATCATTATACTGAAAATATACATGTTACAGAATCGGAAACTCAATAACAAGCAAACTGAAGATTGCAGCCATTTTCATTGCCCTCTCCAACTTTCTTGAAAAAGCATTGGAAATAGTTATCAATTTAGCCAGCAGAAAGCAGTAGCTATAGGGTGATTTGCTTCGACTCCTATTGGACACGCCTCCAAGCTCCGCCTCCACTCTGATTGGCTGATGACATCGGTTCGAAATTCAACTATTAGATGGCAGCAGTTGTCGGGTGATGTTTAAGATTTGACTTGGACACGCCTTTATGCCCCGCCTGCTGGTGATTCTGATTTGTCGACAGTGTTACATGAGCTCTTCCCTAGAAAATGGCTGTTGGAGAGAGATTGATGAATGGTGTATCATACACAGAATAAAACGCTGATTAGGCTACTATTCACGAAATTACGCCAATAGACTATTCATTTGAGGTGGTACAGCTCTATATAGTTGGACTCGTAGGAATTATAAATAGTATTCAGATTCAGTGTTATTTTCATCATGTCTTTAAGGCTAGACCCAGACTTCAATAGTTTTATGCTGTATGGAATGAAATGAGAATATGACTTTTCATTCTTATCTTATACTCATTAATCCCTCTTATCTCATTATTTTCATACAATTAATTCGATGATATAGAACTCAAACAATTTATTACCAAGTACCGTCCTAATGCCAGAAAATAGTTTCAAAAATTATATCAATTCATTAGGAATATTGGGGAATTAGATATACTAATTTGGAAGATATTGAATCAAGTTTCAAACGATGTCTGATATAGTTCCCAAGGTTTGTTTGTTTATTTGTTTGTTTATGAGGGTGAAGCACACATAAGCTCTTGGGCTTGTGCGTGGGTAATGGAATGGATGATAAATGACGACTACTTTTTAGGTAGTCGGGACCGACGGCTAATTGTCTCCTCCGAAAGACGGGGTGGTCGTATCTATGTGATTGTGCTGTAGTCAAAAATTGTTCTCCGCTTGAGATTCGAACCAGGGTCCACCTGGTTATCAGACCGGGGCTTTATCACTCCAACGAGCCACCCAATATCCAACGAGGTTACGGTCAATATCAGCGTTTTACTATTTTTCGGAATTTTCAGAGTTTTTCTTGGATTTTTCGAGAATAAATTGGTAGAAAATGTCGAAATTTGGTGAACAGGTCCAGATTAGGTCTAGAAATGCTGGGTTCAATAAGTTTTGAATCCCTTCCGAACGGAATTTGCAGGCGAGCGAAGCGAGCCTGTTTGTCCCAGCTTACACTGACAGAGGTCATGCAGGCGAGCGAAGCGAGTCTGTTTGACTCACTGACACTGCTGATACTGGGGGAGGGGTCCAGGGGCGGAGCCCCCTGGCTAGGCGGAGAAGGCGAACGAAGCGAGCCTGCCGGCTAATATAGGCTATCTATATAAGCGAAATGGCACTGACTGATTCATTCATCACCAAAAACTAAAAATCCACTGAAGCGAATGCGTTCAAATTTGGCAGGCATGTACAGTTGGACGTTTAGACGCGCGCTAAGAAAGGATTTTGAAACCTTTTCAAGGATACGCCAAATATTCAAGTTTTTCTATAGTTTTCCGGCGTTTTCTCAATTTTTTCGAGAAACAATCGGTAGAAAATGTTGATATTTGGTAGGTAGGTTCAGATAAGATCTGGAAATGTTGTGTTAAATATTTCTGAATTCTGTTCAAGATTACGCCAGTAATCAGGTTTTTCAAAATTGCAGATGTATTGCGGGTTGCATATCTTTCGCCTTGATACGACCAATCCTTACTACAAATTCAATGGTTCAGTGAGATTATAGATTAACTAATTTGAAGAATATTGTATCAAGTTTCAAACTATGTCCGATATAGTTCCCAAGGTTACGCTCAATATTAGCGTTTTACTATTTTCGGAATTTTTCTTGGATTTTTCGAGAATAAATTGGAAGAAAATGTCGAAATTTGGTGAGCAGGTCCAGATTAGGTCTAGAAATGCTGTGTTCAATGAATTTTGAATCCCTTCTGAATGGAATCTGAAGGCGAGCGAAGCGAGCCTGTTTTTCTCAGCTTACACTGACAGAGGTTATGCAGGCGAGCGAAGCGAGCCTGTTTGACTCACTGACACTGCTAATACGGTCGGGGGTCCAGGGGGCGGAGCCCCCTGGCTAGGCGGAGAAGGCGAGTGAAGCGAGCCTGCCGGCTAGTACTGTAATATATTTGACAGAGTAGTTGAAAATGTTGAATTCTTCGCCAACAGAGGCAGAACTCCGACAACAGAGATTCAAATTCATTCACTTTATTCATGTAAATAATTTTCAAAAACACATCGGCTCAAATCCTTTATTATGTTAACTAAAAATGATACAAATCACGTAGCTCGTCTCAATAACTGAGTATGGACTATTAAAGACTATTATGAGAACTTACAAGAATAATTCAAGTGTAGGATTTAATAATTATTATGTTAACGGTAATATAACTGATGCTGTAATTACACGAGAAGGTGGAGTTTGGACATATAAGTGTCCATTCTTGAAGAGGAATGCTCAAGAGAGATTCAGATTCAGATTCATCCACTTTATTCATGTAAATTACAAAAACAAATCGGCTCAAATCCTATATTATGCAAATCAAAAATTATACTATTAAATCGCTTGCTTTAAAACTGAGTATAGACTATGGAGACTTACGGAAATGATTGGAATAAAGGATTTAATAATTATGTTAAACGTTAATATAGCTGATGCTGTAATTACATTAAAAGGCGGAGTTTGGACATATAAATGTCCATTCTTGGGGAGGTATGTTCTTGAGAATTCCTCTCATGAGCATACACTCAACCATGGTCTAATGTTTTCTTGATAAATGCGAATAAGGATTGATAATTAAATGCTGTGGAATTTTGCAGACTTGATAAAATTCAGAGAGTTGAATAATAATAGAGAGAGAGAGTGAGGTAGTTGTCAGCCATGAATAGAATTAAATCTAGCTAGCTTCATACATTGATTGTGGTTCCTCAATTGATAAATACATTACGATGAATGAATAAGTGATGCAGAGAAGATATTTACTCATAGATAAAAGCTATGTTTGAAGAATGGCTCATTTCAAATAGTAAAATAATTGTAATCTACAAAACACCGTTGCTTCGGCCGCCGCGGCGCCATGAGCGGTTGCACACTCGGCACACCCAGCGCGAGGGCCCTGCACCGTATAAAAGAGAAGCCGAGTCTCCCACACCGATTCACAAAATTGGATGTCATTTAAACGGGGTCCAATGTGTATCGGGGCCTTGTGAGGGTGCTCTTTTCCCATTGCATGAAGAGTTTTGGGAATGTTTTAGTTATGTGAAAGGTGAAATGGGTGGGTGGGAAGGGGTTAATTTGAAAGGGGGATGGCAATTTCGTGGAATTGACAGAAGTGGGTTGGTTTAGGGAGGGAACTTAGTTGGTAAGGGGGTCACCAAGGGGGGGGGTTTGGTTCACTTGAACAACAATCGACACAGCAATTTCGAATTCCATTTGTGTATTAGAGAGGCGGCTATACTCATCCAATTTGGATACGGAGAAAGAGAGAGAGTGAGAGAGAGAGAGAGAGAGAGTGAGAGACGGAGGAAGAAAGAGGGAGAGAGAGAAGGAGGGAGGGAGAGCGTGAGAGGAAGAGTGTAAGAATGAGAAACGATGTGTGAGTGCAGAAAAGGTGGAAGCGAGAGAGATTGTGTGAGAGCAGAAAAAGTGGTGTGTGAGGACAAAAAGAGAGGAAGAAAAAAGAGAGAGTGCGTGAGAAAGTGTGATAGTGTTTGAGATTGACGTGGTGAGAGAGGAGGGAAAGAGAGAGAGTGAGTGGAGAGAGATTGTGGGAATGAATGAGAGAGTTGAAGAGCGAAAGTAAGAGAGAGAACTTGAGAGGAGAAAAAGTGTCAAGAAAGATGAGAGAAAATGAGTATGAGGAACTGAGTGAAAAGAAAATGAAGGTAGAATTGGAGAGAAAGAGATATGCGATATCAAAGTAGAACGCAACAGGAATAACAATCTAGAATGACAACAACGATATTGGATAAAATCATTTTCCGCCATCCAATCTATATCTATATAAGCGAAATGGCACTGCTGACTGACTGACAGATTCATTCATTCATCACCAGAATTGAAAATCCACTGAACCGAATGCGTTCAAATTTGGCAGGCATGTTCAGTTGGACGTTTAGACGCGCGCTAAGAATGAATTTTAAAAACTTTTCAAGAATACGCAAAATAGTTTTTTGGCGTTCTATTAATTTTCTCGAGAACCAATCGGTAGAAAATGTTGATATTTGGTGGGCAGGTTCAGATAAGGTCTAGAAATGTTGTGTTGCAATATTTTTGAAATCTGTACAAGATTACGCGAATAGGCTAATCAGTTTTTCAAAACTGTAGATGTATTGCGGGTTGCATATCTTCCGCCTAGATATCAATCCTTACTGTGAATTCAATGGTTTAGCGAGATTATTACATGAACGAATTTGGAAATTGAAAATAAGTTGATTTGTATTTTCCTTTAGGCTTGCTGCTATCAGCTCCTCTTCCATGTTGCAAGTGAGAACATAACCTCGAAATTCTAAATATGGGAAGTGAAGACTCAAAAACAAAATGGCGCTAAAATTACTTGGTTGGAGGCTGCAGGGTAAAGGGTTTTGGTAGCTTCAACTATCTACCCTCCACCCACCATGCTATATTATATGATATATCACTATGGATGATGTGTTTGTTCTATAGATTTTCCATCTACCCTCCACCCTCTACCCTCTACCCTCCGGCAGTGCGGCCTCAGCGTAAAAGTTGAATTCGCCAATTTCATTGTACATTTTGGGAAAAACAAAGTTTAAATTACAAACTCCATTGTCATCCTCATTTTATTAACTGGAATTCTCACAATAGCCTTTATCTCTTCTAGTAAAATCCTATTATATAAAGCAAGCAATTTCTGTATGTATGTATGTTTTTATGTCTGTATGTTTATATAACCATCTAGAAAACGGCTCTATCGATCTCCTTGTAATTTGAAATGTAATATAAGCTTGATGGAAAAATAAGATTTCACCAGGTCTTATGTCTAAGAAAACTCTCTGGCAGTATTAATACAATAATTGAATATTCCTTCAGGAATATTCCCAAGTAGGGGTACTAGGTACTGTATTATAACGGCTGTTATCATTAGCTGGCCAACGCTATCTAGCGGTCGTAAATGGAGTTACATTCAAGTCTAGAACACGATAACACAGTCATGTTGATGTCAAAAAACTGTGAGAGTTGATCAATTTTGATTTTTTTTACAATAACACATTTTATGTAATTCAAGAGTCAGCTTCAGAGCGAAGCTCGGTACCAGATATTATATCATAAAAATCATGAAAATAAAATAAAACATTATTTTTTAGAATTCACCACTTCCGTTACTTTTTTAAAAATGGCGGAACTTTAAATTACCAATTCCATTTTTATCTTCATTTTAGTGAGATTTATTATTACCATCCTTTTCGGATGAAATATCATAAGAATCATGAAATAAAATAACAAATTAATCGATGAATCGAATTTATTCATTAAAGTACAATATTTTCCACAAATGAATAATTTGGTGAAATATACACACGTAAAAATAATTATAGATAGGAGAGAATGGGGGAATCCCAGTAGGGAGGAAGCCCCGGTAGGCAGTCTATAGATCACTCTATGAACTACTAATTTCTAACACCACTATAATAGCCTAGTGTGAGAAAGGAGGAGTAATTTTGAGCGCTTTTAGTTAGCTTTAGGCTACGGCCACATGGGCAACTTTTTGCTGCAAATTTTGTCAACATCTGTGAAGATGTTCCCAACTCGTTCAAATTTTAATAAAAATCATGTCATAATATAATTCTAGATTTGAGTAATTTTGTACAATCAAAAGAAATTTTTCATCCCTTCTCAATTTTGAAATAATGATAGAATGATAGAATTTTTTTTGTCCAGATTCCAATTGAAATTACGTCATAATTTAGTACTCAATTTCGTATCAATTGAACCACTTAACAAAAAATTTTCACCCCCTCCCATTTTAGGGTAGAAGTCATTGGAAAGGGGTGACTGGACCCCATCCTGAGCCAAATACCAAAACAAAGCTAGAATTTATTATTATTTTTATGATTGGAAATCAGCTGGTGCGGCCTGACAAGCATAAAAGTGCTGCAAATATTCGCTGCAAACAAATAGGTCACGATTCATTTTTCTCAGCAGCAGCTAGTTGAGATTTCAGTTTCATTTCAGACAGCTGAGTAATGGTGAGAGGTGAGTAGGCGAGTACGTTAAGCAATATCAGCTGATTTGCTATCATTGAAATAATATTGTACAAAACATTGAATAAATTATTTTAAAACTCTAGCTTTGTTTTGGTATTTGGCTCAGGATGGGGTCCAGTCACCCAGATGGGTGGTTCAATTGATACAAAATTGAGTACTAAATTATTGCGTAATTCTAATTGGAATCTGGACAAAAAAAAAATTTATTTCATCATTATTTCAAAATTGAGAAGGGATGAAAAATTTATTTTGATGGTAAAAAATTAATCAAATTTAGAACTATATAATTGCATGATTTTTATTTAAATTTGAATGAGTCGGGAACTTCTTCACAGGTGTTGACAAAATTTGCAGCGAAAAGCTGCCCATGTGGCCGTGCCCAAACATGAATATAGATTGATTACAGTGAAGGTATACATCTGAAATATGTTATGTCGTAATATAAAACAGCAGTTGTTCAATTATGAAACGGTTGTTTCAAGCTCACAATCTTTTTTCTTGAAACTAGCATTAGAAACAGTGATAGGGAATGCCGGTAACCTACTGCTATTAACCCACAGCGTCTTACTGGTGCCACCCAAATTGCATGATCTGGCTAACTGTCGCGCATAACCAGAATTGAACAAGTTTGGTCAATAATTTTTACATGAAATTCTAATTAATGTAGTAGACGATAATGGCTTGAGACATATCAAAATGTCAACAAAAAGAGTATTTACAATGCCGGAAATGAATGTGAAAATTACATGAGAATCTTGAGGAAAAATTGCCTCAAATTAACAGAACACAAAGCTAAGGGCACGGCCACATGGGCAGCTTTTTGCTGCAAATTTTGTCAACACCTGTGAAGATGTTCCCGACTCGTTCAAATTTTAATAAAAATCATGCAATTATATAGTTCTAAATTTGAGTAATTTTGTACCATCAAAATAAATTTCTCATCCCTTCTCAATTTTGAAATAATGATGAAATACATTTTTTTTTGTCCAGATTCCAATTAAAATTACGCAATAATTTAGTACTCAATTTTGTATCAATTGAACCACCAAACAAAACATTTTTACACCTTCCCGTTTTAAGGTAGAAGTCATTAAAAAGGGGTGACTGGACCCAATCCTGAGCCAAATACCAAAACAAAGCTAGAGTTTTAAATTTATTCAATGTTTTGTACAATATTATTTCAATGATAGCAAATCAGCTGATATTGTCTAACGTACTCGCCTACTCACCTCTCACCATTACTCAGGTGTCTGAAATAGAACTGAAATCTCAAATAGCTGCTGCTGAGAAAAATGAATCGTGACCTATTGGTTTGCAGCAAATATTTGCAGGACAATATTTGCAGGAATCTGGACAAAAAAAATTCTATCATCATTATTCCAAAATTGAGAAGGGATGAAAAATTTCTTTTGATTGTACAAAATTACTCAAATTCAGAATTATATTATGACATGATTTTTATTAAAATTTGAACGAGTTGGGAACATCTTCACAGGTGTTGACAAAATTTGCAGCAAAAAGCTGCCCATCTGGCCGTAGCCTTTGAGTTGAAAAAAAATTTCAAATATATGCACTAGAATAAAAAAAACTTGAGACTTTTGTTTCAGTTCCTATAATTTATTCAGATGGTTATGGTTGAAATTTGAGGAAAATTTTATGAATAATTATTATTCAATTGAATTTTTACCATTAGAAATACATGGGGAAAGTCTCTACTGCCATTACACCTTGAGGTGGGGAAATACCGGTATGTGTAAAGGTTTAGAAAAACAAATTTTTCAAGTACTTATATTTTCAGGACGTATCTACCGAAACTGTATATTGTAGCCAGACATTTGTTATTGCAAAAAAAAATGTTACCAATGATAATATAATTGAGAAATTTAACAGAAACTACAGGAGTAGCCGCTTAACATACCAGCATTCCCCCATTCTCCATAACTTGTAAAAATTTCATTCATTCAAAGCTAAACTTTTACGCTGATGCATTCATCAGTTTTTAATCCAATTAAAAATATAGTTCAAATAAACTATAGTAGATAGTTTAGAATAAACAAAATACCAAATTGACTTCAATTTTACGAAACAAAAGGGTTTAAGAATACTCTTTATAGCCTAATTATACACTTTTAGGCCAGTATTACACGATAGTAGGTCTTTGATCATATGGAATGAGATGGAAATATGATTTTTTTGCGGATGATGCCCACATAAGCATTATATCTTGTGCGTGGGTAATGGATATTGAGTGCTAAGGTGATTGATGAGATGAAAAACAGCCATGCCAATGGGATTCGAACCCAGACCTGCGGCAGTGCTAGCGGACTGAAGGTTGTGACGCCATAGCCCACTGCGCCACCGAGGCCGGCATTTCGTATTTACATCTCTTTCCACATGATCAGATATGATCATAGAACTATTATCGTGTAATACCAACCTAAGGGCCGGTTGCACGTACGTTCTGTTAGTTGAACAAGCGTAAGCGAGTTCTTACATTTGACTTGACGCCGAAGTCGTTATCCGTCTGTTCGTTCGTGTGTTTGTTTGTATGTTCAACAATAACTTTTCAACGCCTCAATTAATCAACTTCAAATCCAGAACACATATTCTTCGAACATTTATACAGGTCAAGTTCGTTGGACAATAAAATGGACCAACTCCTTCATCCTTTTTCAGGCGAAAAAAGGATAAGCTCCCAGCAACAATATATCTATATCTATTCTCGTAGGCCCATCTATGATATTTTAACACAAAAATCACGGCTAGAAAAAAATATAATTTTTTTGAGAATCCATCTAATTTCAATAAAACAGCTGATCAAATCAAGAAAACTTTTCAAAAATCAGCTGTTTTCAAATCAAGAAAGTTCCTTATGTTAAGTCATATGTTAGAATTATTTCCAAACATGTGATAGGAGTCTATTATTATTTTAAACTGCTGACAAAAGGCGATAAATTTGAACATTTTTCTAATACTGTTATTGATTTTTTTTCGTTTCATTAGAATATTTCCCATGCTTTGATAAGTCAAACTAATAGTATATATGCCACCCATGTTCTACTACGGAGTCTTAAGAATTCTATTCAGAGCTGATAAGATTTATTAATGATTAATTCATTTTATTTATTCATTCGGAAATACTGTACAATTGAATGAATTCCATATTCGAACAAAATGATGCTCTAAACAGTCTATACCGTATTACTGCTTGTCCATGGTTTAACTGCCCTTCCATTCTTCACATTTTAGAACTTACTTAATTCTATTGAATTCAATATGAAATGCGATCAATAGAATACTTATTAGAACAACTGCCAAGAGGCGGAAATTTGAACTATTTTACCATTAGACATTTATCTTGTATTCTTATAAAAAAATTTCTTCATTCCATTCAATTTCCTTGCTTTGATAAGTCAAACTAAAAATATATCACCCGTGCTTCACTATGGGATTTGCGGAATGCTATATTAAGTGGAATCTTTTATATATAGGCCTAACTCATTTGTTTATCTTAATGAGGAAATCCCTTAGTAATGAGGAACCATTTAGTATTGTGTTAATATACGTATTGGTGATATTTATGGTTCCTATTTTGACTTCAAGGCATCCGACTCATCAACAAACTTAAAAATTCCATCATCAAGTTATCTGAGCCGTAAGTAAACTTCAAGAGCTCTCACGCGAGTTCTTCAGCCCATGAGGCATACTAGTTTAATCACCGTTAATTCACCTTGTCAAAGTAAAAAACCTTCAAATGAATAAAGTATTGAAATGTGATAGTAGTAGCAAAATATTCAAATGTACATATTCAAAATAGATATTAGAATCAATAATTATCTCATTATTGTATAAATTTCTTATTCATTAAAACAAAAACATGATCTGGAAATTGCATGCTGATACAACTCAATTGTTGTCAGGTTGGTAGTACCATAAAAATCGAAAACTTTCAGCTGCTATTGTTTTCAGATATTGAAAATTTAATCATCAGCTGATGGTTATGTTAAAATTTTCAACGCCTCAATTTCTGGCCGATTAGTCTTGTACTGTGAAATTAGTATTCAATTCTAAGGCCAGTATTACACAATAATATTTTTAGTATCATAGTTGATCATTTTATGGAAAGAGATGAAAATATGATTCCGTATTTACATATCTTTCCATATGATCAGATATAATCATAGAACTATTATCGTGTAATACCAGCATAATTAAAGAGCTGCTGACCTGTTAAATTAAAAAAAAAACGCCATTGAAATTTTCCATAACCTCTATGATATCATTGCCTCATAATGCCTCATAATTGTCTCATTGCCATGATAATAAATTGAAACTTGATTCATGAATTTGAACATTAGTGATATTTTCAGGCAATAAAATTTGATGCAAATGATGTGTCATCTAGTTTTGTGAATGAAGATATTGAAACTCAAGGCTTTTCAATAATTTATATGCTTCCACACTCTATTTGGATTGAATTAGTTTGCCGTTGCTACAAGATGTCGTTATCCAGGCTAATCACGGCGTTAAAACTTAACGAAGTTACGAACAACCGGCCCTAAGTATGTTATATTAATCAAATAATAGATGATGATAATAATCATAAAATAATAATAATACTAATAATAATAATAATAATAATAATAATAATAATAATAATAATAATAATAATAATAATAATAATAATAATAATAATAATAATAATAATAATAAAAATAATAATAATATAATAATAATAATAATAATGGTTTCCAATTGAGTAGAACATGAATATTTTGTCAACACACCTTGTTTGTGATAAATACTTCAGAGTTCAACAGAGATTTAGTCCTACCTTATGGTATATTCTGAGTAGTACAGAGTGGTTCAAAGAAACGGGAAGTTTTCAAAAAACGTGCATGTAAGTAAACAAAATAAAATCATTAGTTTATTGATGGAAATAGTAAAGTTGTTGCCATTTACAGTTCTGACAGAGAAAAATCAATTTTTATTATGGTACGTACTTGAGAAGACAACCATTCAAATTTGTGTATCCTGGAAGCGAACAGTAAGAATTGAGTAGTAACGTTTAGATGTAAGCATGAAACTTTAAAGTACTTGTGTGACTACTCGAAAATTGAAGTATATGCTACACGCTGAAACATAGTCTGCCCAAGCAAAGAAGACCCTCAGGTAAGATGAGAGAATTACTTCAGCTCGGTCAATATTGGTTCTAGAATTGTTGATTTGGTCTCCATCGTAGGAAACATTCTGATCCACAATTTGAGACCAAATGAATTATTTTTTCAACCAATTGATTGAGCTGAAGTCATTTTCTCATCTTGCCAGAGGGTCTTCTTTGCTTGGACAGACTACGTTATACGATAATTGAGTTGTAAATACAGTATAATGGATTCAAGAAGAAATTGCTGCAATTCCCGATGTAGTTCTTTGACGTGCCTTGCGAAATCTCACTGTTTCCTTTCACGAATTCATACATACATTTGAATGGTTGTCTTCTCAAGTACGTACCATAATAAAAATTATGACCTAGTGTGATTGCTTACCACATGGACATGTGGAGTAGTTATACTGAAAAACTCGCTTACCATCTTCCCTTGGAAATCGGAGCCTGGGGGAAAGGTGGACAAGTAACTCCTTTGAAAGGAAATAAATAATAATAATACTAATATGAATAATAATAATAATAATAATTATAATAATTAGAAATCGCTGCAATTCCCAATGCAGTTCTTTGACGTGCCTTGCAAAATCTCACTGTTAGCTTCCACGAATTCATACACACGTTTGAATGATTGTCTTCTCAAGTACGTACCATAATAAAAATTAATTTTTCTTTGTTAGAACTCTTAATGTAAACAACTATATCCAGCAATAAACTAATGATTTTATTTTGTTTACTTACATGCACGTCTTTTGAAAACTTCCCGTTTCTTTGAACCACTCTGTACTACTCAGAATATACTATAAGGTAGGATTAAATCTCTGTTGAACTCTGAAGTATTTATCACAAACAACGTGTGTTGACAAAATATTCATGTTCTACTCAATTGGAAATTAATTAAAATCTAGTAGGGAATGAACTAGACTCTAGTTCAAGTTTGACAATGCGTAGTTGATTATTTTGTCAATCACTTCCGTTACGGCTAATCTCCTTTGCCCCAGGAGAACAATTTTCTGAGCATGCCCTTCCCAGCGGTACACGTGCTCCTGCCGAAACAAAATTTGATTAATTTTTATTCATATATGATTGAAAGGTGCTATGCTCACCAAGGAAATACCTTTCACAAGATTCAAAATGCCAGTTTCATTATAGATAGAGCCACCTGTGTGTCACAGCATAGCTTTGAAAGCTATTAGAATTAAATAAGAGGAAAAATCAGGCTTTCCAATGATGTATGGGAACAGCCTATTGGAAATTATTTTACCATTGAAAAATATGTGGGAAAGTTATTTTATGCACAGAACTAGTAGCATAGGCAGCTATATAGTCATAGCAGGGACAAACCCAGAAATTAATTTCGGGGGGTGATATGGAATCATAATCGAACCCATGAAAATCTTTTACAGGGGGGGCGGTGATGATTTTTGCTTGTATGTAGTATTCATTTATATATCTCTATTTGTATTTAATTCGCCTTCACCCCTACCCAACAAACATTATCGTATTTTTCTTCCGTCTAGTAGAATAAGAAATGGCTTTTGTTCATTAGAGTAAAGTATTAATGAAGAATCAACCCTCCTTTGAGAGATTGACTGTCGTTAGTAAAGACAGTCAGTCGTTTCCCGTCTCTGGAGGAATGGTAATTGTTGCATTACACTCTAACTGATTAACTGCATGTTATTAAATAAGAGGTTATTAAATAAGAACTGCATGTTATTCAGAGGTGTTCTGCATCTTCACTTGGCTGTTGGGAGGGCTGAGAGGGCATTCTGGCGCGGTGAGGGTGGCTTCGGCTCGGTCGGTGTTGGTTCGGGGACTGTGGGTTCTATTCAGAATTTGTGGCTTTTGGGCCAGTATTGGCCGGGTTGGAGTCGTTTTCCCGTCTTGCCAGAGTGTCTTCTTTGCTTGGATGGACTCTATAGTTTGGTGAATATGAAACTGGCAACCAGCTGGTAGGCATAGGCCCTTCATAGGGCTGTTGTGCCATTGACAAACAAATAATATTAATGAAAAATCCATTCATCAATTATTGTAGATTAATTTATTTGAACAAGAGCTATTGGTATTTTGTAGTTGTTGTTTATTGTATTGGACAATTTTCTAATTGAGCGTTCATCAAATGCAGGCTGTGCTGAACGTTTTTTGATTTGAAAGTTTCTCCTGTCATTGAATCGATATTGTAATATAGCTGTGCTCTGGATACTTAGTATTGCGATGTGATTTGAAAATAAGCAGTAAATTTGATGATTATACCTCAATTCTAAGAAATGTTGATTGATAATTCTATTGGGGGAAGAAGTTTTAGATTCGATGGATCTGTGTTTTTATTCCATAAGTATATTGGGTTTTCTTGAATAAATAAAATTGTAGAAATTATATCGAATAACATAAAAATTTAAACCTACTAGACACTGAGATTTATTCTGTGACAGTTTATTCAATACATGCCAAAAATCTACCCAAATGTAACTGTGAATAACTAGTAGGGCTGGACATTTGAATAATTCTGTCCTGAAGCACTTCCCATGTAAGACTTTACTCTCCGGAGTAAAGTGTTGAGAAGGAGCGCTCACAAGATGCTGTTGTAAAAGGAATCGTTGCACCAATCTTCAACATTCCATGGAACATTTTATAAGACAAAATATTCTTATTGCACTTGTTCAAGGAAGAAATGAAATAATACTGTATTTAAGCTTGAGATGCTTGGTTTCAATCATTTCCTTCTTTACAGGAATTTACCCTGTGAGGAGAGAAATTTTTTAAAAAAGTGACCTGAAACTATATTTTTAGAAGTTTTGAGCAATATAATTGGTGAAAAATTTGGTAATGTTTAGTATCCTACAAAGTGCATTCAATCTAATTTAAGATGAGCCCGAATTTTGGGGGGAAGGGATATATCCCCTCAACACCCCCCCCCCCATGAGGTCGCACCTGGGTCATAGTCATGGAATTTGCAAGAGATTGAAAGGGTCTTTTGTACCGTTAGTGCAACGGAATATCCCCAACCTGCTAAAAATGGGCGGAGCTTTACACAGCAAAGTAGCCTAGATAAACTCATGTCTATATGTATAGTTGAATAGGGAAGTGTCAGTAGCCTGAAATTTTGTTCCAATTTTAAAAAAGTTAGGATTACTTTCTGTGAAAGAGAAAATTAGATAAGATCTGCAAATTTTACATGTTGTTGATGAATCTGTACTTATAATAAACTAGCCGGCAGGCTCGATTCGCTCGCCTTCTCCGCCTAGCCAGGGGGCTCCGCCCCCTGGACCTCCGAAATTCTCTGTCAGTGTCAGCTGAAACAAACAGGCTCGCTCCGCTCGCCTGCAAACGCATTATTAACAACACTTTGTAACACAACTTTATTAACACCACTCACTAACGCACCGTTCAATAAGTCACTGCAAACTGAATGGTATAGTTCGGCCAAGAACAGAAGAGCCTTTGGCAACATGGCTGCCATTCACTGCTGCCAGTAGTTGAAATGAAAATTGTTCCTTCATAACCAACCGCTTTGTCACCGAGATAACAATTGTTCCTTTATAACCAAATTTAGGAAGAAATAGTACAGGCTCAGCCGATTTTTTTCTGTCCTAGTTCATAATTATTTTATGATTTGTGCTATCATCTGTGTATTAATGAAAAAAAAAAACTGTTGTCTTATTGCTGAATAGTTGACAGTCAATTCATTCATCAGCCGAACTAAAAATAAACATTTTCTTCCGATTGGTTTTCGAAAAAATCAAGAAAACGCCGAAAAACTATAGAAAAACTAGAAAATTGACGAAATTTGGCGTAACCTTGGGAAGTTTCGAAAACCCATTCTTAGTAGGCGTCTAGAGGTCAAAGTGAACATGTCTGCCAAATTTGAACGCATTCGGTTCGTGGATTTTTAGTTCTGCTGATGAGTGAATCAATGCCATTTCGCTTTTATATATAGAGGGTTATGTTCAACTTTGACAAAAAAGGCTTGATCACACGGTATCAATTGTATAGATATTGAAGGAATAGTATTGTAAAAGATGGGCCTATTCGCTGTGTGCAAGTGGGTGGAAAGGATATTTTTGGCGATCGAGGCGCTATTGGCGGATCATTTCGGCGAAAAATTGATCGAATTAACATTGGAGGAGATAGGGCTAAACCTAAAATAATGTCCTGGAGAATTTGTTGTGTTCTGGATTGTAAAAATAAAACACGCAATGAAAATTTCAAGTTCTAAACTTTTCCAGTTGCCATACATAAGTTTCATCAATAAAAAGAATGGTTCACTGCATTGAATAAATGTTGATAGGTGAAGCTAACCTAATTGTTTTGTTTATGTGCAAAAGAATTTATCGATCAAGTAGGACCATGGAGTGCTCCATTCTAACCTGTACATGAGGTAATGTACATGGATAGTTTTTATGTTAGTTAATCTAATAAGCTGTTACTATCAACGCAAAAACTCTATTAATTATGTTTTAATAAGGAATATTCATATCACTCAATTTTTCAAATAAATGTGAGCTTGCGCCAATTTTTCATTTTCATGTAAGATAACTTATCAGCTCTTATCTCAAAGTTTTTGTCGACTCTCAAATACATCTGTTTGCGGTTGTCTGCTCTCGCATACTTGAAAACTAGGATTTTTCTAATATAATGAGCTATGATACTATCAATAACTAACATTCCTATCCTAAATATCATGTTCTAATTACTGAGAAATGCATGAAGCGGCAAATAATACCATTCTAATTATAAATGCGTTTTTCCCATTTAGCGCTATGCTTTGTATGCTAAAACGCGTAGAAAAGTACACACGATAATCCACCAGAGCGCAGCACGGTAGATGCTCATAGCGAATAGTCAGTCCAAGCAGAAAATACATTCTGGCAAGATGGGAAAATTACTCCAGCTCGGTCATTTTGGGAGAAAGACCCTTTAGACTTTGATGTCTGTGTTTTTGCCCTTTATTGTATAATTTCTCGATATGAATTAATAATAAATTGAGTGAAAGACGATTCCAAGTTGAAATTTTCCGATTTGTCTGATATATTGCGTCTGAATTTTGTGAGACTGGGAGTGTACAGTTCCAAGCAAAGAAAGCAGGTCTTCTAATTATATTGAATCAATACTTCTCGGTCAATATTGGTTCAAAAAATATTGGTTTGGTCTTGAATAGTGGATCAGAATGATTCCTACGATTACAGCTCTAGTGATTTTTGTTCAAAAATATATATTTATGATCAATATTAATAATATAAAATTATAATTATTCCTCAAATTGTATGGTAGAAATTTCCCTACAATATTTCGAACGAGACCTATAATTTTCGAATATTTACGGAGCTGGAGTTATTTTCTTATCTTGCCAGCATGTCTTCTTTGCTTGGAACTGTACAACCCCAGTCTCCCAAGATTCATTTATCAGACGCAATACGTCTAGCCCAATGAAATTGTCATCAAATTGTGCCTCGACCAAACAAAAATCCTGTTAATTGATTTTATTGTCTTAATCGGTCCATCTGGGTGTTAGTGAGAGTAATCCATGGTTTTCCACCAAAATATCTGGAGGCATAACTTTTGGGAGCCTAAAAATCACGAAATTTTCGGACTTTTTTCAGTTTTTTCACAATATCTCAGAAACCGTTTTTCTATCGATATTTTTATTCAATACTTTCTTAAAGAGCATAAAATTCCCTACAATTTTCATCCCCTAAACGTTTTTCTATCTCCAACAGGAAGCGAGTTATAGCTTGTCAAAAATTGCTAATTTTTGTAAACTTTGCGAAAAATCGCTAAATCTAGGTATTTTTCGCTTTTTACATCTTATTAAGCCGTCTTTGGTATTTGTAACTTGTAACGTAGATTCTATGGTTGAGTAAGGGAAGTGTCGTTATCCCTTCCATTTGAATTTAGGCTTCAATGGGTTATATGGAGCTCGACAGCATATGGGTAGCATTCCTAAGCGTCGGCTTGAGCTGTGCAGCTCTAGCTGCACGTCTATGGCTTTCCAGATTATATAGATTAATAATTATAAAGGCCTATATATAGCATATAAATATATATGATGCATCTCTAGTTATAAGACTAGATATGAGACGGCTCGAGACGCGCAGCTAGGAGTCCTCCAGCTTGATGATTGTGCTGCGCAGCTTGAGCCGTCGCTTAGGGTTCTTCTTGTGCCTCCCCACGTAACGTTCATACACAACTTTTTCCAAGAATAGACTTATTGTGTTTAAATTTTTTATCATGTCAAGCCTTTTCATTTAGCCTAACTAGGTGCGGAAAATTGACGTTCAAAAATGAAAGGATTGAATGTGTGAACCGCTCCAAATATTTAGGTGTAGTTTCAACACCAATTCATTTTGATTATCCCTTAATTACGGTAGGTACACCAAGTTGATTATTGAAACTGAACTAACACATCTTTCCGAGTACTGTCTTAGGCTGCATTACAATTACATTGGAAAGATTATAAGAATGGAAGAAGAACGGTTATTTGGAATTTCTATTCCAAAAGTAGTCTAATATAAAAAAGAAGCTTTCTAGTTTGAAGATTTGAGAAAGTTGCGGAATGATAGTGGTATAAGCTATGATAACGAGATCAAATTCGGTGTTACATTAGGGCGCTGGCTGCTCTTGCCCACGAAACAGGTGAAGTGCCCGTATCTTTTTCTGTACAGCACTTCACCTATTTCTTGGGTACGGGCCGCCAGTGCATTAGGGGTAACTATTCATTTGACCAGTTATGAGTCGTATCCTGTTATTTGGTGAGTCAATGCAATATTGAAATTTGTACATTGTTAAAAATTAGCAACTGATTCGGTTCAATAAATACCTCGACTTCACTGATCAAGTGAACTAACTCCTACCTAAGAAAGTTATTTCATACTTTGGAACAATACATAGGGATGAATTCTTGCAGGACCCTCAAGCGAGGCATTTCCGTACTCTATACAAATCCCAACTGGCGGCTCGTGCCTACGAAACAGGTGAAGAGCTGTACAGTAAAAGATACGGGCACTTTACCTGTTTCGTGGGTACGAGCCGCTAGTGCGAAGTCCCACAAATATCACAATTGGGTGGAAAAAGTTATATGAAGAAAAACAATTTAGACATGTGGATGATGAAATGGGTGTTTGAATCAAAAGGGCGAGCTGATAGACCTGATAAGCCATGGATTGATTATGATGAGAACTTTACTTGTTTCATGTACAATTTGAAGAAGGTAGAGGACCTTTATCACTTTAATGTCTGATGCCCTTTTTTAAAGAAATAGAGAATTAAACCGTTATGGGCGGCAGTGCTGTAAGAGGAGTTGTTTGAAATATCATAATAACTATTGCTATAAATTTTTCAAACATTTCATCAACATTCTGCATTCAGTATAGACTAACTCAAAGTTATTTAATCAATTAAGTTTCTTACTTGTGTAATTTATAGTTGGCTATAATGAATTTTATTCAACTTAATATAATTAAAATCAAGAATGCAAGCATAAATACCATGTTATAATGTTGTAATTAGATGAAGCAATCTAATCAGATCTAATCTAACTACACACCTCGTTCCTTTTCAGCCGTCCTCCTCTGGAACCCCTGAGGTCAGAATGACCTGGCTACCATACAAGAAATAACTATTTATTATTTTTCATCCATTACAAGCCTCTACGTTGTCACTTACGATGTATGAACATCGTGTTAACTCCCTTATCACGATAAATAATACCAAAGACGGCTTAATAAGAAGTAAAAAGGGGAAAATACCTAGATTTAGCGATTTCTCGCAAAGTTTACAAAAATTAGCAATTTTTGACAAGCTATAACTCGCTTCCTATTGGAGATAGAATAACGTTTAGGGGGATGAAAATTGTAGGGAATTTTATGCTCTTTAAGAAAGTGTTGAATAAAAATATCGATAGAAAAATCGGTTTCTGAGATATTGTGAAAAAACTAAAAAGGTCCGAAAATTTCGTGATTTTTAGGCTCCCAAAAGTTATGCCTCCAGATATTTTGGTGGAAAACCATGGATTACTCTTACTAACAACCTAATGGACCAATTAAGACAATAAAATCAATTAACAGGATTTTTGTTTGGTCGGGAGTACTATTTGATTGGGCTAAAATAGCTACGTTGTCAGATTGTCTGAAATTGAAACTTCTTAGAAAGCAAACCAAGGAGGTTCATGGAGATGACATAATATGATATTATCCTATTCAACCCATTATAAATATTTGTCTCCACTTTTTCTCCAAACTTGTAACTGGTTTTATTGAATTCCTCAGCTAATTTTACATGTGAATTGATTATTTTAAAACCCCACTAAAGCCTCTAAAAAATTAGAAAAATCAATATATTTTGAAAAATCTCAATTTTCCGCCATTGTTATCTCGGTCACAAAGCGTTTTTGGGGTTTGGTCCCATGGAACTTTTTTGTGTACTTGGTATAAGCAATCAGCCTGAGAAGTATTTCACATTCCTCCCGAAACACTCTGTATAGGCTAACAACTTCGTAAAACAATTATTCTTAATGATTTTATACTGTCAAAAGTTATCAGGATGGTGTGTAGTATAAATGTGAGTTTTTCAGTAACTTTTCTACTTCAACCCTGAAATTATACAACTCACGTTTCTGATGAAAAACATTCACAAAGTATGAAAATGAGAAATAATTACATTACGTTGAGATTTTTTATGTAAATCTATTGTTAATGAACAATCATATTTTAGAGGCTCATCAGAAAGCTTGGTTTAATAAAGTCCAACTTTTCTGCAAAAAACATTCAGTGATAAGAAGTTCCTAAAATTCTTTTTTTTAGAAATTATCTTCTTTGCTTGGATTCTACAAAAGTTCTCATTACTTCTCCGAAGTCAATTCAGTAAATTCAGACTTAATAGCCATTGAGTTGCGTCAGCGTACACGTGTGATACTATGAATAATACTTCATAACACTGGGAACGTCGGTCGCTACATTGTTATTGTTGGATATTTAAAGTTTAGTTGGTCTATTTTATTTTGAAGATAAATAAATATTTGCTGCTAGCTGCACAAAAATTTCTCAATCGCTTGTCCGATCATATTTTATCCACGCTCGTGTGTGCGCTTCTTAAAATTTTGCGTACCCCAAAATTTGGCGCCCTAGGCCTGGGCCTAGTGGAAAATGCTGTACTAATCCGAAGTGTATGCCTGTTTCGTGTATTGATACTCTGTGGAAACTCCTATTTGTAAGATACTTATCCAAATTACCCTGTACATAACAGAACACATAAAGTACGTACATTGAATACAGAGTCAAAATTTTAAAGTTTACAAACAGAGGCTTGCAGTGAGTATTGTATGTCATTTCCCCAACTATCCTTACTGCTTTTTTTAAGGATAAAGATAGATTTTTCCTTCACACCATTTCCCCACAAAATGATACCATACATGATGATGCTTTGGATGTGCGCAATACATACGTTTAGGAGGACAGAAGAATCCACTGTAACACTTGGTCTACGAATCATATACATTTCTTTTGGCAATGTGCCTAGGTGATAAAATAGTGATAAATAGTCTAGGTGAGCATCCCAAGATAAACTTTGATCAAAGTAGAGCCCTAAAAATTCCAGAGGAGGTTCCTCCATATCTCTAAAAAAACTTAAGTTCAAATCAGCTGTCTTGTCATTGTTAAAGATTGTCATGTTTGGATCAATGAGCATTGCTGATGTCTCGTATCAACGAGCTTCCTTTCTGTATCAATTTTGGACTCTGTAGCACTACTGCGTACAGCGTATTAGAAATCATCTGGGTAAAGTGGTCTTACATTGACAGGTGACTTCATCAAGAAAGGAAAAATCCCTATTTGGAGAAACCCCCATGAACATAATGTGTACCTCATGAACATAATCTTCCATTTCACTCCGCTCTCATAATAGGACCGGACCGTTGCATAAACTTTTATTAAGAAAATTACTGAGAAAGGATTCACTTCTTTGAAATTTGAAACATATGGGAAGGCTATTAAACTGCTCTAGATCCTATTTCGGAAAATGGCTTATTTTCAGAAAATGTCTTTGAGGGACCCTTTATTAGTTGACTGCATAATAATATTATTCACTTTTTAAATGGTTGTGAGGGTGATAGTGGTGTAGTTTTTTATATTGAATAAAAAGATGAAATGTTGTCAAACCAATTATTTGAAATATATATTTTTAAATGAATCCGTGGCTTAATAAACTTATCTTCCCTTTCAATTTAGCATAAATATTATTAATATATCATTGTTTGATAGATGAAAAGTGAATGCATTTCCTACTAGAATGAACTAGTTGCTTCCCCAAACTTGGAGTACGGCACAGGTGAGCCCAGAATCAGATTGGGACACATCAGCTATTTGCCTCGAATGCCACTTGATATCTTTTGTCAGCACATAATCAAAGTCTCTCCACAAATCATTTCCGCATTCAACACTGTTGCAGCTGAAATAAATAACGAACTAAGCTAAAAGCACCAGTAGTGGCCATGTTTAAGAACTTTTTATAGTTTTTGCAGAATTGTGAGTCCATTTCATCATTTTATCTCATCTTAAACTTAATGAACATGTAGCCCAGATCCTTCTTGATTGACTCGTCCCTTAAAATGGCTTATATCTCAATTCACAAAATAATTATAAACTTTTCGTGGAACTCGATTTTGATTCTAAAGTGGCCACTATGATTCAATAGTGGCCAGGTACTGATTCTATAGTGGCCACATGATTTTCTATGCTTATTCACAATTCAATTTCTCAAGCTGCTTGTTGCAATCATTTAAGTAAGCTAATAATTTTACATTCCAAAACGTGATTATAATGCCAGGAATAATAATAGGTTATATTAAAATGAGAGATAAGTTCCGAGAGATAAGGGAGCAAAACAATTTGCGACCGATCAGCTCGACAGCTATCAACTATCAACCTCATTTTTTTGCGTTTGAAAAAAAAACCAGTCACATTTACGCTTCCAATCGTGTTTCTACTTGAATGTAATATATCTGTTCAATGATAATACAAGTTTAACCTATTTAAAACCCTCTTGAACAAAATTACTGTCTTTGATGATAGAACTACGGTTACCTGTTCACCTGCCTGGTTGAAAAATTGAATTCAGATGAATTTTATTTGTTTAAAATGTGGATTTAAGCTTACAATTATTAACAGTCACTTATTATACAGCATACTTGATGAATGAGAAATAAATAAAGTATTTTTGCAAAAAATTATGAAACTAATAACAATGCTTGAAACCCTTGAAAAATATAGTTTCAGAGTACTTTTTCTGAAAAAATCTGAGAAATAATTCTCCAGTCCACCATCATTAAAAGCTATTTTTGTTTATAACCGTGGCAGGAAGTATGAAATTGTAGATACAGTATTGCTAAGCTGTGTTTTGATAGTGAATAATAAATTATTGTGATACGTTATATGCTTTGACAGTTCGCACTACCGAACTACCAAAATTGGCAGTTTGGCACTGCACATATTTTATGCTCTCTTGAATTTGTATTTTTTTTTAACTTGGACTTAGTATCGAATTGATTTTATATAGGCTATCATAACCATTTTATGCTCAAAAAATATGCATTTCATTATTTGATAGACCATAAAAAGGACTTCTAAAACGCAATTTTCGAGTAAACTTTTACAAATTTATCGGGGCCCCTATGAAAAAGGCCTTCAAAACGCAATCCAGGCAAAAAATTGAAAGAAAATACTTACCATGTGTACATCTTTCTGATAACCACATAATTATATGCTTTCGGAATTTGAGTGATGGAGATCGCTAAACATCTGATTCACAAATAAACACATCAAAGCTAGATAACTAGATAAAAAGTATATAGAAATATAGTGAATTTTTTCATCAAAAATGAAAAATGAGATTTAGATAAAAAGGTACCCAATTTTTTTTCCAATGGAAGCAGCCATCATTACTCTTTTTTTTGAAAATGAAAATCGAAATTTCTCAGATTAGCTTGATATCTAGGTTAAAGAAAGCACTGACCTGGTAATTTTGGACACATAATATTAAAATGCTCTTCTTAACCATAATAATATGCTGGAAAATTCCGATAGAAGAAGTAGGCTACTTCAATCTTATCTCAATGAAAGAAAACATAATGATTTTTTGGTAAAATATGAAAATATTCTAGATTCTCTTGATATTTGTGCTGAAGTTTAAAGAGAGCTTGATTGTTGAATTTCATAATATTATTTGCTTGTTTCCTTTAGATTATTATGTGAGAGCTCTTTGAGGATAATAGTGAAGGGAATTCTATTAAGTGGAGCACCATGACAAATTACTGACTATTTCTTTATAAATTGGAGGATTCAAACATAATTCATTCATTTATTCACAAATTAAATAATGTGGAGGCAAACAGATAATCAAGAAAGAAATTCATGAATGTATTATCTCTATGGAATACTCTCGAGCAAACTAGTCTCATTTCAAATTAATTAATCCATTTTATTAACTAACTAGCCGCCAGCCAGGGGGCTCCGCCCCCTGGACCCCCGACAGTATCAGCAGTATAAGTAACTCGCTTCGCTCGCCTGCAAAACCTCTGTCAGTGTCAGCTGAGACAAACAGGCTGCATGTTCCGTTCAGAAGGGATTCGAAATTCATTGAGCACACCATTTATACACCTAATCTGTTTACCTAATTTCAACATTTTCTGCTAATTTGTTCTAGAAAAATCTAAGAAAAACTCCGAAAATTCAAAAAATAGTAAAAATAGTATTATTTGAATGCGTTCGTTTCAGTAGATTCATAGCTCTTCCATTTCGCTTCCAAAAGCTACTGTGTATTGGTCGTATGAAGGCGGTAGATATGCAACCCGCAACAATCTACAATTTTTAAACCTGATACTGGCGTAATCTTGAACGGATTGCGAAAATATTTCAACACATTTCTAGACCTTATCCGAACCTGCTCACCAAATATCAACATTTTCCACCGATTGGTTCTCGAAAAAATGAGGAAAACGCCGAAAAACTCTAGAAAAACTAAAATATTTGACGTATCCTTGAAGAGTTTTAAAATCCGTTCTTAGCCCGCGTCTAAACGTCCAACTAAACATGCCTGCCAAATTTGAACCCGAATGCGTTCAGTGGATTTTTAGTTCTGGTGATGAATGAATCAGTCAGTGAATGAATCAGTCATCAGTCAGTCAGTGCCATTTCGCTTATAGGCTGAGGCCGCACTGCCGGTGGGTAGAGCCTGGAGGATGGAGGGTAGTTGGTAAATCTATTGGACATACATACCATCCACAGTAATACATCGTATGAATGGTATGACGTCATACTTTTTTGAGGTTATATTGTCCATAGCTAAGAATTTCACAATGTAATGAACACATACTATTCATACAATGTATGACTGTGGATGGTGTGTATGTTCTATAGATTTACAATCTAGCTTACACCCTCCACGTTAATATAAATCATTTTATCATTTAATCATATGTCATACGTCATATTGTTTTTTTGAGGTTATGTTGTCCATATTTAAGAATTTCAAGATGGCGGCTGAACACATACCATTCATACGATGTATTACTGTGGATGGTGTGTATGTTCTATAGATTTACTAACTACCCTCCACCCTTCAGGCTCTACCCACCGGCAGTGCGGCCTCAGCCATATAGATATAGATTGACGCCGAATTCAATAAAATGTTGCTTTCAAGTTTCAGTGTCGGATAGATTCAGGTCTAGTGGAAACAAAAGCCTCTACGTGGCCTATTAGCCAAGATATAATAAAAAATCTGTTACAAAACATATTTTCGTATATTCCGTAACGAGGAATTGACGCTCGGTACTGTGGGATTTTTCTTATCAAACCACCTCGACCCTTCTAAAAACGGAAGCACTGCAAGCGCTTCCCACTGCGCACCTTTCTCTCTTCCCCGCTTCCCTCCTAAACAGTCAGTCAGCGAGAGCTTCTCGACTGAGGGTGGAAGCTTGATCGAGCATAAATACCAGGTCCCAGCGTCAGGACCTCACACTGTGTCGATCTTTTGACCGGGTCAAGTGCTCCAGCTTGAGAGTGACACCTTCTATAGCCAAGTTTTAAGTACTGTATGTACTTGTTAGACTTTGTGTCCTCTCTAGACCAAGGCAAGTTTTCTTTTTCGAGAGTTATACCTGCTCTAGCCAGGTTCTAAGTATTTGATATACTTGTTATTTGAGACTCACCATCCAGCTTCCTCTCTAATCTTGAGACTGTTCGCTTGGGTGATTCATTGGGTAACTTTATTTGGGAGGATACTGTTGAATAACCTAACCTCCCTTGCCTTGACTAAATATGTTCTTCTTTAATACCTTCCGGCTGTGGCTAAACCCACGGCTAATCTATCCTTTCCTTTGATATTTTAAATGGCTGTGGCTCATCCCATGGCAAATCTAACCTCTTGTATAACATCTTAATTTGCTGTGGCTACACCCACGGCTAATATATCCTTGAGTTATCCTAAAATCTATCTTCTGGCCGTGGCTAAACCTACGGCTGATCTACTCCTTCCTTTAAAATCTTAACTGGCTGTGGTTAAACTCACGGCTAATCCATCCTCTCCTCTAACACCTCAATCGGCTGTGGCTAATACCACGGCCAATTTACCCTCCAAATAATCCCAAAATCTTCCTGCTGGCTGTGGCTGACCCCACGGCTAATTTATCCTCTCTTTTAACACCTCAATTGGTTGTGGCTAATACCACGGCCAATTTACCCTCCAAATAATCCTAAAATCTTTTTGCTGGCTGTGACTAATATCACGGCCAATCTACCCTCCAAATAATCCTACAATCTTCCTACTGGCTGTGGCTAACCCCAGCCTGTGGCTGATCCATCCTTACATCCAACACCTACTGGGCTGTGGAAGTAATCACGGTCCCTTCACCTTCAATTAATTATTATCATTAGGAGATATATTCCAAGTTATGAGCAAGAAATTGTCATTCAAGTTCTAAAGACGTTTCTGTCGATGACAAAGTCGAAAAAGAGGCGAAGACCTCAGTCTGAATCTTTTTCTCCACGTCCGAACCTACTCCATTTCCTGACTGTAGCTGGTTGTCCAGATATAAAAATACACCGGGTATCTTCAAGAGGCCAGGTAGGCGAGCTGAATCTCGTAATAAATTATAGCACTTTAGTTCGTCTAAACTCAAGTTTACCTACAGAGCCTACAGAGCCTACAGTAGCCTACAGAGTAACTAGAGAAAAAGTGTAGAAATGTTACAGGTAAACTCTCTACTTACCTTACAAAAGTGATACTGAAGATAACCAAAATCACAAAATACTTGCAAAGACTTTCTTTTTCCATTGTGAATCAGACTATTAGAACAATATCGATTGGCTTCATCGGAGTCTTCCACATACACTGAGCTGACAACAACAACAACTTACAGGTGCCTCACAATAATAATTTTATTCAAGAAAAATAGTATTCATGAGGCTCTTGTTGCGTCATTGACATCTAACATAGAATAATACATTTATCGTTTTGTGATTGATATTTACAAGAAACATGAATGATTTCAGAATAGTGTTTTAGTTCTATGACACGTTTAGACCGGAATGTTAATAAAACATTTGTAAATAACTTCTTCGAATAACGTATAGACTTATATATTATATAACTTATTATATAAAAGTTATTAACAAATGTTACTAACATTCCAGTGTAAACGTGGCCTTAGTGTTGTTGATGATGTTTTGAAATCAATATTTTATTTTATTTTATTTATTCATCATCACACAACATCATACATTGAGTTGGACTCATTTGATTGGTGACTTGTCATATTTCTAAAACTGAGTTACATACAATACTAGAAATTACACATAAGTAATTCACAAAACATAAAGATTTAGTAAAATCTAAAAATCGACATTATTTATGGAACACTCTGAATTATTGATGATGGAAATTTTGATTACTTCAAGTTATTAGAATTCTGAGATTTTATATAGGGTTTTCTCTAGCAACATTTTTCTGACTGCTTTTTTGAATGTAATGACTGAGTTTAAATTTCGAATGGCTGTTGGCAGCCTATTAAAAAGCCTCATTCCTGAGTGAAATGGAGTTTTTTCAAATGCTACATTCCTATATATTGGATATTGAATTATGTTTCTATTTCGAGTGTTATGTTGGTGATTGTCTGAGCAAAATTGGAATTTATTGATGTTAACTTTAACAAAAACTGCTAGCTGATAAATGTAAATGGAAGGAAATGTGAGGATGTTGAGATTTTTGAAGTGTGCTTTACATGAGTTTCTAGATCTCAATCTACAAATTACTCTCAATATCTTTTTTTGCATGATGAAGATTATTTGGCTGTCCACAGAATCACCCCAAAGTATAGTACCATAGCTCAAATAGGAGTAGACGGTTAATAATGTGCTTCTATCATGTGAGTGAGAAAGAGTTGAAATTACAAAATAGGCTTGGTTCAATTTTTTAGCATAATTTTTGTTTTAAAATTACTATTATGAAAGAACTATAATCTACATGTTTCTCTGTGTTCTCATTTGTGAAAAATGAGGTTATAATCATTGAAAAGTGGAACAACCCTTATTTTGGACTAGGCATGGTTTTCACCATTTCAACAACACTGTATAATCTACATAGGCCTAAATTTTCCTCAAGTTTTAAAATATCCGGTTCAAGAATAAAATTGCATGATTCAGAATAAAATTGCATTATGTTGGAATTATAACTCCTCATAATAACATGTAATATTATATTCTAATTAAAAACAAAGTTATCAAACATTTAAAAATTAGCGACTGACAAAAATAACATTAAAAATAAAAACCAAACATGAATATTATTGTTGGTTCAATTTTTTTTCTTGAGAAAAAAGGTATGGGAGCGTTGCTCCAGGCGTTCCTCCTGAAATCAAGCCCTCTGGTTATTATAGTCTGTCAAAGCAAAGAAGACCCTCTGGCAAGATAGGAAATTGACTCTAGCTCGGTCAATATTGGTTCAAAAATTATCAATGTGATCTTAAATTGTAGGAAACAATCTAGTGATCTACTATTAAGACCACGTTTATGATTCTTCAAGAAATATTGACCAAGCTGGAGTCATTTTCCCATCTTGCCAGAGGGTCTCCTCTGCTTGGACAGACTATATTAATACAACAACTACAAACTTGGAAAAGAGAGCTATTAACTTTCTGGGGCCTGACCTCATGGGCCCTTGGCGACTGCCAGGTTACGACTCAGGGCGGACTGATTGGGCCTGAATAAATAGGTAAGTTATATATATATATATTTAAAATTCAATGGAGTTTTGAAATTCATTCCACTTTTTAGAAATGTATGGTGTGTTTAAAACAATTATAATGATTGAGTAGTTCAAGAAATCAAGTCTAATTCATTCTAGTTGAAAAAAAAAGATAATTTTCATGGGCTAATTATTATGAACTTGCATGATTGATTAAAAAAAAAAAATTACCTAATTTTTCCAAGCCCCTGCCAACAATTTATGGTCCCGGGCCCCAGGCAAATGACCCGAAAAAACCCGTCTGTCTACGGCCCTGGGAAGAAGTATACTTCTTCAGTGATATCTAACAGTAACGGTCAGTTGAATATCTATAAAAGATGCACTCTATAGGTTATGTCCAGTGAAAGAGACTTCAACCCAACCAATTTATTGTGAATATGTGTCAAGTTGAAAAACGGGACTAAGGAGACATTCTGGCCAGATGGGGAAATTACTCCAGCTAGGTCAATATTGGTTTGACAATTGATAATTCAGAATGTAATCTTAGAAAACATTCTGCTTTGAAATTTGAAACCGAATTTGTAATTTTTAAACCAGTATTGACCGAGCTGGAGTCATTTTCCCATCTTGCCAGAATGTCTTCTCTCCTCCACCAGACCATAGCGAGCAACGGTTAGGAAGCCACCTCTAGTGACAGAATATTTCCAAAATATTCGAAGATTCTTTAGACGACATATCAAATTGTACATACGATTTCCGATTCTTATAACTCTCATTTTTCTACTGCACTTCTTCACATTCTCCTTTTTCTCCTTCTCCTTCTTATTTTTCTTCTTCTTCTTCTTCTTCTTCTTCTTCTTCTTCTTCTTCTTCTTCTTCTCTTTCTTTTTTACCTCCCTCTCCCCCTTTTTGGATGAATTATGCTACTTCTTAACCCTCATTAGGGAGATATTTTTAAAGCTTGTCGTAAAGATAGTCAGTCGTTTCCCGTCTCTGGAGGTAATTGTAATTGTTCATTACACTCCGATTAACTGGATGTTATTCAGAGCTGTTCTGCTCCGTCACTTGGTTGAGAAAGATAGCTTATGGTTGAGAGTATCAACGTGCTAACCATACTTCACCCAGTGGCGGCTCGTGTCCCACCGAAACAGGTGCAGTACCAGTATCTTCCACTGTAGAGCACTTCACCTGTTTCATGGGTACGAGCCGCCACTGACGTTACTTCTATCCTAGTTGATGATCATTCATACACCTCTGCTGTGGAGTGAATATAAAACTGGCAACCAGCTGGCAGGCCTTAATGGCTGTTGAACAATAATATTATTGACATATACTATGTACATATTTCTCAATGAACCTGAATAAACTTATAAACGAATAAGTAACTAATAGATGAAATGAAATAAATCAAATACCCTCTCTTAACTTTGAAAGTATTATTTTTACACTGACATGTTTCAAGCTTTCAGCCCACTTATGGCTTACTTAGCTCATTTTCATACTAAAATACTAAAAAGCTAATTTTGGTGCTCATAAGATCTTTTTTCTACAACTGCGCGTAAAACAAGATTTTACATACTGAATTCTCATCGTAAAATAGCCCATTTCCGAGGAGAATCTACTTTTTCGGTCGCTAAGCAACTGCGCATGAGCAGGAGATGTACTTTACGCTTGCTAATCAGCTGTTTTGTGATAAGCTTCAGTCAGTGAAACAAAAAAGATGCAAATTCATGTAGCTTAATTTCCGCCCTCTTCTGTAAAAGCTGAATGGCCGAGGTGGTTAAAGCGGCGATCATTACCTAGTGATGTGATGTTAGCAGGTTCAAATCTGATTCCTGACTAATTTTTTTGGAGTTCATAAAATTGTTTTTTTCTTTCGTATAATTAAAACATATAATGATAATTGAAAATTAATTACTAGTAAGCCCAATGGGCTGAAGAACTCGCGTGCGAGCCCTCAAAGTCAACTTACGGCTTTAATAATTTAAAAATATGAACCACAAATCATACTAATACGATACCTAGATTTATTGAATACTGATGTATGATTCCTTTTGTGAGCATATAGTTATGTACGGTATATTTTGATACATCATTATCCGCAACTCTTCTGCCGCCAATGCACCAATAAAAACGTAGGCCTACTTGTCAAAGACGACTTGACTGCAAGAATTCAGAGTAGACCTATTAAGAACTGAACATAGTTCAGTGAACAATTCTAACAAATTTACAAATATGGTTGTAATAACATTCCCTATTTTTTCTGAAAACCATACATACTATTGAAACTTCGTGGAGAGTCTATCCATTATCTAGGTATGATGGAAAGTCTTAAAATAATAGAAGGGCGAATTAGAGGAAAACTAAGGAGAATTCGGTGTTTAGCCAATGATATGTTCTGTTCTCTTTCAGCTCCAAGAACACCGAGTTAGTAGTTGAGTTAGTTCTTTTTGGAACACTCTGTAGAGTCATATTGATCGCCTCTTGTTCTAAACTCAACAGAATTTGTAAATTATTAAGTGTATCAAATTGAAAACAAACATTGTAGAGATTCGTTCAAGAATGGAATTTTTGATAGTTCAGATAAATCGTATAAATTATTAGAGATCTCCTAGCATTCTTCAAATCCCGTAGAAAAGCACGGCTGACTAATTTATTAGTCTTACTTATTAAAGCATGGAAATCAAATTAAACAACTAACTTCCTTGAACAAGAATACTTTAAAAATAACCAATGGTAAAATAATTTAAATTTGCCGCCTTTTGTCAGCTTTTCAAATAAATAGACTCCTATCACATGTTTAAACTTTGAAATCAATATTAACATATGACTTCGCAAGAAAAAATTTATTGATTTGAGAACATTATTATTTCTCATGATAATATTTTCAAATTTGCCGCTAATATTCAATCAGCTGCTCCACTGTAATCAGATGGATTTTCAAAAAAATTATTCAAGTTCCTTATGACATTTTCCTGCCGTGATTATTGTGTTGAAATTTGATACTTGTCGGAGTATATATACATATATTGTTGCTGAGAGCTTATCCTTTTTTTGCCTGAAAAAGATGAAGGAGTCGGTCGATTTCATTGTCCAACGAACTTGACCTGTATAGAAGTATGAAGAATATATGTTCTGAATTTGAATTTGATTTATTGAGGCGTTCGAAAGTTCTTGTCGAACATACAAACAAACCAACAAACAAACAAACGAACGAACAGACGGACAACGACTTCGGCCTTCGGTCAAAAAAGAACTCACTATCGCTCGTTCAATAATTTTCAAGTTTAACTGGATGGATTCATTTTATTATTCCCATTATCACCAGAGAAATTTAATAGAATAGAATGTTAATTCACCAATAAATACATTGCAATGTACATTAGGTGTCGTCAAGGATAGAAAAAATACATATAAATGCTGAATTCATACACACACAAATCAATCCCTATTCAAAGTAATTATTCATCACATCCTCGGACAAATAAAAAAATTCTTCTACGCTATATAATGGGTTTTCCGTTAGCATTTTTTTAACTTGCGCTTTGAAGCGGGCTTGATTTAAATTCCTCACACTAACAGGTAGTTTATTAAAGGCCTTAATTGACAATATTCTGTAATGACGTTGCAGCTTTTTCAGCCTGACGAAAGGAACATTCAAGTGACATGCTTGTCTAGTGAAATGCCTGTGTACCTCAGACCTACATTCAAGATCATCCAATTTATTTCTGACCCTAACCAGAAGTTGCATAACATAAATGCTGAACACAGTCATAACTTCCAATGAGACAAATATTGGACGACAATGAGCAAGGTAGTCAGCATTTGCCATAAGCCTTACTACTTTTTGAATCCGCAGCACCCTTTCAGTATTGGCCGCACCGCCCCACAGAATAAGACCATATTGGATCAAGCTCTGAAAAACCCAAAGTATGACGTTCTCAAATATTCCTGAGGAACAAGAGTTCTCAGACGTCTCATAAGAAAAACCACTCTACTGAGTCGACCGCACAACCAGTCAATGTGACATGTCCAAGTTAGTTTATCATCAAGGATAATACCAAGTAGCTTAGCTGAGGTGATTCCATCTTTTATATTCCTCAGATTAAAAATAATTGACTTGGTTTTTTCCTGATTTAGTAAAAGGTAATTTGCCTGAAACCAAGAAGAAATATCTTTTTGAGCACTAGACATCCTGTCCCTCAATGTATCCAGATCTGCATCACATGAAAGCAATGATGTGTCATCAGCATAGCTGATTATCCCACTGTCCACACTTACTGTTATATCATTTGTCATGATGATAAAAAGCAATGGTCCCAGATTTGACCCCTGCGGAACGCCATATCTTACATACCTTGGATGAGAGAGGACACCATTAACACAAACCGTCTGCCTACGATCTGTTAAGTATGATCTCAACAGCTGATTACTCTTTCCTTAATGCCATAGAATTCAAGCTTAGCCAACAATATATCATGGTCGACAACATCAAATGCACGGCTGAGATCGCACATGGTTAATCCTGCAAGGCTATTCAACTCATAACTCTTCAAAATATCCGTCACCAAACTCTCCACTGCTTCAACTGCTGACCGACCAGACCTAAATCCATACTGGGAAGATGTGAATAATCTCTTGCCTTCAAAATATTCATACAATGACATTGCCAATCCAGTCTCAAAAACCTTTGCAAATATTGATCCTACTGACAGTTTACAGTATAGGCTATTTGACAAATCAAATTAGTTCAACAGGTTATTATAATGTGCAGTTGTAGAAAAAATTTTGTATGTAATTCGCGTGTAAAGCTTCTTTATCGCTCTTGCAAAATTATCACGCTCCGCTATCGCGTCGCGCGATAACTGTTTAGCGCGAGCGATAAAGTCGCGCTTTACGCTCTTAATACATAAATAGCTATAACATGTGTTATCAACTGCGCGTAAAACAAGATTTTTATACATACTGAATTCTCATCGTAAAATAGCCTATTTCCGAGGAGAATCTACTTTTTCGGTCGCTAATCATCTGCGCATGCGCAGTTGAATTACTTTACGCTCGCTAAGCAACTGCGCATGAGCAAGAGATGTACTTTACGCTTGCTAATCAGCTGTGTTGTGATAAGCTTCAGTCAGTGAAACAAAAAAGATGCAAATTCATGTAGCTAAATTTCCGCCCTCTTCTGTAAAAGCTGAATGGCCGAGGTTGTTAAAGCGGCGTTCATTACCTTGTAATGCGGTGTTAGCAGGTTCAAATCTGATTACTGACTAATTTTTTTGGAGTTCATAAAATTGTTTCTTTCTTTCGTATAATTGAAACTTATAATGATAATTGAAAATTAATTATAATTTTCAAGTTTAACTGGATGGATTCATTTTATTATTCCAATTATCACCAGAGAAATTTAATAACAGTTTACCGTAGGCTATTTGACAAATCAAATTAGTTCAACGGGTTATTATAATGTGCAGTTGTAGAAAAATTTTTGTATGTAATTCGCGTGTAAAGCTTCTTTATCGCTCTTGAAAAATTATCACGCTCCGCTATCGCGTCGCGCGATAGCTGTTTTGCGCGAGCGATAAAGTCGCGCTTTACGCTCTTAATACATAAATAGCTATAACATGTGTTATCATTCATATTTGATAATTTATACATATTCAATTTCAATCATATGATGATATTTAGATTTATATTTTTATCATGTTTCAGTGTTATTCCATTCACATTGAAAATGGGCTAAAGCTTGAAATGTCTGTGTAAAAATAATACTTTTTTTACTATAATATTATGTTTTTCTTCTTCCCACTTCAACCTTTTCCCCATTCCTGTTCCACTTTGCTGTTGTTGTTATTTTATTCTTCTTTTTTTTGTTTAATCTTCTCTGCTTCTCCTTTTTCCCCCTTTCCTCTCCCTCTTCATCACCTCCATACTCCTCGTAATAGTCAAATTTTTCTTTCCCCTACCCGCAGTCTTACCTACCTTTCCTACAAACTCATCTTTTTTTCCTCCCTAAATTTTGTATATATAGTTCGTTCACATACAAAATTATGAACTTCAGTTCCATCAATTCCTAATAATTATTCCTTCAGTAAAAGAAGCTTGTATATTCTTATGAAACACGGCCTTAATTGCAATGAAATGCTGAAAGGAATTGATATGAAGATTGGATGGGAAAAACGATAAAGTTGTTATCATTTTCTTCACGAACCATAAACAAATCAAGAACACACCTTCAAAATATAAAATGCTTTATTTTTCGAAATGGTAACCAGAATAAAAACCTATCTACTGGGAAGAAAATTTTTGAAATAAGAATTATTGATCGTTCATCAATTTTATAAAACATCTTTACTGGAATATTCCATTTTTTATTTCATCCCGCGATTGAATGGTGTAATTGTCAATGCTGAGGTATTTGTACCACTGAAAAAATTCAATAGAAGTTGAGAATTGTTGTAGAGTGTCCATAAAATCAGCATGTAGAATGACATGGCCACAAGCCGATCGAGCACATATAAACTGCAACAGAGAATACAATTTGAAATAATTAATGAGGGATATTGTACTTGGATGAAAAACCTTGAGTGTTCAACTTATAAAGGCCCCTTACTTGGAATAGCAAAGAAGACATTCTGGCAAGATGAGAAAATGACATCAGCTTGATGAATATTGGTTCAAAAATCTTCAATTCAGTCTAAATTTATATCAGAATTTTTTTCTACACTTTGAAACGAGATTTATAAATTTTGAATCAATATTGTCCAAACTGGATTAATTTTCTTATCTTGCCAGTATGTCTTCTTTGCTTGGACAGACTATGGTAGGTGTTCCACTGCATCCATCAAAGTTTGCTTGCAAATTATATTTGTTGTTCAACTAAAGTTGACTAGCCAAATATTTTGAACAACGGAATACAGATTACTTATTATTATTATAAAGAGTGTTCCTGGAATAGATCGACAATCTTCACAATCAAGTTATTGTTCCTTCCACATCAAAATCAAGAGGAAAATCCCATTGAACAGGTTGCCAGGGATCCTGGAATGCTCTTCTACCGAGATAATGATGGCTGAAAATATCAACAATGAAGGATCCTAATTCTAATACCTCTAAAATTGAAAAATGAGTGCGATTTTCTCTGTGTCTTGTACGTGATGTGTCTCTACTGACAGCTGATGTGGAGCACCTATTGTCACTCTTGATTCCAAAAAAACATCCCCCAAGCGTTGCTGAATGACAAATCCAATTGATAAACATCAGCTGTTGGAGCGCACACGGAGCAGACAAAATCGCCTATCTTATTTTCGTCAGCAATATTTAGTTCTGTTGTCAGTATTTTCAGTAGACTAGCAGAAGTCTACTACTAAAGTCTTATCTACTAAGTTCAATATGCTATGTGGGGCCACTATTAATAATTACTAGAAATTTCAATTAAAATCTCTTAAGATGTCAAAACATGTTGTTGTATTGAAATAATTGTCCAAATAGTGATTTTCAATTTTTATGTCTAATACAATTTTGGCATAAAAATGAATAATCAAAGCACCATTAAAAGAATAATTGTTTCAATAACACGCCATCTTTCAGCCTCTTAAAAGTCATTATCAAGTATGAATTAACAAGAGATAATGACTCTTAAGAGGTCAAGCCATGTTGCTTCTTAAGAGGTCCAACCATGTTGCCTCTTGAGAGTCATTTTCAGCCTATTAAGAGTCATTTCAGCCTCTTAATAGTCATTATCAAGTAAGAATTAACACTTTATAATGACTCTTAAGAGGTCGAAACACGTTGTGTTACTGAAACAGAAAGGTTGCTTTGGTCTCCAATTTTCATCGAAAATATGTTCAGTACTATTCGATTATCAAATACATTTTCCACTACTTACAATTTGATAACTTTACGTTGTCTGGGAAGCGTGGCTGGATTTTCTTTCATCAAGTACTGCCTCGCACCCAGAATACAGTCTCTTAAATAGTTTTCCAGTTGAAAATTGTGCGGCGCTTCGATTGGAAATAGTTTTTTGTCAGAAGGAGACATCGATTTGGATATTTTGTGCATATTACGGTTGTGGAACTTCCATTCTTTAGTGGTGAAATACTGTAGGAGCCGAAGACCCTCCTGGATACGCGTTTGTATTCGCACCATACTGTGAAAAAAAATAATGCCCAGTTATTGAAAAGTGGATTTATTTGTTTGAAATGAATAATGAGTGGAATTTATCTTATAAACATGATATGTGCAAGCAATACATCAATTATTATTATTCACTAAATTTAACTTCAAATTTAAAATTGAATTGAAAAAATTAAACTGAATGCTTTATTCTAAATCAGCAGCAGATCTCATTATCAAAGGATCTCTTTAAGGTAGGTGTCCATTATACAGTTTTAGCATATCTTCCTTTAATAGCTTTCTATTAATAGCTTTCCTTCAACAGCTTCCTCTAATAGAAAGCTATTAAAGGAAGCTATTGTTTCAGTCGAAATAAACAGAACTGGAACATTACTTAAGCAATAGTACACAAACAGTTCAAGTACTGTTCATTTCAGCTGAAACGGTAGGCTACTTCAGTCACTCGTCCCTAAATTTCAAATGTCCCTTAAAATTTGAGGGTACCTCAAGTTTGAGTGTGCTTGGAAAAACCGGGCATCAGTTTGACAAATTCAGGACGCAATGTCGTGAAATGGTTCTTGGACAACTTAAATTCAAGAAGTTGTCCTAGTTCTTAACCTTGTGTTTGATACAGAGTGCCACGAAAAACACAAAATTTTCTAATTTTCTGTTATTTACGCTTGTGATATTCCTTTACATAAGTATAGCTGGAGAACAATTTGATGTGGAGAGGTAAATTTATGTCCTAAATTAACAAACTATGAATACAATAGAAACAAAAAAAAAAGAAATTAAACGAATATAAACAAAATAATATACATTATTTTTCATTCGATGTACTGTATTACGAATTGAAATAATTATAATATACTAGATCAGTGATATAGTGAATAGGCTTACTATGTTATCTTATTCCATTGTTTTCCCATATCGTAACAATTTTCTATTTATTCTGTGTGTTCTATCCATTTTCTACTGAATAGTTGTGAAGGTAATATTGTGGTTCTCATCTATATCAAATGAAAATACAAGATATCATACTACTCATTAATTGAAAAAAATGGAGATACCGGATTCGTTAGTTACACTAGTAAACTTCAGAAATTAGGAATTTACAAGAGATTGATAAAAGTGTAACAACCGATTCCGGTATTTCGATTTTTTTATATAAATCAATGGTTTGTTAGCATCGTGTTTTTTCGTTTAATATTATTATTCTAGCATTAAATTGTGCTAGCTGTTTGAATCGCCATTTTTTAACGTTTGTATGAACCGCTAATCGTTGAAGGGCTTTTCAGGCCATTGGCAGACATTTGCTGTGATTGGCTCAAACAACTATAAAAAGCGGTGTTTGACAGTAAGAAAAATAATGCTCTTTACTTCAATTTTTAGTTCAATTCAATTTTCCACTTACTGGTGAAATTACTCTAGATGCTGATGATTGTAGATTGCTTTTTCAAAGATCTCATATGCCGGGTTTTTCCAAGCACACTCAAAGTTGAGGGACTCTCAAATTTTTATGAACAGCTGACATTCTCTATGATAAGTATAGGAAATGTAGTGAAGTGTAGTAAACTTGAGGGTCCCTCAAAGTTGAGTGTGCTTGGAAAAACCGCGCAATAGACTTTGGAATTGAGGTAGCATAGGCAAAGAGGTAGTACATTTTATAATCCTTCGGACCTCTCCATGAATCCAAGCAAAAGTCATATTTGATCTTTGATCATAAGCCTCGCCCTTTCCATCTCACCATATAACACTTGATTATAGTGGAGGAAATTATAAGATCTAAGAGGAGATTATAATGATCTGAGAGAAAATTATTATAATTTACAATTTGAGTCTAGATGCGAATTTTTCCCATCAATGGCTTCCAAGATATTTGGACACAAGTAGTAGCCCTTTTCTTGATCTATGAAAATGAATTCAGAGTACTCTAAAGGTGGTGAAATTCTTCAAATTCGATGAAATTTTACAAATAATATACATGTATTTCAACCGCCATTTGTGGTTTGGCAATATCTTGTCTTCTTATCCAATTTGTTTATAGTCTCACAATAAATTGAAAAATTTGACAAAGGTATCGCGGCAGAAAAATTTGAATCTCCGAGGCAATCTCTATAATATAGAAGCAGAATGGCACTCAGTCACTAAACAGCAGAACTAAACATCTACCGAACTGAATGAGTTCTAATTTAACAGGCATGTTCAGTTGGACCGTTGGACGCGAACTAAGAACGGATTTTTAAAACTTTCAAGGATACGCCAAATATTTGAGTTTTTCTATAGTTTTTCGGCATTTTCTTGATTTTTTTAGAGAATCAATCGGTAGAAAATGTTGAAATTTTATGGAGAGGTTCGTCTTAGGTCCAGAAATGTTGTGCTCGAAAATTTTTGAAATCCTTCCGGGATTACGCCAGTAATTAGTTGAAAAAAATTCGTAGATGTATTTCGGGTTGCAAATCTTACGCCTTGATACGACCAATCTCTACTGTATTTTTTGGTTCAGCGAGATTATAGATGAAATGAACCAATTTGGAAGATATAGAATCAAGTTTCAAACTGTGTACGATATTCTTCTTAAAGTTACGCTCAGTACTGTATTAGCGTTTTACTATTATTGTCAGAAATTTCGGAATTTTTCTTGGATTATTCGAGAACCAATAAAATTGGCAGAAAATGTTTAAATTTGGTGAACAGGTTCACATTAGGTCTAGAAATGCTGTGTTCAATGAATATTTCGAAACCCTTCCGAGGTTACGCCTGTTACAAGGTTTTCAAATGTTTGGAATCTTCACTTTTGCATATTTCATGAAAACTACTGAACTAAATACGTTTTAGTAAAACTAAATCATATAGGCCTACAGTACCCAGGTTTAGCTGTGGTGATAGAACAACTAATTCACAACGATTAACCAAAAGAACCCTTTTGAGTGATATGATTATCAAAGCAAATCCATTGGAATGAGACACTGTTTGTCTCGGTTGAGAGGTTTTTCAGGCGAGCGAAGCGAACCTGTTTGACTCACTGACACTGCTTATACTGTCGGAAGTCCAGGGGGCGGAGCGCCTTTGCTAGGCAGAGAAGGCGAGAGAAGCGAGCCTGCCGGCTAGTCAGTTATAAGTTCGAGGAGCGCTTCTCACTAATTCCTTAAAAAAGTACTTCTCAAACTTTGAAAAATAGGTCAAATATTGATGAGATGCTCTTTAAAGATGTTCAATTCTTGTAGAACCTAGACTCAGCATTTCTTATTTTCTACTCAAGAAGGTTGCTCCATAACTGCCTGGTTTTAGCGAAATGAGAACCAGTGCTTACAGGTTACACACTTTATAGTCTGTATATGGTGGTATACGCTACTTTTGCACATGCAGCTTATGAATGCGATATCTTTGAAGTTCAAGTAGTGTTCCATGCCTTACTCAAACCCCAGAAAGAGGCAAAGGGCACTACTGCTACACAATTGGCAACCCAGAGCACGGAAGATATAGTCTGTCCAAGCAAAGAAGACATTCTGGCAAGATGGGAGAATAACTACAGATCGGTCAATATTGGTTCATGATTTATAAATTTGTTATCAAAGTTTAGAAAATATTCTGATCTACAATTTGAGACCAAACATATAATTTTTGAACGGATATTGGCAGAGCTGGAGTCATTTTCCCATCTTGCCAGAAAGTCTTCATTGCTTGGGCGGACTATATCAGCTCGCATTCGCATTTACATTCCACACCGATGAGTTTGACAGTCAAAAGCGTACTCTGCAGATCCTTTCCTTGAGGAAGGTTTCCTCTCCTTAAGTAAGGCTTCGTCTCCCTAAGGAGGGGAGGGGGAAAAGGTGGCTTGCAGCCTGTTTGTACTATAGGGGACAAAAAGGGGATATTGCAGGTCAAGTGAGTGAGAAGACATTCCCTACAAAGTGGTCGGGCTGGGTTTCTACATTCCTTGAAAGGACACCCTTCTTATGCAATGGGCTCGCACTCGAAAGGATAGTAATCATCATAAATGCAAAAGGTATTTTCAAGCTTTTCATCTTACCTTGAAATGAGAGCGCACTTCACTCAGAGAAAGCAAGATGTAATGCTTTGGATCAAGGAGGAGCATTTATTATGATGATCCGTTTACTGGGTTCATTGATATAGGTATGTAATACATAATTATGTATTATGTTCATGGAATATGTGTTATTATGATGTTCATGGAATGAGAGTTTGTTCATTAATGAGAATTTTCCAGGCTGATTACAATGGTTATGTTGATTTTGCATATTGGCAGTCACAATAAGGTTAGGAAAGCTAGTGGGAGGAAGAGGTGTTGCAAAAGTGTATTGAGATTGTAACGGGCACTCAGATGGGTAAAGAAGACACTCTGGCAGGATAGAAAAATGACTCTAGCTCGGTCAATATTTGTTCAAAAATCATAGATTTGAGACCAAATGAATATTTTTCAAACCAATATTGACCGAGTCATTTTCTCATTTTGCCAGAGGATCTTCTTTGCTTGGACAGACCATACTCTAGACAGCTGATCAGTTGGAACGTATAAATAACAGATGAAACCGGCTCAATTTTAGACACCAGCTTCAGAATGACCTCCAGAAAGGTTTTTGGTCCCCATAAGTGTTTTTCAGTGCGAAAACAACTATTATTTTCGTATCTATGATAATTCATTGTAATCAATGTGTTTCGATTTACTGTTGTTTGAAGTCAATTTCAGATACAAGCTTTAGAATGACCTTCAGAAAGGTTTATTTTGACGTAATATTTTCTCAGCTTGCTCCAATTATGCCAATAAAACGTGCTCAATTTCAATTCAACCCACAAACATAAGTGTTTTTGAGTGCAAAAATAACTATTATTGCCGTATCTATGATAATTTATTGTGATTGAAGTGTTTTGATCTACTGTTGTTTGATGTCAATTTTAGATATATTTTGTCCTAGCGAGAAGATCCTCTGGCAAGTTGAGAAAATCACTCCAACTCGGTCAATATTGGTTCAAAAAATATTTGTTTGGTCTCAAGTTGTGGATCAGAATGTTTCCTACGATTGAAACCAAATCAACAATTTTTGAATTATTATTGACCGAGCTGGAGTCATTTTCTCATCTTGCCAGAGGGTCTTTTTTGCTTAGACAGACTGTACCATCTTCAGAATGGTTAATTGTGACGTAATGTTTTCTTAGTTTACGCAAATTATATAGTCTCTCCAAGCAAAGAAGACATGCTGGCAAGATTGGAAAATAACTCCAGCTCTGTGAATATTGATTAAAAATGATAAATTTGGTCTCAAGTTGTGAGGAAGATTCTCACCTACAATTTGAGAACAAATTCATAATTTTTTTACAAATATTGGACCGACTGAAGACATTTTCCTATCTTGCCAGAATGTCTTCCTTGCTTGGACAGAGTTGATGAAATATTACTCACAAAGTTTTCTGCTGGAAAACGATCATCATAAGATCAATGAAGTAGGCTGGAAGCCAGTGGAAGAGTATCACACAGCATGTATGCACTAGCCAGTTGGAGTGGATGCTTCCATTGGGATACCAGAGCATCATTTCGAATGGATTCTCCCAAGCGAGTGTTTTCCCTTTCTCAAGGACCTCAGACCATGTCACGGGGTCTACAAATCCTTCCTGGGTGATATTCATCACTGGCGTTTCAGCATTTCTGTTCCTGTAAACAAAAAGTAACACAATTCATTTTTTCCTAAAACAATGCATTAGTATTTTAATCATTTCGCCTCAACACAGCGCTTGGGAAGCGGTTTGTCCCAGGGGTAGAGAGCGTCTAATCGGTGAGATTAGATAAGCGACGTGCCTCTGTCACCACTGTTGTACTGGTGACCGGTTCCTCTGAATTCAAATTATGAGCTTAAAAAATCGCTTCTCGGTGGTTCGGAACCCACCTAAAAAAGTAGGTCCATTCATCTCTCATAATCATCCTTCCCATTACCCACGCACAGGCCCAAGAGCCCATGTGAGCATTACCCTAAAAAAATCATAATTCATTTTTCTCACATCCGACATAAGCTCAATTGAGTAATAAATGTGCCATGATTTGGAGAAAAATCTGCTTGACTGGAGAAGATGAAAAAGACTAATAAGGCGAGGAAGAAAAACAAGAAGTAGCCTATATAGATGAGAAGGAGGAGGAAAAAACAACAAAAAAGAAAATGAATTAGAAATGGAGAGGAGCCTGGTTCTCAAAACAGCACTCTTATAGTCTTTCCAAGCAAAAAAGAGCCTCTGGCAAGATGAGAAAATGACTCCAGCTTGGTCATAATTTTCTTCAAGTATTATTAATGTGGCCCTGATAGTAGATCGAATTGGTCACCACAATTTGAGATCAAATTGATAATTTTTGAACCAATATTGACCAAGCTTGAGTCATTCTCCAATCTTGTTAGAAGGTCTTCTTTGTTGGACCGACTACTCTCCCACGCATCTTTCAAATCTTCAACCACTCTTGTAAATAAAAGAACTCAATCAACTAATTGCAAATTCATTCTAGTAGAGTTATGAGGTTTATTGAAACAGTAAGCAGAATCGTTCAAAATAGCAATCATCATTGAAAGCAAGCAGTGTTGAAACATTTATCTCTCACCAAAACAAAAAGTGGGAAAATTCAATTATTAAATACCTACTGTTTTTGTGGGGTGAACACATACATAGTCTGGTCGAGTAAAGAAGACATTCTGGAAAGTTGGAAAGATTACTCCAGATGGGTCAATATCGGTTCAAAAATTGATAGTTTGGGCTTGAATTGTAGAGCAGAATGTTTTCTACAATTTGAAACCAAATTTATGATTTTTGAACCAGTATTGACCGAGCTAGAGTCATTTTATCATCTTGCCACAATGGCTTCTTTGCTTGATCAGACTATAGATGAAAGGGTTGAGCCCTAATACAGTATTAAAAGTACAGCTCACAAAATTTATTGCATTCTTAAATGTTATCCTCATATACATGTGGAGCACATTCCATTTGAAGTTACGGTTTGTAACTGACTATTATTGATGCTCAGCTCTGTCAGGCAGTCAACGAGCGGTCTGTGAGAGCATATTGCGTCAAAAACGACCCGTACTGAGCCGTGAAGCTCCGCAGACCCTTTGTTAGTGCATTTCATTCGAAAAAAGGCACTATTGGTCTTGCCCTGTCAATAGAAAATTTATGATGTGATATATTTTTTACATGTTTCCGAGTCCCTAGAAAACGAATCTGATGTCCGTCCAAATTCATATTTAGATATATATTTATTCATTTATATATGTACAGATTCTTGTTAACACGATAACTCCCGAAGTGCTTGTCGGAGAGCGACCAAATTTTGCACAAAAATTATTAGTGTTAATATCTCGGTCAAGTTCGTTAACCAACCAAATTGGTCTAAGGGAAGGGGGTAAAATTAGGGGATGAAAATCTTGAAAAATCGATTAATAACTTGATCGTTTAGAAAATTGGTGTGTTTAATACCTCTATTATACCCTACAATTTGAGCCATCAACGAAAAAAAAAACAATAAAAAATGGCGGAAAAAATGACGAATAATTTGCCAAAAATGGTGATTTCATGGGTTTTTCAAAAACGGCACTTTTGAATTCATACCCTGAATAGCTCATTATACATCATATGATTTGAGCCATCATTTGAAATATACTCTTTCAGACCGCCAGCTGCCGGAGCGAATTTTTTGTCTCTTTGGACTTATAAATTCTCATACGAGCATTTGACAACTAAAATTGACACCATCAGCTGTTAGGCAGCACATGCACCGACGAACCCGCCTATTTTTTTTGACGTCAGATATACACTCTCGATATGTGTCTCGATTCGACTTGAAGCATCAGACGACACTGGCGGCTCGTACCCACGAAACAGTCGTGAAGTGCCTTTATCTTTTACTGTACAGCACTTCACCTGTTTCGTGGGCACGAGCAGCCAGTGTCAGATGATCGATATTATTTTGGCAGTGGCCCAGTTCACGTAAACAAGACTTTTGTTTGTCTTTTCTCTCTCTTACTCGTTCACTTACACTCTCACGCTCACTCGCTCCCACTCACTCTCCAACGTCCCTCCAGATCAGTAATCCTCTCTATCAAGCCCTTCGAGAGCCATCCCTCCCAGACATTACAATAATTCATCTCACATTAACTTTCATGCCCTATCATATTGGCTTGCCTCCTGCAAGAGTTTAATATCGCTCAATGCCCTTTCTTTCCTTCTCCAACTTATTTAACTATTTTCCTCTTCGTCTTCTTCTTCTTCTTCTTCTTCTTCTTCTTCTTCTTCTTCTTCTTCTTCTTCTTCTTCTTCTTCTTCTTCTTCTTCTTCTTCTTCTTCTTCTTCTTCTTCTTCTTCTTCTTCTTCTTCTTCTTCTTCTTCTTCTTCTTCTTCTTCTTCTTCTTCTTCTTCTTCTTCTTCTTCTTCTTCTTCTTCTTCTTCTTCTTCTTCTTCTTCTTCTTCTTCTTCTTCTTCTTCTTCTTCTTCTTCTTCTTCTTCTTCTTCTTCTTCTTCTTCTTCTTCTTCTTCTTCTTCTTCTTCTTCTTCTTCTTCTTCTTCTTCTTCTTCTTCATTCTATACACCTGCTTTTGCATTTTACTTCTCCTCTTTTTTCTTAACTACCTACCATCTCCGACAATCTTCTTATCCTCCGTCTGCTTCTTTTTCTTCTTTCTCTTCTTCTTCTTACTACCTTCCCCAAGCAGCCTCCACAACTTCCTCTTCTCCTTCCTCTCTTATATATTTTTCTTATTCCTCCTCCTCCTCCTCCTTTCATTCTTCTTATTCCTGCTCCTCTTTCTCTCCCCATTTTTCTTATTCCTCCTCCTCTTGTTTTTCTTATTTTTATATTCCTCCTCTCTTTCTTCTTCATCTTCCGCTGTTCATTCCCTTTCTTCTTCTATTTATTCTTTCTCTTGTTGCTAGTCTTCTTTGTCTTGATATTTTTTTTCATTTTTCACTCGACACCTCCTTATTATCCTCCTCCTCCCATACTTTTCTTCATCCTTCTCTTTCGCTTCCTCCCCTCAATGTTTTCATTCCTTCTCCTCTTCTTCTCTTCTTCTCCTTCTTCTACATTTTCCATTTCTCTTCCTCCTCCCCCTCTTCCCCTACCTATCACACGATATCCCAATCATCTCACTTCTTTCACGATATCCTTTGCATTTTCTTCTTCTATTTCTCTTCTTACTTCTCCTTATCCTCGATTCTCCATACCACTCCTTTCTTCCATCATCTTATTCTTTTCCTCTCCTTCTACCTTACCTGTTCCGATCCGTCGTCCCTTATTATTCCATGAACTTGTGTTCAATATTCATGAATATAGATTAGAAGGAAAGTCCCTGAACTGCCAACTACTCAGTCTGAATATTGAATTTAATGTTCAGTTGATTTTATTGAAAATCATGAATATTATACGCCTCAATATGAATTCAATTACATTCCGTTCACTGCAATAAATGATAAGTGTGGATAAAATAAATAAAAAATAGAGAGCTAGTATTCAGATTTAGATTCAATCACGTTATTCATGTAGATTACATATCTCTCACACAGTTCGCATGAGTAAAGTGAGTATAGACTATAAAAAATTGTAAAATGACTCGAATATGGGATTTAATAAGGTAACGATATAAATTTGTACTGTATCAACATCAAATGGCGGAGTTTAGACACATAAATGTCCATTCTTGGAGAGAGAATGTACGACAAAGAGGAAGAGAGAGAGAAAGAGATTAATTGATTGTTTATTTGATGTGTTAGGTCTGAATAGAAAGAGATTAGATTAGATTACTTTATTCAAATAGATTACAGAATACAGCTTAGATTTTACATTACAATATAAATAAGTAGAACATATTATTCCAGAAATTTCACAAAATAGAGACTTCTAGTAACAAATACAAAAAACGGTGATTTAATGAGTGCAAAATTTATACAAATCTCAATTCGAGGTTCTGCAACATGGATAAGAAGTGTAAGTTATCTAGATGAAGAGGTGAAGTTTAGACATATATATGTCCATTCTTGGGACAAGAATGATATCAAAGATATCCTGCAAGTTGGAAAAAAAATTTCACAAGCTATTACCAGATTACAAGAGATAGTTATTTGAATTGTTATTAAATTTAAAAACTAGATTTAAATGAAATAAAATTAATCTTAATAGAAATTTGATGTTATTTATAAGATGAAAAACAATGAAGAATATGTACAAAAATCTGTTTATGATTTGTGATTACTACAATATGATTATATTCTACGCTATCGGAACTGAGGGCGGTAATGGATAATGATATTGTAAATTAAGCCAACTCAAAGTAGAAATTATAATACAAGTATTCAAGATTATGGTAAAAGTGTGGGAAATTCCAAATTTGGAATGATGTTACAATAACGGTTTGGAATTAGATGGTGTATGAATGATGATAGTGGAAGTTTAATTTATAACTAGAATTATGGTGAGAAAGCTATGATGGTGAATGATGAGAGTTGGATTTATTACTACAAGTAGGTGATAGGTGACAATGGGGGGGGATGCAGGAGTCGGTCATGTGTTGTTGCTCTAGGTTTGACCATATTCGATCTTCTTCTCAAAAAGATGTTCTTTATATTTCAAAGATGAAGCTCGCTCGGCTCTCAATAGATCTGATAGATTCAGAGACGGCATTCTATTCACGGCAGCCTGAGACTAGAAAGGACTTAGTATAAATTGTAGTTCGGTGAATTGGAATCCTCAAAGTATTTTCTCCAGTCCTTGTGCGTGATACGTCTATTCTCTTACCTTCAGAAACAAATTCAAAACAGTTCGGTCTGCCATATTCCAAAATATCCCTAACAAGCTTGACAATTCGAAAAAGTCTCTGATCTGGTAACTTCAAAGTTGAGCTTGAAATATGTGCTTGGGTGATTTTTTCATGACGTTGGAAAGAGTAAACAAATATTAAGCAATAGTTTTGACAGCGCTGTAGTTTGTCATCAAGTGTCACTGTCAAGTCATTAAGTACAGAGTTACAATACATAAAATGTGGGAAGATTAGTGATTTAACCAGCAGCAATCTGATATTTCTTGGTAGGATGTCTTGTAATTTCTGCAATGAATGCATGGCTGAGAAAACTTTCTTACATGTTTTATTAACCTGTTCTGACCAATCTAAATTTCTATTCATGATGATACCTAAGTTTTTAACAGAACTACAGTAAGGGATTTCATTACCATCGTAAAGGGAGTGAGAGATTTAATTATGAGATTTCTTTATTCATGTAGATAATAACAAAACAATTCAGCTTAGTTTCTAGATTGGAATCAAATAATATAGAAAGTAGGCTATAACTCTATACAGGAAAAAAATAATATACAGTAACTAATACAACTCAGTAATTAATCAACAAAAAAGTACAAGTGAACATGAAAATCATGGAAATTTTTATAGCATAAAAACGTTGTAAAAAATAGGTATAATTGGCAATTTTTCTATTTTTGTTTAAAATATCTAGATGAAAAGGCGAAGTTAGGACATGAAGATGTCCATTCTTGGGAAAGGGTATCGAAGATATCCTTTCCATTAACACTTGGCCTTGAAATTTTGCATAATGGTTATTAGTACTATTAGTAATTATTGATAATTTCCGTACTTAAAATAACGATTGATGGTTGATAATGGGATGAATAATAAAATTCGACATAACTACTGCGAATGATGTATATACAAGTATATTGAATGGGTGATAGATGGGATGAATGATGAAGGGTTGTCATGCTGCTGCTCTAGGGTTGGACGTTCTCGATCATTTCCTCTACAAGATAATTTCTAAGTTTTGAGATAAAGCTTGCTCGACTCAATAGATCTAATGGAATTAGGAAGTGAATTTCAAGCACGGCAGCCGGAAACTAAAAAGGACTTTGTATAAATAGTAGAACGGTGGAGAGAGAGAGATAGAGAGAGAGAGAGAGATAGAGAGAGAGAGAGAGATAGAGAGAGAGAGTGTGTGTAAGACTGAAAGTCACAATGAAAAATCGGAAATCAAGTTGTTTTTGTCAGAAAGGTTCTTAACAGTAGGAAGTTGAAGCCGCACATGGAAAAAGAGTCCAGCGAGACTTGATGCGAACGTTGCCAATCGTATTGATCACAGGAGAAATTTATTTCTTGGACCATAATAACCCTGACGAAATGGCAACGTTCATGGGTTGGAATGGCTGAGGGTTCTGCTTTCTTTACCTGTTTCCAACGGTCTATTTCCATGCTTCCAACCCTAGTAACTCATCATAAATAGATGAATAGTTGAATAGAGGACGTAATGTTCCCTCTCTCTCTCTTGTTGCACTTATTGTTGATTTTTTTTCTAATCGTTAACATTGCAACGTAGAATCTACGCTGCAATATGTTTTCTATTTGAATGAAGTAATCTAATTTCTGTTTGCTCCGGAATTGACGAGGTGCGGCAAGGGGACTAGCGCGACCGGTATACAAAAAATGTATTTAATGTCTAGATCCTAAGCGCAGTTGAATTCAAATGCATGTAGCTACACTCGCTTGTTTTTGAATACCTGCGAATAGAAAAACTACTTACTTTCAAAGAAAATATGTCAAAATGCAAGAGGAAATGTTGTGTGATAGATTTCAATAACATTTATTCCTAATAGGAAAAGCTTTCCTATTTATTCTTCTCCTGGAAACTCACGACTCTTGATCGGGAAAGAGGAGCTAATTCAAGATGGCGGATACGGATAAACCTAACCTAGAAGCAAGGGATATCAGATTATCTGATGGAAATACTTTCAAATTGACTGATACATTTTTTTAACTATTCCAAACTGGTAAATACTTTAAAGCTTTGCGATATTATTGATGAATCAATAATAAAATTAAAATTTCATTAAAAAAATGATAAAAAACCCAAAACATTCTAGTCAATCAACATACGAGCGTCTCGCCAAAGGAATGCGCCTCTGTACTGCGCATACGCTGTAGACATCAGGTACAAATTTCGACCACCAGAGTCCGGGTCGGTTGAATCACAAGCCAATTTCTGTTCGTCAATAGGCTTTCCAAGAATGTGAGAGTGACATACTAAACTTATCAGAGATAAAGTATCCACCATCCTCCGAATAGGCTCAGACAATTTCCGAAATCTATGTGGGCGATCAATTAATCGATTAATCAATTGACAAATTGATCAATTAATCATTTGATCAATTAATCAATTAATAAATTAATCAGTTAATCATTTGATAAATTAATCGATTGATCAATAAATCAATTAAACAATTGATCAAGTAATTGATTAATCAAGTAATCAATTAATCAGATATTCAATTAATGACTCAATCAATTAATATTTACAAATAATTTATCATTTTCCTATACCATAATTCCTCACTGCCCCTCTCTTAATATTTGAATTTGATGTGCATTTCTAAAGGATATACAGGAGATGAGGCTTAATTTTCAATTAATTCACCGGGTGAAGAACGGACAGGATCTTCCGTTCTATACTGCCGGCTGATGGGGGTTTCAGTGGTGGGGGGGGGTGGGTTTAGTAGTGGGGTGGAGTTTCAGTGGAGGGGGGAGGAGAAGTATGGAGAATTGAAAGGAGGGAGTAATAATACAACCCAGGATTGAAACACAGCACTATGGACGATTTTGATGCTAGCTTGAATATGGAAAAATCTCTCTTCCGTCATAAATGATTAATGTGCCGCTTTTTTCAACCCATGAGGGGAAGAGGTTCTCCAAGCAGAGAAGACATTCTGACAAGATGTGAAAATGACTCCAGCTCGGTCAATATTCGTACGGAAATCATTAATCCAGTCCCAAATTGTAGATCAGGATGTTCCTACAATAAGTTAAGACTGAATTTATAATTTTCCACCCAATATTAACCGAGCTGGTGTCATTTTCACATCTTGCCAGAATGTCTTCTTTGCTTGGACTGACTCTAGTCTGGCTTGAGGTTAGAAAAAAGAAAGAGTGTGATAGTGTATGAGAGAAAGAGAGAGAGAGAGCGAAAGAGAGTGAGGAAGAGATAATTTGAGGGAGTAAGAAATAGTAGGAGAAAGGAAGAGAGAGAAAGATAGGTTGAGAGAGTGGGATACAGTGAGAGAGAGAGAGTATAATATGAGAGAGTAATAGATGATAGAGTGAGAGAAAAGAGAGTAAGAGAAAAAAGAGTAAGAAGAAAGAGAGTAAGAGAAGAGAGAGCAGCATAGAGAGAGTCGGCGAAAAAGTGAGTGGGGGAAAGAGTAAGAAAATGAGAGAGAGTAAAAGAGGGTAAGAGAAAAAGATAAAGAAGGAGTGAGAGAGAAAGAAAGAGAAAGAGAAATTAATAGAGATAGAGAGGGTGAGAAAGAGGGTGTGAGTGTGAGTGATCGAAATATCTGGAAGATAGATTGCATTTCGGTGAGGACGAGCTTATATACTGTATAGTCTGTCCAAGCAGAGAAGACCCTCTGGTAAGATGGAAAAATGACTCCAGTTGGGTCAATATTTGTTAAAGAATTATAAATGTGGTATGGATAGTAGATCAAATTGTTTCCTACAATTTGAGATTAAACTAATAATATTTGAACCAATATTGTCCGAGCTTGAGTCATTCTCCTCCTTGCCAGAGGGTCTTCTTTGCTTTTGACAGACTATAGTCATGACTGTGTCTGTATATATATGTGTGTGTGTGTGTGTGTGTGTGTGTGTGGGTGTGTGCTACGAACGCGGAAAAAAGGCTCCAAGTTTCCGGTTGAATTACTTAATCAAAATAATGATTCCGTACGGATATAATGTACCGTGAAATACTGTATTCCAAGCATTTTTCTCTAAGATTGATGACAACATGATTAATTAGATCACCTGATACGATTTAAAATTTTGTATTTCTACAACTTTCTAACCTTGTGGTGTGGTGAATATGAAAGTGAATTCTGTCGAGTTATATGTTGTAAAGCAACTCAACTACGATAAAAACAATGTGAGGATATAGTCTGACCAAGCAAAGAAGAGCCTCTTGTTTGATGGGAAAATGACTCCACCTTGTTCAATATTGATTTCAAAATTATCAATTTGATCTCAAATTGTAGGGAACGATTTGATCTACTATTAAGACCTACTACTTATTATTCTTCAACAAATATTGACCAAACTGGAGTCATTTTTCCATCTTGCCAGAGGCTCTTCTTCGCTTGGTCGGACTATACTTCAAGTTGCTGTTCAACTGTTAACTCGCTCCGAATAGCTTTCATTGTAGCCAAAGCCTCACTATGAGAGATCCCCAGGAGATCAACTTGCCTGAAAAAACTTCTGCCTTTTTATCAACATTGATGTTGACTGCATGAAAATAGTTTAGTGAGACTTGATGCAACGTTGGCGTTTCAGCTGATTGTAAAGAAAATTTGACTATTCTTATTATTTTAGGTTACTAAATTCCAAGGTGTGTAGAATAGTAGTGGTGGGGCAGAGTGAAGCGGCTGACTATGATACTGACGTCACGGAGTTCCTCTGGTCGAAAATTCGAGTCAATGCTAAATTTTTCACTAGAGGAAATCCGTGACGTCAGTATCATAGCTTTCCCAGCCAGCTGTTTTACTCTGTCTCACCTCTACTATTCTATACACCTTGACTAATTTCAGCTCGTCCGCACCAGAATGCCCCCCACCAGATTATTTCAGATTTTCAACAGTGGTGTTCACTCCATGGAAATAGTCCAGTGAGACTTGATGCAACGTTACCTATACAGCTGATAATGTGGATAATTTGACTATTTTCATTTTCATAATAGGCGTACACTTTTTGAAATGACAATGTTCATCGGTGAGAAGGGGGGTTGATAGGTTACTCAGCTGTTCCAGTAACCACTGGACTATTTGCATGCATTTCTTTTTAACTCTGAAAGTGTACGACCTCTTCGCGTTCGTTTGATATCTCACGGAAAGCTGACTCACAGCCGGAATTATTGAGGAGTATCTATTGGGTTCTCAATAAATTAAGGAGAATTTCAAGCTCGCTCAAGGGAAGCTTATCACACGTGACATGCCGAGAGGGTCAATCAGCTCCAAACTTTTTTTATTAGTAACAAAGTTTACCCACCTACCTAATTGATTATCAGCCTTGTAGAAGACCTGAGCTCAGTGAAAACTTTTCTACCGTCGCATGAAAGGTTCCGGGAAATGGAAAACTACGCTTGAAAACAGATCGAGAAAACTGATGCAGAGTTTTTCCAGCACGCAAGCAGTGATCTACCAGAGTTTCCCGATGAATTTTCTATGAGTTTTTCGCCCTTCGACCCACGAGGAGAAATATTTTCCAATCTGCGTTCTGGCAAGAGAAGTTTTTTAGGTCGTAGAAAACTATGAATTCAAAGTAAACTTAGGTAACCACAAAGTGTGGACTCATGAAGCAATTTCCTGTTTCGTTGAAGCATTGATAACATTTTATAGTGAGATTTAATAGTGTATTCATTGAATTTTAATAGAATTAGTTTCAACTTATTACTGCATCCTTTTTTCATACATTCTTTTCTTTTAGTCTGTCCAGTGTTCAAGCAAAGAAAACATTCTGTCAAGGTGAGAAAATGACTCCAGCTCGATCAATATTGATGCCAATATTATAGATTTATTTTTCAAATTGTAGATTAGTATGTTTCCCACACTTTGAGACTAAATTTTATAATTTTTAAATGAATATTGTCTGAGCCCAAGTCATTTTCCCCATATTGCCAGAATGTCTTCTTTGCTTGGACAGACTGTATCTCAACGTTCTTACCTCTTGTTTATTTAAGATAAACATCTCATCTAATTTTATCATAAATTACATGATGTATTTTTCTTGTGATTTGAAACTGATGAGAGTTGCAGTAGGCTAGTGTTGAAAATATCAAAGCAATATCAAGGAACAGTAGTGTGAAAAAATACAAGGATTCACGTCAAAGTCTAATGTAGCTAAAAGATGCAAACAGCAAACACAATAATGGGAAATTCATGAATAGTTACAATTAGATACGAAATCAATAGGAAAACCGTAAAGCACTGGTGGCTCGTGCCCACGAAACAGGTGGAGTGCTGTACAGTAAAAGATACGGGCACTTCATCTGAGCCGCCAGTGCCGTAAAGTGATATAATACCGTAACTAATAAATTTATGATGAAAATAGATTGATGGCGTTTTACTGGGGGAAATGAATCTGTTCGTTTAATCTGATTTGTTAATTATTATTTCTTGTTGATCTAGTTAGTACTCTCTAGTGAGGTGAGAGAGCTGTTTGTGAAAAAATATTCCAAGAAACAAATGGGGCGAGTCGCAGTAGAGTTGAATGCAAAGAAAAGGAGGGAAACAAAGTTTTCAATGGTTGTAGACTGTCTAAGCGAAGAAGACATTCCGGCAAGATGGGAAAATGACTCCAGCTCGGTCAATATTGGTTAGAAAATTATAAATTTAGTCTCGAATCTTAGAAAACATCCTGCTCTACAATTCGAGACCTCATTTATTGACCGAGCTGGAGTCATTTTCCTATCTTTCCAGAATGTTTTCTTTGCTTGAACAGACTATAGATATTTCTGTACCGGTCGTTTCGTGTCCTTTCAAGCAATAGCCGGGGCATTGTTCCAAAACATATTTTCGAGGCGCTCAATTTTTCATTTCGAAAAGTTTTTTGTGAGAATAGAACAACGAAGCCCATTATTTAATCCTCGCTGGACAATCGTTTATAGGGTTTCCCTTTGTTGGAAGCGAATCCTGTGAATTTCGGGGTGATAATTTAGGAAGAGGGTTGGTGTTTTGGGAGAAGTGATAAGGGTTGAGAATTAGCTTTTCTAGGAGTGGGAGGGGGTAGTACTCGACCGTATTTTCTGTAGAAAGTGGGTGTTCAGGGATGGAGGGGGGAATAGGGGTCGTTGTTAACTCAGCAATATAATTGAACTTTCTCAATCCAAATCACAGGCTATGAATATTATTCCATTTTTAGAATTCTTTGGGCGTAGACTGGATTTCGACTGTAATAGGAATGAGCACGTATTCTGAACGAATGTTTAGAGCAAATTTAATTTTCCAGTGCACGGCTTTTCCAAAATTCGTCAAATATATGAACTTATTGAGTGCCTGATTGTGGAGGTGATAGTCCTATTGTGTTAGTCTGTCCAAGCAAAAAAAAACAATCTGGCAAGATGGGAGAATGACTTCAGCTTGGTCAATATCGATTCAAGAATTATGAATTTGATTTAAAATAGTTGGAAACATTCTGAACAATTTATGACAGAATTTATTAGTTTCAAACAATCTATATTCTCCTTTTCCCTCTCCCTCTTTCTGTGGTAGAGAGGACCAAGAGTCCTAACTCCGCCCTTAATAAAGGCAATCAATCAATCTCCTTTTCTTCCTCCTTCTCCTTCTCCTTCTCCTTCTCCTTCTCCTTCTTGTCCTCCTCCTTCTTCTTCTTCTTCTCCTTATCTCCTCCTTCATCTTCTCCTCCTCCTTCTTCTTCTTCTTTTTCTTTTTTTTCTCCTTTTTCCTTCTTCTTCTTCTCCTCATCCTCCTCCTCCTTCTTCTCCTCCTCCCTCTTTTTCTTTTTACTTCTTCTTCTTTCTTCTTCTTCTTCTTCTTCTTCTTCTTCTTCTTCTTCTTCTTCTTCTTCTTCATCATCATCATCATCATCATCATCATCATCATCATCATCATCATCATCACCATCATCTTCTTCTTCTTCTTCTTCTTCTTCTTCTTCTTCTTCTTCTTCTTCTTTCTTCTTCTTTCTCCTTCGAATGGTCAAATAAAAATGGTCTTAAACTGAATCCTACTTAAAGTCAACCAATAATTCATTATCGGTTACTCACGCCTCATCAATAATATTAACTTCAACAAAATCCAGAAAATAACAATAGATGGTAACGAAATTCCTTACTGTTGCTCTGTTAAAAATTTAGGTATCACCATGAATAAGAATTTAGATTTGTCAGAACAGGTTGATAAAACATGTTAAAAAAGTCTTTTTAGCCATGCATTAATTGAAGGAATTGCAAGACATCCTACCAAGAAATATCATATTTCACATATGATCTTTCATATTTTTGCAAGGAGTCTATATTTTGTGAAATTTATAGGATAATTATGTTTTTACTCACTTATTTCACAATGTATAATCTAAGCCGTAATTTGTTATCTATTAGAATAAAGTACGTAATCTAATCTTATCTTCCTCCTCTTATTCTTCTTCTTCTCCTCCTTCTTCTTCTTTGTCTTCTACTTATCCTCTCTCTCCTCTTCCTTCTCATCCTTCCTCTCCCAACATCTTCTCCCTCCTTATCCACTTCAAGCTCGATCTTCTATTAATTCACTTGAAAGGCCGCCTTCTTCTCTCGTAGGGAACCGCTAATGGGCAGCGTCTTCTTTGACTGCCTTTCGTGTTTTATATTTCGAGTAATTAATCAATCACAGCCACCTTTCCAGTCGTCTGATGCTTCATATTTCTATTGAACAAGTAAGTCTTTCCAGCTCATTCACTTCAAGCGCCTTAAGCAGTTATTGAGCCCTTGAGGCGTTACGTCTCACTTTGAATAACTTTGACACATTTATTATAAATTCGCTTACACGAATATTATTATGTTCTAGAATGAAGATTAAATATTGTGGGCTAAGCTTTTATCCGCTGATCTAGATCATGACACAGAGTTACATAATTATTCTGTGGTCATACTGTCCACCAAATTCCAACATTTTCTAAAAACTGGTTATCGAAAAATCTAAACCACCCGACGCTGAGAGGCAGAAGGGTTCGATAAAGAAGAAGAAGGAAAATCTAAGAAAACACAGAAAGACGCCTGGCTCTAACTCTACTGCTCGAACAGCCAGACTGTTGCTGCGCTTCTTCAGTCATTACAACAACATTTACATGATGATATTATAAACTAGTAGCTCTGTGAACAGTAGAGCTCACGAAGTCACCCATGGATGGGGCACTATACATGAAAGGTTTATACATGACTGTTTTCTCTCTTCACCCGGGAAATAGCTGCGTTGCCAGATTGTGTGAAATTGGAACATCTTCAAATTCGCGATTGAACCCCATATTTAGACGTAGAATTTTATCCCTGATATGCCAGTAGTATTGAAATACGTTCCTGTGTAGAAAGATTCGAAAAAATTTAATTTTTTTGAAAAATTTTAAAAATTGGGAAAATATTACTTTCTTTTGTATATCTCTCACATTCTTTCACTTTCTTTTGTATATCTCTACTTCTCTCACAATCATGGGTTGTTGTAAAAATAAAGTATTTTATATCAAAATGTCAAGGAGAATTCGAGCTTTCTGATCGTTTTTGAATTTTCTACATCCGACCAATAATTATGTTTCAATTAATGAATATGTTTGTCAATGTCGAGTCTACTCGAACAGGAAACATGAAATTTTCGATGATCTAGAAACGTTTTGTTTGAGAAGATAACTGGGTGGTGGAAGCGAGAAAGTTGTTCAAAAACAATTGAAATAATTTTTCCAAATGTCGAAAATAGTCGAAAGATCGTAATTTGGCCTCTCAAGAGTTTTAAAGTAAGGAGAGCGGTATATGCATGAATCATTGTATGCTGAAGATTGGAGTTATTGAAGCTAATCGACTTGTATATTTGAGCTGCGAACAGCTGGTTTATTATAAAAATAGTGAGTTTTACAACAGCGCGTGATTTTTCCGAGCCGTCACTTTCAACATTCAGTTGAAAGTTTTTGCGTAGTATAGGGAGAAGTTCCAATTTCACGCAAAATGACAACATAACTATGTCCCGGGTGGAGGGGGTTTTCGTCAACTTAGATTGCGCCGACAATGAGTTATGTTTAGTTGCAAGTCACATCAATTACATGCGTCATTGAATGCAAATAATAATAAACTCGACAGCTGGTTCAGCATGAATAATTCTATAGTGTGAATTATCCTATTATCATAATTATCATTGGAAAAATATGCTAAAAACGCCTTTTTTTAACAATAAGGGTTATAAGTGGATAAGGAATCATAAAATTGTATTTTTATCAATGAAAGTTGAAGAGAGTCGGATTCTAAAGGATGAATTTGATGGCTGCGATTGTGTAAATCTTATCCAAATCTCAGAAATAGCTATCAAAAATCGCTAAATTAACAAAACATAGCTCAAGTGATGAATTTGTGTTTAGTAGCGATTTTGTGATTTTTGATTGCTATTTCTAAGATTTCAGTAAGATTTACACAATCGCCGCCATCCTACTTTTTCTTTAGAATCCGACTCCGTTCAACTTCCATTAATGAAAAATACAATTTTATGATTCCTTACCCAGTTATTACCCTTATTGTTGAAAAAATGGCGTTCTCTAGCATATTTTTCCAATTATCTCAATAACCGTTAAAGTTACAAACTTGGAACTTGTTTCATTGAATTCCTCAGCTACTTTTACATAGGAATTGATTATTTTAGAACCTCACTAAAGCCTCTAAGAAATCAGAAAAATAAATATTTTTTGAAAATTCTCAATTTTCCGCCATTGTTATCTCAGTAACAAAGCGTTTTTGGGGGTTGGTCCCATGGAACTTCTTTGTCTCCCTGGTGTAAGGAATCAGCCTGAGAAGTATTGCACATTTCTCCTGAAACACCCTTTATAATATGGATAGAGCACTGACGGCTTGTACCCACGAAGCAGGTGAAGCGCCCGTATCTTCCACTGTACAGCACTTCACCTGTTTCGAGGGAACGAGCCGCCAGTGGGATAGAGGAATAAGTTTGGTTCCATACTAAAATAATTCGGGGAATGATGTTTTTCGTTCGACGCATTGTTTTGACGTACATAACATTAAAGTATAGGAATGGAACCAATATTTTGGCCGCAATTTCGGATTACAAAGAATTACAAAAAATTCAACCTTTTTCAATCTTGCTAAATCCTGTTTAATTTTGTTATTTCTTGTAAAACTTTACAAACTCATATCTTACTTGTCATAGATGGCTTTTGCCGCCGGAACGAACGCGATGATCGCATTGATGGCTTTGTCGACAGGAATTACTTGGGCACACAGCTCGCCACGACAGTGCATGGTTCGGATGACACCTTTCCCTCCACCAACCAGTAATCCCATTGGTCCGTTCAGGTTGTCCACCCAGCCTGGCATGGGCTCTTCCAAAGCAGGTGTCACTAGGAAAAAAGCGTTTTCAACAATGTTTTTCTTTTAAATAGTATTTTTCATAGTTTTCCCACACTTATGAATATACCACACAGTTTTTGATGTATGTTTAGTTTAGTTTAGTTTGATTTTCGTCAAGTAACACCACAAAATCAAGCAAAGCTTGGCAGTATTTTACACGTCAAAAATATTGAGTACCTACAGTACTCAGAAAAAAAAGATCAAAAAGAGAAGAAAGTCAGAGCATACAAAAGAATTAACATACTCCATAACTCCAGGATCATGCATTGTAAATATGTTTGCAAAGAAAATGCTTACACACGCCAACAGATAAAGCATTCCTCTAAATTGTAAGGAGCTGCATCAATCAATTTAGTTTTTATTGCATTCTTAAACTTTTCAGGATGCTCGATGCATTTTATTCCAATAGGAAGAGAGTTAAAACCTTTAAGTCCGCTATAATGGGGTCCTTTCTCTAGGCTTGCTGTCCTATGTTGCGGATACTGAAGATGAACCATCTGGTTTCTGGTATTGTGACTATGATGGATGTGACTCTCTCTCAGCATCTTCTCATTTTTCTTTGCCATGGATACAATTTCTAGGAAATACAATGCTGGAACAGTTAGAATTTTAAGTCTTCTGAAAGAGTTTTTACAGGATTCATAAGGCTTCAATTTTTCAATAACTCTGAGGGCTTTTTTTTTGTTTTTTAAAAACAGAATTAAGATTAATTTTTCCATTTCCCCAAAAAATTATGCTGTATTGTATTGTGGACATTAAATAACCATGGAAGACATTTAATAGTGTTTCAGTTCCAACTACATTCTTCAATACTTTTAACGAGAAGATGACACTAGAGAGTTTGTTCAATATATGCTGATATATTTGAGATAAATCTCATGCCCGGTTTTCCAAAGCATCCTCGAACGATAGATCCTAGAATTTTGAGAGATCCTCAAATTTTTAAGAATCGTCAATAGGACAGCGGGATTTTCTAGAATTTTATAACACAGGAGAGTTGACGAGTCGACAAACCAAAGTTGAGGAACACTCAAACTTTGACGAAACATCAATAGATCAACTGATATTTTCTTTGATATTTGCAACAATCCTGTATCATTAAAGTTCAGATTTCTGATGCATATCTCCATTCTCATTGGCTTCACACTCATGTCTTGAACAAAATATTAATATTAGGCCTATCATTAGTTCAAAGAAATAACATATACTCTCCGAGTAGCTGTGAAGTTGATATTGTGGTAGTTATCAGAGTTTACCAGAGATTGATAATGGTGTAACAACCGAAACCGATATCTCAATTTCTCTAATAAATTAGTGGTTTGACAACATCTTGTCTTTTCATTTACAATAACCTATAATTCAGTAGTTTTAGCATGCGATTTTGTATTTTTTTAAATGACTGGTGACAGAAAAAAATCGTAGTTTTAGCTTTGAAAAACCGAATTCAAAAATATTATATAAAATACTATTACATATACTAGATCTATTATTGGGTGGAAAAATTTAGATAAAAAGTAGTGAGATGAAAATGTAGATGTTTAAAATTGTGATTGATTAAGTTCACCCTCATAGGAGTTGGCGTGACTTGTTAATGTATAATAGTTACGCTTGAAGTTTGAATTGTTACTGTACAATATTCCTAGGATTATTGTACAGGAAATATGTCATTTTCTTGAACATTTTTTAACTATGAAATCGTGAATTCCAATAGTTAAATCACGCAATAGAGTAGTATCAAACTATCAAAGACAATCTACCTTAGTACTCATGGTACTTAATCTAAGTTAATATCGAATTGGTAGAATTACTTGTGAAACAAATTACCGATGGACAGCAGCTAGGCCTACTCCAAATTCGATTTTGGCGAAGCAAGTATAGTGAATTATAGTCTGTCAAAGCAAAGAAGACCCTCTGGCAAGATGAGAAGATGACTCCAGCTCTGTCAATATTGGTTCAAAAATTAATGATTATTGGTCTCAATTGTAGATCGGAATGTTTCCTACGATTGAGACCAGATCGATAATTTTGAACCAATATTGACCGAGAGCTCTGGTCATTTTCTCGTCTTGCCCGGAGGAGTCTTCATTGCTTTGGACAAAACACTATATCCGGTCTAGCTGTTCTTTGGAACACAATAATTAAGAATTATGGTGAGGGTGATCCATCGGTGAACGTGATGTTGAGTCACTAACACAGTGGACTGCACTTGGATGGGTGACCGGTTCTGGCCAACTACACATTGGCGAGATAGAACTATCCGTAAGGGTCTCCCCACCATCAAAAGCCATAAGATTATTTCTTTTTTTATTGAGAGAATTATACCATTATTTACAGTTAACAAATTGTTTTCTAAATTTCACACTCACCTATAGATGGTCTCGCTATAGAAACTGGAATTTTTTTCCTATATTTATCCACCAGTGTCTCAGCCAGCCTTTTAGTATAAGTGTAACAGTTGGGATGGGGACTTATCAGCCTGGAAAGAGATTAGAAACTGTGAAAAACCTCCAACTCATGAACTCACTCAAGAAACTCTGGTTAGTGACTGAAACGATGAACAACCAGTTAATAATTAACTGGACCGTTGACTTTTAAAAATTTTAGTAGCATCCTTATCCTTGAAAAGTCCTTACTATCGAATTCACTTCAGTGAGTGTCATCAGTAGTCAGTAACTTCAGTAGTCATTCGCTAGAGAATAATCTAGAATAAACAGTTAGTATATACGAATATCGTTATTTTTTTAACACACCTCGTAATATCTCAATAAAAGCACGTTTAAATTTGTAATGGAAATCCCGCTGTATAGTCTATCACAAAGCGAAGAAGACATTTTTGATGAGAAAATGGCTCTAAAGTCCATTCACGATGGCTTGAGACGAGATAAACAAAAGCTCTGCATATTATTATTATTGTGTCACTGTGGCCCATGTTATGCCCACGAAAAGGGTGAAGTGCTGTACGATAAAGATGCGGGCACTTCACCTGTTTCGTGGGTACGAGCCGCCAGTGGTAATGTGTGAGTGGAGCAAAAAGATAAGGTAGCTTCGTTTTAGCCACGACATAAACTGTTGCCACTTTAGCCACGAATTTTGTTGTCGGGACTGTAACCAAAGCGTTGACACAAAAACTTTTACTATAATTATTTTTTCGTTTTAGGTTCATGCAGTCGAGAGACAACCGAAACAAGCGATTTCCTAATGTTTATCTATAAAAAAGATTACTTGAAGATACTTATTCTGAAATGCCTACAACGAAATTCGGGATTTCGGCATTGCTGTGACTTGTTTATTTCGTGGCTAAAACGAAGCCACTCCAGTCGCACACACACACACACACACACACACACACACACACATGCAGAGCTTTTGTTTATTTCGTCTCAAACCATCGTGAATGGACTATAGCTGAATATTATATTGATTTAAGAATTATGAATTTGGTCTCAAATTGTAGATCTGAATGTTTTCTACAATTTGGGACCAGATTTATGATTTGAACCAATATTGACCAAGCTTGAATCATTTTCCCATCTTGCCAGAATGTCTATTTTGCTTTGACATACTATACCAAAAAGATCTCTGACGACTAGGTAAAAGAACTACGTCAAAGAGAAGCAATGTGCTCTGTGAAGTCACGGCAATCTACCTCATTTGGGAGATTGGCTTGTGATTGAAGATAGTCAGTTGTTTGCCGTTTCTGGAGGTATAATGATAATTGTTGCATAACACTCCAACTGGTAAACTGGATGTTATTCGGAGGTGTTCTGCACTTGGTTACGGAGGCTAGCTTATGGTTGATAGGATCAATGTGCTATCTTTCCTGGTTGATGATTATTTACTTCTGCTGTATAGTGGTGTGAATATGGAATTGACATTTGAAAAAAATTTTTGAGCCATTGACAAAAAAAATTTGAGGCTTACCTAGTGGTTACTGTATCCATAGACTGTCCATCCATCCATTTGGTCATGGCGATGACGTCATCTGGATTTATGTCGCTATTGTAAACACGTTCCTCCATTTCCACAACATCCACATGACAGAAAGCGGTGGACAAGTGTAGCATCATCTGTGGCATAATTATAATTATTCAATTTTCCATTAACAAAATACAGAAGAAAATTATTATTGTCTAATTATTAATCATAGCCTACTGGCGGCTCGTGCCCTCGAAACGGGTGAGGTGCTCGTATCTTTTACTGTACAGCACTTCACCTTTTTCGTGGGCAAGAGCCGCCAGTGAAAATAATCACACCATAATTCTACGCATGTATACATGGAATATAGCCTATATTCCCTCACATAGACTGTTGGTCCGTGTGTGAGGAAAGAATCTGCATCTGATTTTGATTGGCAGCCTCTTTTCATATTGAATTCTTGTATCATGTATCGAGCCTCATGTTATGAAATTCATCTCTATAATTACATATTATCCATGTTAAAATTCAATATACAGGGTGTTTCAGAAGGAATGTGCAATACTTATTAGGCTGATTCCTTACACCTAGTAGACAAAAACGTTCAATAGGACCAAGCCCCAAAAACGCTTTGTTACTGAGATAACAATGGCGGAAAATTGAGATTTTTCAAAATATATCAATTTTTCTAATATTTTAGAGGCTCTAGTTAGGTTCTAGTATACCTTTAGTAGTCTAGAGTAGCCGAGAAGAGTAGTCGAGAAGAGTAGTCGAGAAGAGAGTAGTCTAGAAAGCCGAGAATAGTAGCCTTTTTCTCGGTACATGAGAAATAACTCAAAGTACTCAAGGTAGTAAAATTCTTCAATTTTGATTAAATTTGATAAATTATAAATGGATTTCAACAGCCTTGATGAGCTGAAAACAATGAGATATAGTTCGTCACGATCCGTCAACTTTTACGAAAGTTACGGAGGTCCTTAGTTTATTATCCTTGGAAAGTCCTTTCTACTGGTAATAACTGGAAATAACCTGAATTCAGGGCGGTATAGTAATTATAAAATCAAAACATGTTATAAGAAAAAATATTGCAGTGATAAAACTCCAATACAAGAATATATAGACTAATTTTGGAGGTTAATAGTGGAAATATGGTATTTTTTGATGTGCAAGGAAACATGTTGAAAGCCCTAACACAAGAAATATACAAGATAGGAAGTCTTTCTTGGACTAAAATTGTAGAGAACAAAATTATCCCCAGAGGGATTTTAAAATACACCTTTCTAACTCATCAGTCGGAAGATATTAACAATAGAATACTGAATAAGGTAAAATTTTCATTTTTCTCAAAAAATACCACTTTTTTGAAGCCTCATTCCTCAGTCTATGTTCGAGATAGAAGGTTGGATTTGATACCAATCTCTTGAAAATTTTATTAGCTAAAATAAGTATAAGGATGATATTAGTGTCAGATGCTTCGTTTTGGCGTAAATTGCGAAAAACTAAAAACAGAACTGAAATTTGGTGGTTTTCTAGTCACCCTGTATTATGCACACCTCGGAATCCGTCGCAAACTCATAGTGAACTTATTTAGGATGCCCAAAGTCGATTAAGACGATTTCCAGCCTTACCTTATTTTTTGGAGGCAAAAGTCTAATTTCGATCTAATTTGCCTGGGCTATTTGAAGAAGTCAAACCTTAAAAACATATAGAGGCATTTGAAATGTGGTGCTATAGGAGGATGTGGAGAATACGATGGACAAGGAAAGTGACAAATAGGAGTGTGCTCTTACTGATGGCAAAGGATTGTGAAGTTGTTGCGACTATAAAAAGAAAGAAATTGCAATATTTGGGCCATGTGATGAGGGGTGAAAAGTATGAGCTGTTAAGACTCATCTTGCAGGGAAGGATTATGGGAAAAAGGAGTGTTGGACGAAGAAGAATATCCTGGATGTGTAATTTAAGAGAATGGTATGGCTGCAACTCGAGAGAACTATCCAAAGCTATGGTGTTGTGTATCCATTCTTTTTTCCACTTTAAAATTTAAAACTAAAAAATCACTTAAAAATGGAAATAAACTTACTTAATAGTAGTTACTATAGTTTCGACCTGTTGTGTGGCCATCTTCAGACTGAACAGTAAACTCTGTTCAAGGTTATGTTGTGGAAGGTGGTTGGAGGAAAAGGGTGGGGATAGTGGTGTGGGGGTGTAGTTATTATAAGGGCGGTAATTTTGAATTTTGATGAATTTTGTCAAAAAGGGTGTGGGATGAGAAGTTCAATTGATCATTCAGGATATTGTTGGGAAACTGTTTTGTGTGATTGTAAATTTCAAATTGCAGAAATTTCAATTTGAGATTCAGAGAACACATCAGGGCAATAAATCATCCAACATCCCATTCAAATTTTGCTGACCACCTCATAACATCCAACCACACATATACTGACATAAACACCAACCTTGAAATTCTCCACATACAACAAAAAAGCAGAAAATTAAACATATTGGAACAATTTGAAATCTACAATCACACAAAACAGTTTCCCAACAATATCCTGAATGATCAATTGAACTTCTCATCCCACACCCTTTTTGACAAAATTCATCAAAATTCAAAATTACCGCCCTTATAACAACTACACCCCCACACCACTATCCCCACCCTTTTCCTCCAACCACCTTCCACAACATAACCTTGAACAGAGTTTACTGTTCAGTCTGAAGATGGCCACACAACAGGTCGAAACTATAGTAACTACTATTAAGTAAGTTTATTTCCATTTTTAAGTGATTTTTTAGTTTTAAATATATCCAAAGCTGCAATCAATAAAATGAAAATTGCCGTGATGATTCCCAACCTCCGATAGGAGATGAACCAGAAGAAGAAGAAGTTTCTAAATACAACTGATTACGATTCAACATGTTTATAAATTAAGTGATTACGATTCAACTGGTCTCTGAATCAACTCAGTTGGTTAAGCTAGTTCTAAATCAACTAAACTGAATTCAACTAGCTTCTAATTCAGCCGATACCGTTTCAACTGACCTCGAGCTGCTGCATTTCCGAGCACAGATTAAGCACTCGTTTAGTGCCCTCCAAATTAGTGTTGACTAGTTCCTTGAGACAGCCTTCTAGCTTCAAGGAGGCGGCCAGATGGAATACCACCGAGACGTCACTCAATAGAGTGACCCTGTTGTCATGTGACAGTCCCAGGTCGTCGAGTGACACGTCGCCCTCTAGCGCTGTCACCTTTGACAGTCGATCGGAATGGTGACGACGCAATCTCTCGAACAACTGAAACAGTCACAAATTGATCAAAAATCTAGACGGTAGGCTCGCTTCTCTCACCTTCACCGTTTAGCCAGGAAGCTCCACCCCCTGAAACCCCAGGGGTATCATTAAAAAAGCAATCAGGCTCGCTCCGCTCGCCTGCCTGCAGCATTCAAACAGATTTGCTCTTTTCAACATTACTCAACCCTCAACTCAATCACATTTCGAACTCGAACTATAAAAATGATCTGAATCAGCTCTCCTAAGATTGAACTCAAGTCAAACTATTGTGGAAAATTTCAGCGTTTCAGATGAGTTAATGATCCCTTAAAAATCTGCAGAAACTCCAACATTGTGAATCAAGGTGCTAGGAATGCAAAACTCACGATGCATTCCAGTTCTTATGAAAATAAAAATAAAAATAATAATAATAATAATAATAATCGTGAAACCTGGCTGGCTCAGGTCTGGTCAATTTCAGGGCCTCTGACATGACTTAACGACTGTTTTTAGTCAGCCGGGACCGACGGCTTAATGTGTCCATCCGAAAAACGGGAAGTGCCCTGAGAAAATTTTCTGTCTGATAAGAGATTGAACCCGGGACCTTTGGGTTGCAACGCCAGCACTTAAACCACTCAGCTACGCCACCCCCAGTTTCAGTTCTTAAAAATCTGATTACTGGCGTAACCTTAGAACGATTCTATGGAATTTTAAAACCCCTCTCCAGATTTAATTTAATAAACGCTAATAATGGGTGTATACTTTGGAAGTTTTCCTTTCCTATTTGGAGACTTTCGATCAGATAGAAAATGATTGATATAGTTAATCATATCTCATTTCCTTGGAATATAATATAATTTTTAACACTCTTATTACAATATTGTACTCCTGTCGCAGCTTCAGCTTATTACTTCGTAATAAGCCTAACGTCAGTATTTTTAGTCATAAAGTAATTATGAATTAGAATCTCCATTCATTGCTATATAAATGATCAAAGGACCTTTGCAACTGCCAATATTGACCAAAATGTACTAAGTAGCATAAGCGAGATCCATTGAATAAAACTGTTGAAAAAATTGTGCGCGGACCTACAATCGAACCCGATACCTCTCGGTTGCTGGAATAGTGATTAAACTATTTGCCTACCAGGCAGCTATATTTTGAACAGTTTCATCATTAAGTAGGGATAATACAGTAATTATAAGTATATCTATTCTGACTTATAGTCTATCTATCTTACTAATTCTATCTATACCCACTTATTATAGATATATTATATCAATTTCACTTATATCTATACTCAGTGGTTTCATTCAATAGATCTTGCTTGCTATTTAGTACGTCGGTCAATATTGGCAGTTACAGAAGTCCTTTGTCTATTCAGCCTCTATAAGAATAATAATAATGTAGATTCCAATTAGTACGTCGGTCAATATTGGCAGTTACAGAAGCCCTATAAAAATTCAATTATAAAATCAGTATACTCTTTTCTAAATTACAAGCGTTCATAAAAGACCCCGAAAATAAAAGAATTGGTCACTTTAAAAAAGTTGTTCATGATTAGATCTCCAACATGAGAAGCGTTGATCTTAAAGAATATGCTACTTCTACGTATGTGTAATTCACTAAAATAAAGCAATAAATAAACTTAATTTCATTTTATAAATAATTATGCAGTTTGCCGTACATGAATTATGCTATGTTTTGTAGTTGAGTGTGTGTGAGTGTATGTATGTGTGTGTGCTCGTTTGTACTAACAATTATTCATCTATGTCGATGCCATCAAATTGTGCTTATACCCTATTCACGATCACTTGAGACGAAATCAACAAACTTTTTGCGTGTGTGTGCGTGTAATGATAGGTCTTCTTCTATACGAAATGGTCGGCCACAGTCCAACAGCTGTAGCCAATCATAGCTCAAGACGAGTCTTGAGACAAGACAATTCGGACTGTAGCCAATAATACCTCCTGACAAGAGTCAGCTGTTCAATTATTACTGACCTTTTTGCATAGAAGAAGACCTTCCATTACACGCACACACACAGAAGAAGTTTGTTGATTTCGTCTCAAGTGATCGTGAATAGACTATAGGCTATATAACGTTTATTTTTATTCAGTTTGAAGGTGAAATCGAATATAATTGTTTCCTTGTTTCTTCTTCAATTTCAAATGTGATGATTTCTTTGCTTTTTATGATTCATTCTATGATTTTATGAATTTATTTACTTGTATATGGAACTCGCTCCTCAATCACAGGAATTTGCCCACATGAGGAGCCTTCATCTAATTGTATTTTGTATAATGTAATCATCAAGAAGAAAATAAATCAATTTCAATTTCAATTTCAATTTCCTTTGTCTATTTATGTAAGAATACATGTAGATTCCAATCAGTTATTATTATAGTAATTATCCAGCAGTTGTACTGCAATATCTAATACTTCTTCCAGTGTTCAAATTATAGAAATTGAGGAATTCTACTTACAGGAATTTTGAAGATTTCCTCCATACGCAGAGCAGGAGGAACACCTCGCTTGGAACGAATTAGCACATAAATCCTTTTCAGATCCGGGCAGCCAAACAGCAGTTTCTCAATGAGAACTTTTCCCATGAAGCCACTGGCTCCCGTAATTAATATGGTGCGCCCCTTATAGAAGTCTGCTATCTCTGATATTGAGTTTTCCGCCATCTTGATAGAAAAAAACGAAAAAAAAATCTATAATCATCAATAATCATAACTATTTCTTAACGAGATTCGTCTTCCATCAGATTGCTGCTTGGTATCTACACGATAAAACAATAACTAATATAATGAATTTAGGAGAAATCACATTTCAATAATTTGATACAATCAGTGAACTGGTTTTGAATTAAAATACAATATTATTATCGTATAACCTGCAATCTTACGGTTGTAGAAATCTGAAAAAGCAAACAATTATTGATGATTTGATTGTAAATTTGATCAATATTATGCAATAAACAAATTCTATTCCAATTTGAAATTCAGGTTATACCCTTCTTTAATCAAGCAATTTTAACTATAAAAAACAGTTGGAAACCAGTAAGGTTGCTATAGAAGTTTAAAATTCAAAATATTCCCAATATGAATTTGAAATTTTAAATGTTGAGCCGAAATTTATCTGATGATATTATTATAGTTTATTCTGCGATCAAGCTGTATCACGATATTGTAGCTCTAATTATCCATTAACGAAGTTTGAAGCAGAACGGCGCTTTTCCCTTTGACTAGGAATTCCTCAACTAGTTACCTCAACTCAACCAGTTGTCAAAGTGGACTCAATTGGACATTCATTTGACAAGGCGACAGAGACTGAGCAATACAAGGAATCGCTCAGAAATTGATTGAAACACCGATAATTGAGTAACTTATCCCTGATTGGAACCTCCAGTAGTTGTTCAACAACCCTGCTCTCGAATAATAATTGATAGTTTTGGCACAATGACATCTTTGGAATCAGCCGGAACAATACGGGACTTTGGAGTTCGGATTTCAGTTGGTGACGGTTATTGGGAGGCATTCGTTAATTCTCGATGATCGAATAATATCGATATCTGACTTCCCAGGATGAGGAAAGTGGTCTTTGTCTTACTGACATTGCAGAAACTGTCGAGGGTCCAGGGGGCAGAGCCCTGGACGACAATGTGCTATAGTTGTGGAAGTCAGAATTTGTGGAAGATCAGACGATGTTTTGGAAGACTTGTTTACCTTTAAATGGAATGTTATAAAGATTGTTTCATGAGAAAGGTGGCAAAATTTACAGACAGATTATCCCAGAAATTATTTTTAGCCAAGATGAAAATGTAAGAAAATTGAACATTTTTTATCAAATCTATACAGTTTTATAACCTTAAGCCGCTACAGAAATTTGATAAATGATCATTACCTTTGTGAAACTTGCTGAGGAGTCAAGCACTAGAACCAATAAGAGGTTTGTCATTTCAATGATCAACAAAAAAATATGCTGAAAAACTCTGTTGCTATTGTTGATAAGGAATAGATGGATATTTAATTTTCTCACAGCTAGCGCACAAGTCTAACTTCACTAGCTATGCCAAATCGTAAAGTTTTATTATAAGTTAGGTCTACATTATTCTATTACGTAGCCTATTCTGGCTAAATGAATATTCTTATTCTAAATTCTAATCTTGGAACACTTGTATTGATATAAAATGTAACAATGTAAAGTTCGGCTCACCGGCGGCGCACGTACCCACGAAACAGGTGAAGTGCCCGTATCTTTTACACTACAGCACTTCACCTGTTTTGTGGGCACAAATCGCCAGTGGCTCGGCTTTAAACCAATGTGATGCTAAACAGTGAATTCACTAATAATAATTTACTTATTCATTCATTGATTGCAGTACGGAAGTATGCGAAATAAGAGATGAGAGAAAAACAGGCAATCGCATAAAACCTCTTCAATCCCTGATCAAGATTCAAGACACACACACAATCATAATAGATAGTGTAGTAACTAGTTAATAAGTAGATATTGGAAGTAGATAATGTGTAAATTATAAATTATAAATGGATAGTGTAAATAATAGTCTTCCAGTATAACATTGAAAGATCAACATTTCAAAAAAGTTAATGTCCTCCATTCATAATTTTTTACGAGTATCAAACACTAATGAAAAAGCATTTTTTTGTAAAGGAGAAAGAAATCTTTCATAGAAATGTGACATTCTTTTCAGACGAAAGCCAAAAGAAGCCTGAATGAAGGATGACAGAAATTTGCTAAGAAGTTTGAAGTATTCAGCGGCCACAAACTCGAAACTTTGTTTCCAAAAAGTGTCCCCGGTAGTCTGTCCAAGCAAAGAAGATACTCTGGCAACATGGGAGAATCAGTTAAGCTCGGTCGATATTGGTTCAAAATTCATAAATGTGGTCTCAAATTGTAGATTAGATTGTTTCTCACAATTTAAGACAAAATTTATAATTTGTAACCAATATTGAACGAGCTGGAGTAATTTTCACATCTTGCCAGAATGTCTTCTTTGCTCGGACAGACTTTAATATCAAATTGTAGCCAGCATTCAAATCGAGCCAACTCACATTACCCAGACAATTGCAGCCAACGAAAACTTTATCCTTTCGAGACGGCTAAAAAAGTGAAAAACTTATAAATCCTCGGGTATAATGCAATATTATCCTATTTCAAAACCTTCCCAGCAGGCTGTAATATTTTAATATTTATCTCCACTTTTAAGTGGCACGCTTCTTATCCTTTCACTTACTCTCAGCTTTCATCTTTACAACTTGGGTAGAGAAAAGAGGCATGTTCAATTTATATTTTTCAGGGTCTCTTGTTCTCACCTGTTCCTAAAGGAATGATGTTGAGAAATAAGGAGGAGGAAGAGGAGGAGGAGGAGGAGAAGAAGTAGGAGGAGGAGGAGGAGGAGAAAGAGGAGAAGGAGGAGGAGGAGAAGGAGGAGAAGAAGGAGGAGGTGGAGGAGGAGGAGGAAGAGGGAGAGGAAGAGGAAGAGGAAGAGGAAGATGAAGAGGAAGAGGAAGAGGAAGAGGAAGAGGAAAAAGAAGAGGAAGAGGGGGAGGAGGAGGATGAGAAGGAGGAGTACGAGAAGAAAAAGATGAAGAAGAGGAGAAGGAGAAGAAGAAGAAGAAGAAGAAGAAGAAGAAGAAGAAGAAGAAGAAGAAGAAGATGATGATGATGATGATGATGATGATGATGATGATGATGATGATGATGATGATGATGATGAGGAGGAGGAGGAGGAGGAGGAGGAGGAGGAGGAGGAGGAGGAGGAGGAGGAGGAGGAGGAGGAGGAGGAGGAGGAGGAGGAGGAGGAGGTGGTGGAGGAGGGAAAGGTAGAACAAAATAAGGAAGAAAATAAGGGTGGGGGTAATATCGGAAGGTGTTTTAAGAAATTGCTTTTCCCCAAAAATATTGCAGTCTGGTCAAGCAAAGAAGACTTTCCAGCTAGAATGAGAAGTGACTCTAGCTCGGTCAATATTGATTCAAAAACTATAAATTCAGTTTAAATTAATAGAAAAACATTTTGATCTACAATTTAAGATCAGATTTATCATTTTTGAAACGTTTCAGCGTTATAATTAATAAACGTTTCAGCAAATTAAGTTTTATTTTGAATTTGCAAATTATTTAATCATTCTTCATCTGAGTTTTTTTTGCTTATTCATGTGGTTTCTGAATTTTTAATTTGTAATAAATGAACGTTTCACCAAATTGAGCTTTTTTTAATTTGCAAATTAAGTCGTTATTCTTTATCTTGATTCTTATTTTGCTTATTCATGTAGTTTCTGAGTTTTTAGCTTGTAATTGATCATTTATTCTGCAAATTTAGTCATAATTCCCTATCTTGGTTCACATTTTGTTTATGTGTAGTTTCTAATTTTTTCGTTTGTAATTATTGATAAACTCTTCAGCAAATTAAGTCTACGCTCAGGTTTCACCTTGTAGGTTTTATGAGGACACCTTATGGTTGTGGTAGTTAGCTTCTTTAGCTAGGTTTTATTTTTTGTTGTTGTATATTTTGTGGCTTATCTCTATTAGGTACTGATTTTTAATTTCAAATAATATCACAGTACACTTTTCCAGGGGTAAAAAGGGTTTCTATTTCAAATAATATCACAGTACCCTCGAAAAAAGGTATTGTGATATTATTTGGAATGAAAAATCAGTGATAAAAGCTAAGTAGCCCTGAGATAAAGGAAACACTATAATGGTTAATCATTATGTTTGGTGTTATGAATTATGAATATTTCACTAGATTGTATTAGGTTTTGAAGAATGTAATTGATTGATTGATTTATTATAGAATCTTAGACCCAAAAACTTAAGTGGGAAGTTGGAGCTGTGAATATGAAAAAATGGGGAAAAATGTGAAAACTTTAAGGGACGTGAATCGATAAATCGATATTCTCCATTCATCGATGGTTTTACCTGAACAAGAGTTTCTCAATATTTCTCACCGGAATATAAGGTACAGTATTCTATTTCTATTACAATTTTAAATTCACAAAATGAAGTTCATAAATAAAATTTTAAAAATCAATCGATATTGCAGTAGAAGTTACCATGGTCAATTATGTCAATAAAATGATCTATGAGTGGGACATAAATGTTTTCCACTTTATCAAGATAAATGGAAAATTGATGTTTCCTCTTTTGAGGCTCATGCCTAGAGTTGAACGAATGAAATATTGAAAATAGTACAGTGAGACTTGATGAAACATTACCAATTGACCTGAAATAAATAATAGTTTTTCAAAGTTATAAATTAAATTGAAAATTGATGATAGTTCGATCCATGTAGCAACTGATAGAATAGCAATGAATGTTTTTTGGTGGTGGTGGCTGTAAGGGGGGACTCACTGTTGTTTTGAGTCACCATTGGACAATTTTATACGTTCTATATAATAATATGACTATAATTGTATTATGAAACAATACAAGGCCAATTAACGAAAATAGAGGTTTTTGGTATACAGTGTCGCAAAAGTGAACATTACGTTATATGCTAATCAGGATTAGGTTCTATAAGTCAAACTAAAGATAATACAGTATCTGGAATATCTTTTTCGAAGAACGCTTTGTTCACTAGATATTCGCTATTTTGTATTCTGAGAAAAATATTTTCCATCTTCAATATCTTTCAACTTATCTTCATAAAATTGGTGAGTATTTTCCAATAAGAGAGATCAACTTTAGAAGAATCAACTTGATCCAATCTGAAAGTACAAAATGGCGACAATTTCAAACTTTTATCCAAAATAGCGGATTTAGATAAATAGTTTAGAGTGCCGCCTTTTCAAGATTTTTTATTAGACCAAGTTTGATTTTTCCTACTGTTGATCTCTCTCCACACATACTCATCTAGTTATGAAGATCAGCAGTTGTAAGAATCTAGAAACTAAAGCCGCGTATGTGCTACGAATGCCTCGCTGTACAGTCTGTTAACACAAAAAAGAGTACTACTATCTACTAAGAGTACTACTAAAAGAGTCTACTATCTACCGCGTATCGACAGTCCGAGGCATGTGCCACACATGCCTCGGACTGTCGATACCGGGTTTGCTAGCAGCGAGGCAAACGCTGCACACAATTCGCAGCGAGCAGTGCCTGTTGCCTCGCAACGCACAACGAACAATTCTACAAACTAACCTCAAAATTGTACCACATTCCTATGCATTTTTGTGATTAAGAATTCTATTTGGGTGCAGAAGGTTCTAATAGGCAATAATAAGCATTGCCTTGAATTTTTATCTACTATCTGAGCACAAACTAACCTCCAAATTCCAAAATATCAATTGTCAGAGCTTAGTTGCTTTGTCTCCCGCTTGATGGCGCAAGTCAATTTGTTCGCGTGGCTCGCATTTTTGGATACAAAAAATGCAGATTTTTTATTATAATTATATACTATACTATAATTATAATTATTTTTGTTAATTGCAGATTATATTCACACATATGCCTCAGCCATGAGTTTATACTTTTTTTGCGTCACCAGACTGTACTGCAAGGCATTCGTGGCACATGCCTCGGAATGTCGATACGCGGCTTAAGAAAATAAAAACTATTTTGTAAAAAAATGGCGAATATCTGGTGAACGAAGCGTTTTTAAAGAGAAATAATTTCTTGATTCTCTCTATAATTTGACCCATAGAACCTATATTTCCAGAGTTCGATACTTATTTTTTGTGACACTCGGTAATATGGTTTGTAATATAATTTCGAAATGACAGCTTATAAATTTAGAGCTAGAATGTTCAAGGATAAATTTAGTTGAAGATTATAATTATGGGATTACAACTGGAATACGAGTCCAACAATCGACTGGTCAATAGTGTGGCACAAATTACAGACTCCAAGCCCTATCTGCAATTTGATGCATTTTAATTGTTTATCGAATCGCGAATAACACTGGACTTCAGAATACCACTAAATCGAGTTTGCTAATTGTTTGCGCTGTCAAATGCAATACTGGTCCTGTGAAAACAATCCAGTTAGCGTTGTTGAATGAATAGAAAAATACACAACACCACCAAACATACATCCAATTCCCTGGTATATTTTGTCCAAGCAAAGAAGACCCTCTGGCAAGATTTGAAAATGACTTCAGCTTGGTCAATATTTGTTCAAGAATTATAAATGTTGTTTTAATTAGTAGAACAGATTGTTTCCCACAATTTGGGATCAAATTGATAATATTTTTGAACCAATATTGACCGAGCTTGAGTGATTTTCCCATCTTGCCAGAGGGTCTTCTCTGCTTGGACAGACTATATGAGTTTTTTCATTCAACAGATATTACGGTAGTCTGTCCAAGCGAAGAAGACACTCTGGCAAGAAGGGATAATGACTCCGGCTCGGTCAATATAGTACCAAAAATGGTAAATTTGGTCTCAAATTGTAGAAAACAATTTAGAGCTTAAGTGATTTTCCCATCTTGACAGAGGGTCTTCTCTGCTTGGACAAACTATATGAGTTTGTTCATTCAACAGATATTACGGTAGTCTGTCCAAGCGAAGAAGACACTCTGGCAAGAAGGGATAATGACTCCGGCTTGGTCAATATAGTACCAAAAATGGTAAATTTGGTCTCAAATTGTAGAAAACATTTTGCTCCACAATTCACGACCAAATTTAGAATTCTTGAAATAATTTCGACCAAGAGGGAGTCATTCCCCATCCAGTCAGAATGGCTTCTGTGCTTCGACAAAGTATAATGGTATAGCTTATGGCAATAATTTAGACGGTTGGAGAATGACTACTATTAAGCTCCGTAAGTATAGTCTGAATCTCTTTTCAAGAGTGGATCACTAAAGCTGTGGTCTTCTTTTTTCCAATGTACTTCCGTAGACAGATCGCTGACTATCCTGACAGAGCTGGGAATCATTTACAGTCATTCACCAACCGCCGAAATTGTTGGCATAAGTCTGTCCAAGCAAAGAAGACCCTCTGGAAAGATAGGAAAATAACTTCAGCTTCGTCAATATTGGTTCAAAAATCAAAATTTGGTTCCAAATTGTTTCCTACGGTATGAGATCAAATTGGAAATTTTTGAGCCAATATTGACCGAGCGTGAGTCATTTTCTCATTTTGCCAGAGAGTCTTTTTCGCTTGGACAGACTATATAATGCAGATGATGGTTATCAACTCGTTAGGGAAATCAACAACTAATGTATCATTGATTGGGGTTTGGAAACGGGTGCAAAATTTCAAATACAGTGTTTGGCAAATTGTAGTGTTGATCAATCCATATTAATTGATTCGCTGGTTGGTTTTAATCCTGCAAATATACATCATAAATCATTGAATCGGTTTCACAATATTGTTCAAACAGATTCTCCGCTTTATGATGCTGTTTAAATCTATGCTCATGATGGCCTGTTATAGTAAAATTGTATACATACATCTGATGTGTAGAAAAGGAGGATTGTCACGTGACTGTTTGATTTAGGCCGGGAAGCATCCTCATCCTTCATAAACTCGCCATAGATATGAATTTCTCCATTTATACCAAACTTGAGACTCCCAGTTATTTTGATGCCAGAATACCCTGGACAGAATCCCGAATGATTATTTTAATCATCCCAAGTAGGAACTATAACAATCATGTCTTGATTTTTACTTTCAATTGTATCTACATGAATTTTGAAAAATACAAAGTGAACATTGCAATAGGTCTAATAACTTAAAACTAAAATCACGTAAAAAACTGAACTTAAGACTACTTTTTTGTCATAATTTATTATTCTTCTTGTTTCCGATGTGAATTGCAATGTTTCTTTGCTATCTTGTTGGATTAGGATATGAACTCTTTCCCCACTCACGGATCTATAGTCTATGAGGGGAAATACTTATTTCCTATAAATTTTGTATTCATGTATAGTCTGTACAAGCAAAGAAGACCCTCTGGCAAGATGGGAGAATGACTCCAGTTAGGTCAATATTCTGTCCTGATTTATAAATATAGTCCTAATAGTAGATAAAATTGTTTCCTACAATTTGAGAACAAATTGATAATTTTTGAACCAATATTGATCGAGCTTGAGTCATTCTTCCATCTTGCCAAAGGGTCTTCTTCGCTTGGACAGAGTATACCTAATGTATTTTTTATTTTTGTGAAGATTTGTGAATTTGTTTTTGGGAAGTGGAGAGATTTGAATTAAAAATTGAATTGGTGACAAAAATTTTGAGGCAGTTACTGAAGGACTATTAATGGTTATTGATTAATGCTCAGCTAAATCAGCATAGTCTGTAGTTGAATTTGTTAATAATAATTTAGAAATGTAGCATATTACTGGCACAAACTATGGAATTCATGTTCTCCAGTCTATGGTACTGGGCACAGATACTAGTATACACGATTGGTATCATAAGCCTGATGCGCAGTAGATCAGATCAGTACCTACTAATACATCTAGTATGTATGTATCTACTGTACTATGTATTAGTAGGTATTGAGTAGATTGAGAAGATTAGTGGGTATTGTAGATTATGACGTTTCACGAAGCCACAAAAATTAGTTGATTATGGAATGTTCAGTAGCATTTCCAATCACTGGCGGCTCGTACCCACAAAACAGGTGAAGTGTATGTATCTTCTACTATACAGCACTTCACCTGTTTCGTGGGCCTGCCAGTGTTTCCAATGCAGACTCACATAGAGTTCATCAGCTGACTATCTGCAATTATTATATTTATTGTGGGTCCGTGAAACGTCACAACTAACTGGTTTTCGGCTAAAACCTGCGCATGATAACTACCGTGTATTCTAGTATCCATGGTCAGTGGTACAGGGTATTGGCCACTAGGTAAGGGTGGTTCTTCCGTAATCGTGATGTCCCGAACATTGTAAACTGCTCTTGGTGACCAGTATATGGCCAAGTACACATTAGCGAGTTGGGACCTACTCGTAAGGGTCTCCCCACTATTAAAAGGCATACGAATGATGTTTTATTTTATTGCATGGTCTTCCTCTGTAGTGTATAGTTGGTTAAATAGTATTGGTGAATGACAGTTATAGCTGATTCTAGAGAGTTAGGTGGATTCATCTGTCTCTAGTAACCTACTAAGAGATGATGTAATGCATCTGCTGTCTCTTATGATTGAAAAAACATCGTGAAATGTTTTGCTAAATTTGAATATTATCAGTTGATAATTATACCATTTGAAGAAAGTAGGGCCTAAGCAACATCTTAAAGTAGAAATTCATGAGCAAATATAATAATTGTTACAGAAATGAATGATAAATAAGTAGCATATTTCCACACATTGAAAATAACTGAAACATTGTACCACACACTTTATCTTCGAGATCACTTAAAAGTAATTATAATACATGAATATTTATGATGTTTCATGGAAATCTAGAATGGAGATATTGTACTATTGATAAACAAATTATTTTGCAGCGAGTTATCGATCATTCAGAAATTTTCATTTATTTATTGATAAATTTTTTATTTGTTTCCTTGGAATACCCATTGCTTGTAACCATTGTACTTTAGAAAGAAAGTAATGAATTCTCCACGGAAAAATAACAGGAATCATCAACTCCAGTTTCACCAAGAATGAACATGTTTTGAATAATAATCGAAAACTAAATCACAAGCAAATTCAAGATTGCAGCCATTTTTACTGTCCTCCTCAACTCTCTTGACAAAAAATATCCGAATTAGTTCCGAATTCAGCCAGCAGATAGCAGAAGCAAAAGGGTGTCCAGCTTCAAATTCCACTGGACACGCCTCTAAGCTCCGCCCCTCGCTCTGATTGGCCAACGACATCAGTTCGAAAAGTTTCCAAATTCGACCAGACGATGGCAGCAGTTGTTGGGTGATGTTCCAGATTTGACTTGGACACGCCCTCATGCCCCGCCTGTCTTTCCTGATTGGTTGACAGTGTCTTGTCAGCTCTGCCTTAAAAAATGGTGGATGGTGTATCATTCACACAAAATAACGCTAATTTCCTATTCACTATACCACGTATATACGTTTATTTATTAATTCAATTTAGTACAATTTCATCGAGATGGTGCTTGAAGAATTTATTCAAATTCACTATACCACGTTAATATAAATTATTTATCAATTCACTTTAGTACAATTTCATCGAGGTGGTGCTTGATCATAGAAGTGTGAATTTGGTCTCAAATGAAAGAGAAATGAATTTCGCCGAGAGGGATTTTGAAATACGAATGCACGAGTGCTCAATTTAGGCTATAGTTACAAACTTCTTAAATAAAAAAAATCAAATTCTCGATCCTATGAAAAAATTGTCAAATTTCTGAAAAATTGTATCTCAAAAACAGTTAATGATACAGAGTTGCAATTGGTCTTACTCTTTTTCAAATTTTATTGTCTACAAAAATGTCATATATAATTTTCTCGTCCGACTCTTGGTTCGGCCAAAATTCACGAAAAAACAATTCCTAGTGGGTAAGTTGTACGGTTTTCTCAAGATGGCGGCCGAAGCTCACAGAGGACTCTTGGGGACTTTCAGTATGTAATCCAGCGCCCTTTTCTGATCATATCTGCAAATTTTCAGCTCCTCCGACTTTTACTTTTTTTGCTTAATTTGACTGTACTACTGTGAATATTCATGAGACACGGCCCAGATGGTATTCGAATAAATGAAAATAATTTGTGGACAATTGATTTGAGGTATAGTAATAGTTAATAGTACCTGTAGTATGACCAAGCAAAGAAGACATAAAATTACTGGCAAGACTGACCGAGCTGGAGACAGTTTTCCATCTTACCAGAATGTCTTCTCTGCTTGGACATACTTTAGTGGAGAGGTTGAGAATTTGAAGTTTCAATGAATATGATCCTGTATAATTAGAGTAGGTATTGTGTCGAGTTTTCCTTCTGATGAGAGCGAAGCTGGAAATAACCGACTACAAAAGTGAGTGAGACGAGGCTCATAATTCACTCACTCACCAAACCCCCTCCCCCCTCGATCACCAACTCAACACCAAACTCCTCCTCATTACTTACCTCACACCACTTCTCACTCATCTCTCATAACCCCTCCCGCCTCACAACCTATTTCACGGAAATCCATTACACACTCGTCCAACAGGCACAACATACTTTTTGTTTGTGTGGTGAAAACAACCGTTTTACAGTTGAAGTTAAACTAGTTGAGATCAACTATAGTTAACAAGCTTTTTACTGATGTAGACAGGTTTATAAATTCAAGCTTCAAAAAGTATCTATCCTGTTCCCTCTATCCTTCTCACTGTTTCTATTCAGAATGTTAATCACAGTACACTTTTTAATTTATTAAAAAAGGGTACTGTGATTAATATTCGAAATAAAAACAGTATCTATCCTCTGATAACTTCACAGCACTGGCGGCTCGTGCCCACGAAACAAATGAAGTGCTGTACAGTAAAAGATACGGGCACTTCATCTGTTCCGTGGGTACGAGCCGCCATTGCTTCACAGTAAACCTATTGAAAACATTTTTGAACATTTTTATTCGGTGTTTCTTATTGGATCTATATTGTCAACAGTGAACTTCGATCGAAATGTTAAGTAAAAAGTGTTTTTCAAAGTTGAAATTGTAATGTAATCTTTCATTATATCTCTCTCATTCACCATTATTATTATTAACTCACTCATCATCACCTTTGCGTATCAAGTCGCAATTGTAACAATAAATGGATAAATGAGATGTATAAAAGCTGATGCCGAAAAGTTAGACGGTTTCGTCTGATCCTCTCATGCTCCAACAGCTGATGCAATTATTAGAAATGTCGTCTAGCTATCAAGTATGCATATTTAATGTTTTTAACAATCAGGTTAAAGAGACAGACAAATCCGCCTAACTTTTGGCGCTAGCTATACAGTAGAACTCGTTCAACACCGGCGGCTCGTGCCCACGAAACAGGTGAAGTGCTGTATAGTAAAAGATACAGACACTTCACCTGTTTCGTGGGTTCGAGCCGCCAGTGACGTTCAACTGTATGGAATAAAGGGAAAGCGTCAGTGGTGACTATGTTTCAAATTTTTTTTATAGATTATCCAGAATTGTGTGTCCATTCAATCATTTGTATCATCTAAGAATGTAAAGATATTATAGCCTAGATCATCCCTTGAAATACTTTCTTTGAATTTGTTCCTTAAAACAATATCTCAATTTCCAAATTAATTACATATTTTATTTTTCTTGAAACCCAATTATAATCTTACGAGCCGGCAGGAACACTTCGCTCGCCTTCTCCGCCTATACCGCCTACTAGCCAGACCCCTGACATCAGCAGTGTCAGTGAGTCAAACAGGCTCGCTTCGCTCGCCTGCAAATTATATTAGAATAGATTCGCTTTGATCATCATTCATCACTCAAATTTTGGGTAATCGTACTGAATTAGTTGTTCTATTACCTCAGCTCAACCTGGTATATGATTTGAACGTATCTAGTTGAGTAGTTTCCGTGAAATAAACGAAAGTGCAAATTCCAAACAGTGAAAAACTTAATTACAGGCGTAACATTGGAAGGGTATTGAAATTTAATTGAACACCGGACCTAATCTGGACCTGTTTACAAAATTCCAACATTTTCGGCCAATTATTGGTTCTCTAAAAATTTAAGAAAAACGCCAATATTGAGTGTAACCTTGGGAAGTATATCGGACATAGTTTGAAACTAGATTCAATATTTTCCAAATTAGTTCATCTATAATCTCGCTGAACCATTGAATTTACAGTTAGGATTGGTCGTATCAAGGCGGAAGATATGCAACCCGCAACACATCTACAATTTTGAAAATCTGATTACTGGCGTAATCTGAACGGATTTTAAAAATATTTTAACACAATATTTCTAGACCTCATTTGAACCTGCCCACCAATTATCAACATTTTCTACCGATTGGTTCTCGAAAAAATGAGGAAAACGCCGAAAAACTCTAGAAAAAAATAAATATTTGGCGTATCCTTGAAAAGTTTTTAAAATCCTTTCTTAGCGCGCGTCCAAACGTCCAACTGAACATGCCTGCCAAATTTGAACGCATTCACTCCAGTGGATTTTTAGTTCTGGTGATGTATGAATGAATCAGTCAGTGTCATTTCGCTTATATATTGGAAGCACTTCACCTTTTTTGTGAGCACGAGAGCACGAGCCGCCAGTGATTGTGGAGTTCTATTTCCTCCAGAACTTATTTTGAACGGTCTTTGGAGAACATGAGTTCGCATTACACATGAAATTCTACAACAATGTCCATTGTATCCACATGAATATTCATTGTTTCTTGCTCTTGTAATGATCAGTTTTGTCTTACGCTAAAATATCGGCTGTATCTGACTAGGAGCCTTCTGAACATCTAGACAATGTGATGATTAAAGCACCAGAAACAGCGAAATTCACAAACTTTTCAGTCATTGGGCAAAAATATTTATGTATGAACTATTGTTTCAAACCAAGGCTAAGAACCCATTATTTTGAAAGGACAAAGTCCGTATTTTATTCATCTTTATTTATCTTTATTAATTTTTATTTGGTTATTTAACATCAAAGAGTACAACAGGCTTTATAGCCCAAAACTGTTCCTCTTAAATTTATACAAACAAACCGAACAAAAAAGGTTATGTCATAAACCACGCCTAAAACCAGAATTTTACACCAGAAGAAAAATTCGACAAATTTTGAATTTTAGAAAAACCATTCCACTACTGGTATAGTCCGTACAAGCAAAGAATATAATACTCTTGAATGATTCCAAAATTACTGATTAATGGTTTCAAATTTTAGGAAATAATCTGGTCTACAATTTGAAACTAAATTCATATTTATTGAAGCAATATTGACCGAGCTGGAGTTATTTTCCATCTTGTCAGAATACAACTTGTCTTGACAACTTGATCTTGTCTGGCAACTGGAATACAGTGGACACTACTGGTGCTTTTCCGATAGTTGGATATTCAACTAAGTTAATCAACGATCAACTATTAACCGTTGACGAGACAAGTTGGTAGTAGGCTAATTGGGGTCCGAATGCTGACTGTCACATACATTGGCTAATTGAGAGTGACAACCAGCAGAGTGAAGCAAAACAAAAGTATTATTGTTTTGTTTCAGTCTGCTCTTTGTAGTCGTGCAATTCTCTTTTAATCATGACTCTCTCTCTCTCTCTCACACACAATCTCTCCCTCACCCCCTCACTCTCTCACTCTCCAACTCTTTCTCTCTCTATCAATCCAACTCCTAATTAATCTAATATCAATCACACATTTTTATTGCCATATTATATACTTGTAATTGATAATTTCTACCTTGAGCTAGCTCACTCCACAATGTCATTACCCATTCCCGCCCTCAGTTTCAATAAAGTGGGATAACTATTGTAATTTCTGATCATCTACTGATTGTAGTACATATTCTTTATTATGACTTATCTTACAATAATTCAAATGTCGATAATGTATCAATTCATTTAAATCTAGTTTTCAAATTGAAAAATGATTTTCCATCGATTAAGAATAATCTAGTTTTTGAATTGAATAATAATTTCATATAACTATCCTTTGTAATGTTAATAGCTGATTCTAGCTTCTGTCTCAAAGATTCTTGAAAAGTGTGTCAAAGTACAATTGATGGAATATTTGACAAACAACGACATTCTAGCTAAGAACCAATATGGCTTCCAAAAATCAAAGAATACAAACGATGCCTTATTTGAGGTAACCAGGTACATAACAGAAACAATAAAATCAAAAAATAAAGTAATTATAACCTTCCTGGACCTGGCTAAAGCGTTCGATTCAGTAGATAGAGAAAAGCTGATAAAAAATTTTGCTGTGGGAGTCAAAAGTACTGCCCTCCATTGGTTCAGCAGTTACTTTTGCGAGCGCTCACAATTTGTTCAAATTGAAGGGGAATGTAGTGAAAGGGATTGTGTTGAATACGGAGTGATTCAAGGCAGCACCTTGGGCCCGATTTTGTTCCTTGTATACATCAACAATATTTCCCAACTGAATACATGTTGCAAAATTTTCATATTTGCTGATGATACAGTTGTTGTTTCTGCAGGTAGAGAGTGGGAAGAAGCCTATAAGAATGCCAGTTTGGATCTATCAAAGATTAAGAATTGGTTTGATCACAATAGTCTGACTGTGAATTTGAGCAAGACCAAATATATGCCCATTGTGACTAGGAACCAACCAGATCCAGGTTCAAGGCAAATTAAGATGCATTCCTGCAGAAATGTAGGATCATCTGCCTGTGCTTGCGGATCTATCAATAGAGTAGATCAGTACAAATACCTTGGGGTTGTAATTGATTTTCAAATGAGTTGGGTCCCTCATATACAGTGCACAAAACAGAGACTGAGAAGACTGCTCTATGGTTTTTCCCAGTTGAGCCACGTACTGAATGTTAGACTGTGCAGGAGAATCTACTATGCATATGCACAGTCAATATTGCAGTATGGCATTATTGTTTGGGGCGGAGTGTCATCGGCATGCCTTGAACCTCTTGCTGTCACCCAGCGTACAATTTTAAAAACAGTCCTGAAGAAAGAATCCAGATACCCCACGACGGACTTCCCGGTGCTCAATATAAGACAACTTTACATCAAAACTCTTCTCACTTATATCAGGAAACATAAAACCAATATATTTAACAATATCCAACATAATTATCAAACACGTCATAGAAACCTTCACGGATACTCTATATCAAGATTACTACACGGGATTGAATTGAAATCACCATACTATCTGGCTCAGATTGTATACAGGAACGTTCCATATAATATCAGAGAGGCCGAGACCAGCAGTGACGTGGTGTATAAGAGCAGGTTGTCAGAATGGCTCTTTGGTGTGGGATGGCTTGGTGCCGAAGAATTGATCCAGTCACCATACACATAAAAATAATACAGGCACTTAAAATGCCTTATTTCTCAATATTTCATTTCATTTTTTTTTTTTAAACATTTCATTCATCACTGCCAACCTTGGATCCCCTTGCTCTCAAACTACAGGGAATATCATGGTACACCAAAATCACATTTGTTCAAATTTCTTACCCAATATAAATGTAACAATATTACTAGAATCAAAAAATTTAATCACATTCGTTTACATTCTCACCTGCTGATTACAAAATGGTATTTAGTAGTAATTCTATTTTAGTATGACGTATGAGAAAATCAAATTTCAAATATTCTACTGATTTATTATAATAAATTTTGATACCACTGCTTTGTACTAATTATAAGACTACCGTACTGCTTGCAGGAACTCTCCCCCATTCACAGACGCACAGTCTTCTTGGGGGAATTCCACGCAGCCAATTATGTTCATTTATATCCTATTATTGTAATGTAATAACCTCATATACTTTTTGTGAAAGAACATATTGTAACTCAATTTATTGTTATGCTATGTGGAAAAATAAATTGAATTGAAATTGAATTGATTATAGCTTTTTAACTTGAGGCCAAGTTTTAATGTGAAGGATATCAAGGATATCCTTCTCAAAGAATGGACATAGATATGTCCAAACTTCGCCTTTCTACTTAGATAGCTTACACTCCCAATCCATTTCGCAAACCTTTAATTAATATCTGAATGAATTTAGCATCAATTACATTACCTTTATTCTTCTCGAATTCAGACTGAGAGATTCTATATTGCACTGGGCAGTGGGCTCGTACCCACGAAACAGGTGAAGTGCCCTTATTGAAATTGAAATTGAAACTTTATTCTCCAAAAAATCAACATACAATCATATTTATATGACAATAATAAATATAAAAATATCTCTGCGGTTTGCACTCCTTACACTCCTTAGTCATTTTGCAGAACCTCGAATTGAAATTTTGTATAAATTTTGCATTCAAAATAAATGAAATAGATAAACTTCACCGTTTTATCGTATTTTTACTAGAAGTTTCTATTTTGTGAAATTTATAGGATGATTTTGTTTTACTCATTTATTATATTACAATGTAGAATCTAAGCCGAATTTTTTTATCTATTTGAATAAAATAATCTAATCTAATCTCTCTCTCTTATATATATTTTCAAGTGATTTATCCCATTCCACCAAACTTATAATGTGTAATGATCAATATTTAACCAGAGAGTAATGATTTTTCTATTGGAAGTTTTTCAGAATTTTGTTAAATTCATTTTTTTGAGCGAAATCCTCCAATTTCAAACCTCCGAGCAAATCCATCTCAATCTCTCCCCTTTGTCACACATTTTCAATTTTCCAAAATTTTCTCTCTCCCTACCTTTCAATGTTTCCTAGAGAGAGGAAAAATAAGGAAAACGTTGATTTACTTTTTGGAGCCGTATGTAAATCACAACGTATGATGAAACACAACAACAATTTGCTCACAAAATTAGATTGAACTCCATTTTCGTTCCTTATTTCTCAGTCTTCCATTGGCACTTTCATTTTTTCCCATTTACTCACACTCACTCCTCTCTCTTTCTCAATCACTTTTTTCATTCTCTTATCCTATATCTCTTCCCATTCCTTCTGTGCTTCTCTGACATCTCATATCGGCATGTCTCTCTCTCTCTTTGATTATTCCATTTTTCTTCCTACTGTCTTTTCCTTTTTAAATCTTCTCTTTTTCTTCTTCTTCACTCATCTTTTTCTTCGTTATGCATAATTTTTTCTCAATTGTCTATGTAATATGTATCAGGCTTTGCATAGCAGTTCCATTCTGTTAATTATAATTAGAATATTCATACTGTATCTTAAATCTATCCTTAATTTTTCTTGTAATTTTTTCACTTTCAATGTAATAAGCAATATTCTTTTGTTTGTTTCTGATCAACTAGTGTTTGCCATAGGTCTTACCAGACCTGGCAACGTAAGATGTTTAAATAAAATATTAAATATCAAATATCTCTCACTCAGTCTCACTCAGGCTAATCCAAACCCAAGGATCGACCGATAATCATCCGACTTTGCCGCTACCGCATCAGGAAAATGATTTTCGATGCGAAAAAGGGACTGGCTGGCACCGGGATCACGATCCGCCTGGAAAAACTCTCTGGCAGGATTAATAAAAAATTAAATATTTCTTATTCAGGCATAATTCCAAGTACTGCGTATAATGACTGTTTTTTAGCTGACCAAAACTATCCAGCTGGAGTAAATGGAGTTGCATTCAAGTCCATAGCACATGATCATGCCAAAAAATTGCGAGAGGTGATCATATCAATTTTGATTTTTTCATACAATAACATATTTAGCCTATGTAATTTAACAGTTCGGCCGCAGCTTCAGAGCAATGCTCGGTACCAGATATTAATAAGGCTAATATATAATATAAGGCAGATATTATTGTAGGCTAAACTGAGACAAAAAAAATCGTCTAAGCCTGTACTGTTTATTCCTAAATTTGCTTATACTCGTACTAGAACAATTTTCATTTCGACTACTGGCAGCAGTGAATGGCAGCCATGTTGCCAAAGGCTCTTCTGTGCTTGACACAACTATAGTAGTGTTGACTGGAAAGAGTATTAATAGAGTTTGTTTGTCAATGGCGCAACAGCCCTATGAAGGTTGGCAACAGCCAAGAAGACACTCCGGCGAGACAGGAAAACGACTCCATCCCGGCCAATACCGGCCCAAAAGGCATAAATTCTGAAACGAATCCACAGCCCCCGAACCAACACCGACCGAGCCGAAGCCACCCCCAGCCCGGACAGAAAATACAGCATGTGAATAATCATCAACCAGGATAGAAGTAACGTGTGGTTAGCACGTCGTACCTCTCAACCATAAGCCAGTCTTCACAACCAAGTGAAGATGCAGAACACCTCTGAATAACATGCAGTTAAGAGTGTAATGCAACAATTACTATTCCTCCAGAAACGGGAAACGACTGACTGTCTTTACTAACGACAGCTAATCTCCCAAAGGAGGGAGTAGTAATGGAGTAGTCACGGTTAATACGAGGAGTAAGAGATATACTAGTGCCCGGTTTTTCCAAGCACACTCAAATTTGAGGGACCCTCAAGTTTCCTATACTTATCATAGAGAATGTCAGCTGTTCATCAAAATTTGAGGGTCCCTCAACTTTGAGTGTGCTTGGAAAAACCCGGCATAACAGTACTAAATTGCGTTGTGAAAAGTTATCCTGAAAGAATATTTTGTGTCTGAATAAAGGACATCGATATGTCAACCAGTTTCATAGTAATCAAAATTCATGCCGTTACTAAACTTCTCACCCCCTTTGTAGAACCATAATAATATCAGAATCATTTTCTCAGAAGCATGATGTAGGGAATCAGGAGCCTTGAACGATGACAGGTATTGACTAACAGGGTGGATTTTGAGATAATGACAAGTTCCACCCCAACCCATCAATATTCCACCATCTTGATAAAGTCGACCGACCCATTCATCGATACCTTGATATCATATTCTAATTAACAAGCTTTCAATATCATTACACAAGTCTCCATAACACTACTTGGTATAGTCGTAGAAGACATTCTGGCAAGATAGGAAAATGACTCCTGCTCGGTCAATATCGGTTCAAAAACTTTGAATGTGCTATGAAGTTGTAGAAAACTTTCCCATCTACAATTTGAGTTCAAATTTATAATTTTCGAACAACTATTGATTGAGCTGGAGTGGATCTCCCATCTTGCCAGAATGTCTTCTTTGCTTGGACCGACTATAGTCTACATTCTCATCTCAAGTACTTGAGGCTTCAATCTTGACAAGTAATCGAAATTAATATCACCAGTTTCATATCCAATGAACGTTGATGGTAGTTAAACGTTGCGGGAGTCCTCGTTGATTTAGTCAACTAGAAGTAACGGTCATCATCAACGACAGCTGACAAATCAGGTTAATTTATGATTCCGATGAACGTTGATTAGTGTGGGAATGTTTAGTCTACTGATTTAGTCTACTAGTTGAAGTACCGTTCTCTACTTACTTCTATTACCTATGGTTTCCTCATTAGTAATCTACTGTTACTCATGGTTAAACATATAATAATTTTAAAGTTAACCAGATTTTGATCAACGACTTGGTTTTAATAAGGAATTATGCGAATAATAGTTGATTTGGTCGAAGAGTTGACGTTACAGTTATTTTATATAATTTTCAATCATTTTATATTACAGTATATTTTCAGGAGCCTTGATAATATCGTACTGAAAGTATCTTTTTTTTCCTGTTGAATTCAATGTGAAATCTAATGGAAACTAATCAAAGAAATCTAATGGATGTTTGCAACTTTGATGGTTATTGAGATGATGAGCATATTATTCTTAAATTATTATTCTCTATTATTTGTGAAGAGTATCAGGAAATTAAATTATAACCTAGTAATGCATTTTGAATGGACAGAAAATCTAGAATGCCACTTTTTGTTTGTTTGTTTTTCTGAGCCCGCATGAGGTCATAGACTTGAGCCTGAGTAATGTGATAGATGATAATCGACGATTACTTTCTAGTTAATCGAGATCGACGGATTGCCAACGAGGATCGTCCCCTCCCAAGGATAGAGTGGCCGTATTTATGTGATTGTGCTGTATTTGAACAATTTCGCAGCGGCTGAGACCCGAACCTGGTTATCAAACCGGTGCGGTATCAATTAGCTGGCCTGGTTGGCGCAGTGGGCTAGGGCGTCCCAATCTTCAGTTCGCTAGCACTGCCAGGTCTGGTTCGAGTCCCAGTGGCATGGCTGTTTTTCACCTCATCAATGACCTTCGCACTCATTATCCATTACCCACGCTCAAGCTAAAATGCTTATGTGGGCATCATCCGCGAAAGAAACAAACAAATTCCGCCAACGAGCCACCTATACGCATTTGTGGTCCAGTGTTTCGTGATATAATTTTTGTGAATGATGAATCAATAATAATAATTTCTCTCATGGAGTGAATAGAGTAACAGTCTTTTAAGTGAGTTATTGGATACTGTTGAGCATTCAACCGGGTTTTTCTAGTTTTTCAGTATTTTGTGGTTTGTTTTTGTACTCTGTTGTTCGTAGGTAAAAAGTAATTTTCGTCGGAATGTTCACTGAAGAGAATAAATTATAGGATAGGATTCTTGGAAATTGAAAATAATAGACTGGAGAACAAATTCAAGGAAAAGCATTCCATAAGACACAGAGAAAATTAAATCGGACGCGAATGATATAAGAGAAAGTTTCATTTTTCTGAGAAACGAGAATGAAACGATTGTGGGAGCCGCAGAATTCAACTTATTGTAATCTGGAACTAATAGAGGGAAGAATTTCTTCAAAATCAATGGGAAAGTAATGAAGTTGTTGGAGTTTTCTGTGTCTGAAATAAACCTGCTGGATTGGATTTCAGACCTGTGTAAAACAAATAGAAATAAGGATGAATTTACAGTAACTTGAACTTTAAAAATGAAACTTTGTAGCAAGGAGAAGACTACTTGAAGTATGTCTAGATGAAAGGAGAGTTTTCCAAGAAAGCAAGAAACTAACTACTTTATTGTATTTCCGCATCACGACAGACTCAAAGGAAATGAAAAATGAATCATAATGGTCTGAGGCAAGCTGAAAGTAAATCAAATTATTTCTTCTCAAAAAATGCACTTTGTATCATAACAAAGTCAACATGTAACCAATCACCAATTACAGTACTGACTCTTCAGGACCTGTATAAGCATTACAAACACAAAGAGAGCAAGAGGTAGATATTAGAGTTCCCAAATATTCCAAAAGTATGTAGCAAAAAGAGCCATAGAGAGCAGGTTAGAAATAAGGAAAGGAGGATGGAAAGATGCAGTAGTAGGCTACAGTGAAATATTTCAAATAAGGAACAGGGAAGAATATCAACAAAAAAAAAACGGAGCAAGATCCAGTATTTTGAGGTCTGTTATTGTATTCTCATAACTTGTGTCACATATTCTGAATTAATGGCATGAATAATTTCCATAAGTAGAACAGATGTGGTCTTCTCGGAATGTTCTGATACACTGATAACAATTCAACAGGGATTTGGTGGGTTTTTAGCGGTTAGAAAACCTTTGCGACGTCGCGAATACTTATTTTCTAGATTTAACTGACTTAGTCTGTAGAGCTCCATACTTTCGACCTTTTTAAATAAAGATTTTTTTCACTGTAAACGCATTGTCGATAGGAAAAAATATATTCTACAAACTATTAACATGATATCATAATTGTTCAATGTACAGTATTCTCATAATTTGTGTCACGGATTCCAAATTAATGACATCATTCTCATGCGTACAACAGCTGTAGTCGTCTCAGAGAGTTATGAGACACTGTTAACAATTCACGGGGGGTTTAGTGGTGTTTTGTGGTGCGATGGGGGTGTAACACTGATCGGTTTCATGGTAATCTAGACGTTGGGGTGTTGGAATTGGGGTTTTATTGCCCAGACTATTCAGGGTGTGGTGGCAACAAGGTTGCTCCATAAAATTTACGATCACTGTTGCTCTGCAGGACTGCAATTGGACCTGTTTACTGGCTTCAACTCAATCTGCTTTCCAGTAGTTTTTCTTCCGTCTTGACACACACATTGTTGATGTTTTTCTCCCTTGTGTTAGTCTAACACTATTCTGTAGTCTGTCCAAGCAAAGGAGACCCTCTGGCAAGATGCGAAAATGACTCAAGCTTGGTCAATTCTGGTTCAAAATTTATCAATTTGATCTCGAAATCTAGGAAACAATTCGATCTACTGTGAGGACCACATTTATAATTCTTGAACATATATTGACCAAACTGGAACAATTTTCCCATCTTGTCAGAGCGTTTCCTTTGCTTGGACAGACTATATATACAGTAGATTTGTGCTGTAGAGGTGGATCATATTAGATTAGATTATTTATTCTAGATCATATTAGTTTATGATTGTGATTAGATTGAAACATTGATAAATAAAATGAAAAATCAAATACACTTTTTAAAAAACTTTAGAAGTATTATTCTACAGACATGTTTCGGGACTCAGCAGTCAGCCAATTATTAGTATAATTAAATATAAATAATATTAATTATTATTAAAAAAATATTAACAATTTAATATAAATAATAAATATTATTTTATTCACATCGATAATGGGCTGTGTCACGAAACATGTCTGTAAATTAATACTTCTAAAGTTTTTTTTTAAAAAGTGTATTTGATTTTTCATTTTATTTATCAATTATTTTGAAAAGCCCCGAGTTCAAAGTTTATTTTTCAGATTGAAACATTTATTTCAGTTCAGTGGGAGCAGTCGAAGTAGCAGGTTGTATTATTGTAGCTCTCTTATCTAAGTTCTTATCTTTCGCTTAATAACGGAACTATTGTTTGAAATGTTGTGCAGTGAATGCAATGTCGAAGTGTCTGATCGTGATGTGCTATTGTGCTGTCGTTGTAAAATTGATCATCACTACGAGTGTCAAAATTTAAAAGAGTCTACTTTCCGAAAAATGTCGGCTGAAACAAAATCGAAGTGGAGTTGTAAAAAGTGCAAGTCAGTAAATACCGGTACAAGTTCGACAACGACAACGGTCTTATCAACCACCGATAAGCAATCTCAACAGGCTTCGGACGGTAAGAGTAGCAGTGCTACACTTTCGTTGTCGTTAACCCAGGCTGACCTTGAAGCTATCGGAAAAATTGTTAGAGAAATGATTCAGGCGGAACTATCTCCAATCAAACAAGAATTCAGTGAGATTAAGAAATCAATTGAATTCATTTCTAACGAATTTGATAATTTCAAAAGTGAACTGTCTGCTTTTGGGAATAAGGTTGAGGAACTCAAAAAAGAAAATAATTTATTGAAGGGTGTAAATGATAAATTGAAATCAGAGTTAGCTTCTATCCATGAATATACACGTAGGGACAATCTGATTATATCCGGAATTCCTGAAACGGAGAATGAGTCAATCTACGAGATTTTCAATTCTATATCAACTGCGATTAGTAGCCAGCTAACTTCAAAGGACTTGAGCATTGCACACAGGCTCCCAAACAATAATAAAGCTAAAAACAATATTAAACCAATAGTAGTGAAATTCGTCCGTAGACAGGACAAGGAGTCTTGGCTAGCGGATTTCAAAAAAATGACTTACAAGGACAAATCAAATTGTGGTCTTCCGACAAAATCTGTAAGTAAATCGCTTCCTGATGGCAAGGTATTTGCTTATCAACACTTGCCACCGCTACCACCGCCCCTCCTACAACTACTCCATCAGGTACGAGGTGTCGCCTTACAAAAGGGCTACAAATACGTGTGGTCGAAAAAGGGCAAGGTTTTTGTTCGCAAAGACTCCAACCAGCCGGCAATAATGATTGGTTGTAATGAGGATTTGAATTCTCTTTGAATCCAGTGTCAATGACTCCTATTGTTTTCTACCTTATTTGATTTCCTATGCAGTTTGAGGACTTAAATGAAAATCGATTTATTTGTGACAATTATGAAACAGTATTGATAGAAGATTTTTTAAGCTATAGAATTGCCAACTCTTATGATGTGAATATTATTCATATGAATATTAGGTCTATCAAGAAAAATTTTGATGAATTCATATATTACTTAAATAATTGTAAAACTAAATTTGAAATTATAATATTATCCGAAACATGGATTAGTGAAGACTCTGAATTTGTTTTCAATATAGAGGGTTACTCTGTTGTAAATAGAAATAATAGATTCACAAGAAGTGATGGATTATGTGTATTTGTGAGGAAAGATATTGATTTTCAGAATATTGATGTAAAACTAGACAACGTAAACTCAATTATAATCAAATTTAATTTCAATAATTCATTTTATCAGTTGATTGCACTCTATAGATCTCCTTCTTTAGAAATAAATGCCTTCTTGCTAAGTTTAGATTCGTATTTGCAGAATATTAGTAAGGATTTATCTGTCATTGTAATGGGAGATATAAATATTAATATAATGGATGAAAATCATCTTAATTATCTGACTAATGAGTACCTCAGTGTATTGCAATTGAATGGTTTCAAATCATACGTAAATAAATATACGAGATCTGTCAATAATGTCAATGGGCAAGTTAACAGCTGCATAGATCACATATTTTTTAAAAGTGGATCAAAAAAGGAAGTGGATGTGCTAGGTGCGATTTTGCAATCAAATATCACTGATCATTACAGTATTGTTTTCCATATCAGACAAAAAGACCATGATTCCAATTCTAAAACTATTCCAAGTAAAACAGTAACTAGAATTAATTTTGATAAACTGAAACTAGAGCTTGAAACTCAGGTTTGGGATGACGTTTGTGACAATTTTACTGATGATATTGACACCTTAGTAGATAAATTTACCTTCAAGATAAATGAAAATATTAATAAATTCACAGAAACTATTAATTATTCACATAAAAACAGACCCTTGAAAAAATGGATTACTCCTAGTTTGATTTCAGCTATTCGGAAAAGGGATAAAATGCATATCAAATTAAAAAAGCAACCTTTCAATATTAAACTTAAACAGGACTATTTAAATTATAGGAATATTTTGAACTCATTAATAAGGAAAGCAAAGAATGATTATTACAACAACAAATTTACGGAGTATAAAAACAATTCCAAGAAAAGATGGGAGTGTATTTCTGAATTGATGGGAAAGAGAGTATATCAAGAACCAAAAATTGATCCAAAAATTTTAAATAGTTATTTTGTAAATGTAGGAGCTGAGCATGCAAAAAAATTATTGGACTCTGTAAATTATATTGAAATACCGGTACCACAATCATTAAATGCACCTCCAGTAGATAGCATGTTCCTGAATCCAACTTGTGTAAATGAAATCTTAGAAGTTATTGGTGAACTAAAAAATAGTTGCTTCTCCAGGGGTAGATGGTATCAGTACTCATTGTGTCAAATTAATAAGTGAACATATTGTTCTGCCATTAGAACATATCATAAATAGATGTTTTTCAGTGGGTTATTTTCCGAGGGTGTTCAAGTCTGCAAAAATTATTGCATTGCACAAGAGTGGTGACAAGGCAAATCCAGAAAATTATCGACCCATTAGTATTTTGAATAGTTTTTCTAAAATTATGGAAAAGATTATGAAAAGAAGAATTTTAAATTACCTAGACACCAATAATTTCCAGAGAAAACCAGTTTGGTTTCCAGCACGGAAAGTCTACAACTGAAGCAATTATCCTCCTGACTAGATTGATAGATGAAAACTTCAACTCCAAACAAAAAACATTGGCTGTATTCTTAGATCTTGCAAAAGCGTTCGATACAGTCCCTCATAGTATTTTATTAAAGAAATTAGATAAATGTGGGATAAGAGGCTTATGTAATGATCTTCTAAAAAGCTATCTTCAGGACAGAAAACAAACATTAAACTTGAATGGTACATCAGTTACAGATCATTCATCTAGTTTCGGCCACCACAGGGTACAGTACTGTCCCCGGTATTATTTTTGATCTACTTAAACGATGCTCTAAAATTAACAATACCACATTGCACCCAAATTTCATTTGCTGATGATACAGCACTAGTTTTTTCAGGTGAATCTTGGCGCCAAGTCTACCAATTTGCTAATGAGGGTTTAAAAATTATGAAGAATTGGATGGATAATCATATTCTAACTGTTAACTTGAAAAAAACAAAGTATATCACCTTTTCTCCGACACTAGCGGGTCAACCAGATGATTCATTGCAATTGAAAATGCACACTGATCCTCACTGCTTGAATACTGGGTTGAACTGTTTGTGCCAACAAATTGAAAAAGTTAATTCTATAAAATATTTGGGAGTGGTGGTGGATAGATATTTGAAATGGGATTTTCATATGAATTACCTATCTTCTAAACTTAAATTTCTCGTTTATAGCTTCTACAAAATAAGTCAACTGAAAGACCTTGATGTGAAAAGATCAATTTATTTTGCGTATGCCCACTCGCTGTTTCAATATGCGATTGAAGCTTGGGGTGGTGCATATGATTGTCACTTTAATAAAATCTTCACATTACAAAAGCATCTTATAAGGGCAGCACTGGGTAAACCAAGACGATACCCAAGCAAGAAACTTTTTGAAGAATTAAATGTACCAACACTTAGACAGATGTATGTAACGAGGGTTGTTTTGCACTTAAATAAGGATAGAAATAAATTAGAAATTAGGAATATACCTTATCAGACTCGATCATTAGCATTAAATAATTTCAATATCAACCTAATAAAACTAGTAGTTTGTCGACACCAGTTCACCTATCTTTGCAATATATATTCAAACAAAATTCCGATAAAATTCATTAATTCAAAAATTACTAAAGCACTAATCAGGGAAATAAATTTATGGGTTGGGCAAAATATATATTCTACAATACCTAAATGTTAATAAGTCTGTTCATGATTTATTTGAGTTTTGAATGTCTTTCTAACTTCTATATTTACTTTTGAAAGTTGATTAAGCACTGGGATGTGCCCATAACTGAAAATTTATTATTTTTGTATTTTTATTCATTAATTTTCATTTGGGAGAATAAACATGATTTGTTTTTGGTTATCACCGGTATATTGATCTCAACACGAAATTATTCAAATTTTATCATTGTATTAATTATAATAAGCATTATTATTGCAATTATCTTCATTTATTTTAAGTATTGTTTTTTTCATTTTTGGGTATTGCTTTACTTTGTGCTGTTCGCTTTATGAACTCGCAGCTAGCGCACAAGTTTTCTTTGCTGGCTGTGCCAAATCATTTAGATATATTTTAATTAAAATTTATTATGCATTTTGTATGTATCATTCATATTTTGTAATTAACTACTGTATGTAATTTTTGGCGAAATAAAAAAATAAAAAAAAAAATATATAAAAAATATATTTATGAGTTTTGGTTACTAACCAAGCTATCGCCACTCGGTGTGAGTGGCTCCTCATTGATCGTGAAGTAGAGACTTCGCAAAAGTATGGCAGACTTGACCAAGGTGACGTATCAAAAGTGACTCAGCCAATATGATTATATAGTTCAAAGAAGTAGGCTATCATTCTGTTGTTGTATGTACATGTATACAGCCTAAATCCAATTGAATATTCAAATGAATTATTATTATTACTACAATTATATTTTCAAAATTACGAACACTTTCAAGTTACAGTCAATCGTTGAGGGTGGCTGCTTATTGATCATGGAGTTAAGCAACGGACTTTGTGAACTACTCTTGGATGGGTTACCAGTATTTCGCCAGAGTGGAACCTACTCGTAAAAGTTTCCCAATCATTTGAAGCCATGAAAATGTTTTTTTAATTAGCTTAAATTCTGGATAACAGTTTTTTAAAAATAATATTGATAGCCTACACTATTGGATTGAATAGAAATATTTAGACTCTAGAGTATAGGCCTACGTGAACTCATCAAATGATTTCACAGGTATGAGATTCAATTATCTGACTTGAAAATGATTGTTATGTATCTAAATGAAATGGCGGAGTTTAGACATGAATCCCCAATTCAAAGAAGGATATCTTTGCCATTGATACACACCGGAACATAGTTATTCCAATACTTTGTCCAGGAAGAATAACATTTCACGTGTATTCATTCTGTTATAGATTCAAAAAACTAATTTCATCATAAATTTCTAAAATTGTGTAAAAAATAATAACAACATAATAAATTATAACATGGATGATGCAGGAGTTACCTTATAATGATGAATAATAATTTATAAATAAAGGTTGGTGAAATTATTGATGAGAAGGAGATGATCTATATGTTTTCTACTTATCGATGTTAGAGTGAAATCGATGTTTTGGGTCTCGATATTCATCTTTGTTCTGAACGAATGTGATAATTAAATTATTTTTCATTTTTTATATTCCGCTAGGCAGAGAAGGCGAGCTAAGCGAGCCTGCCGGCTAGTTTATAGTATATATTTCATAGAAGACGATATATTTTGCAAACTACGTGAATATAGTAAATGAATGAATGAGTCTCTCTCTCTCACTCTCTTCTTGTATTTCTCGTCCTCGACCATACCTTTCCAAGAGTGGACATTCAAATCTCGTACCCACGAAATAGGTGAAGTGCCTGTATCTTTTAGTGTACAACACTTCACCTGTTTCGTAGGCATGAGCCGCCAGTGACATACAGTACAATTGGTTATATCACTGTTAGCACATTGAATACTGTAACTGAGTCATTCAAACAGTGTAAATAACCTCATTTTTATCGCCATAGGCCATACTATTAGATTTGGGCCGATATATTTTGTAACATACATCAATAAAGTAGATGAATCTGAATACATATTATAAAATTGTGTCAATTGAGTACGGTATATGGCATTCGATAGAGCTTGAAGTTAATTGAGTATAAATGGCGTTCAATGGAGCTTGAACTCACCTGATACTGTCCCCTCTTTGTTTGTATTATTATTCTCTGTAATCTTTCACTTGCCTATAATGTTTCAACGCTTAATACTTTGAACATTAATACCTCTTCTTCTAGATTCCTTCTATGATAATTTTTTCAGGTGTCTTTGTCAGGTGTAATTTTTTGTCATGATTATTTCCATGGGACTTTCTCCATTGTTACACAGAATTGGTCTGGAAAGGATGTAAAATTTATGATGCATTGAGAGTGAGACGCTTCAACTTGAGCAGCTTCCAACGTGAATGGCGGCTTGCTAATGTCTGTTATCAGTGCTCAGCTCCGACAGGGCAGTCTGAAAACGGTCTACGAGAGCGGAAAAATGTAGCTTAAGTCGATTCCAAGTAGATATGCTCTAGCAGACTGCTCACCGACTGTCCCGACAGAGCTGAGCATTAAGGGGAGTGATTTGTCATCTGAAAGGTAAGTTGGTGTATTCTTTAGTATTGTAGTCGTAGAGTTTAATGTTCCTAGACAGTACTACAATAAAAATCTGTGGACTTGTACTTTTGTTCAAAGTTTACGACTGGAGTATCTCAGACCTGTAATTATTCATACTTTCTTTCAAAATTACACAAATATTCACCGCAAGTACTCCATCGAAGTTCTGGAGAAGAATGCAACGAACTATTATTGCGAATTCCTAAAATTAACGTATTAAGAAGCGATCTTCATTGACTTTATGACAAATGTTGCATTAATATTTTACGGAACTTGAATAAATTACTTGAATTATTTCATAATAAATAACTATTATTTTTACGTTAATTAAGTTTACGAGAAAATGAGAAATTAAAAAAAAAGTTAATGAATAATTTCAACTTATTTTCAAACGGGATGTTCCAGAACTACTGAATTCGAACAAAAAACGGAACAATAGAGCGAGTTTTATCAATCATTGACGCAACTTATTATTTCAAAGTTATTTTGATGATATAACAAAGCACTACAATACTGTCAACTTATTTTTTTCTGAAAAAAAGTTCACATTGTCATACGCATGGGAATTGTTCCACTTGGATATAGTTAGTAAAGCTGACGCCATGATGTTAGGCAGTTGACGAATGACTGTAATGAATTCTTCTTTTTCTTCTTCTTTGTCTTCTTCTCGTTGTTCTTCTTCTTCTTCTTCTTCGACACCGATAGTAGGCGTCCATCAATTGATGGCGTGTCATTAATCTGTGACGTTGCGGATTCACATGTATGCATAAGTTTGACAAAAATTATTGCTGTTTGTAGATGCATTCTCTAGATAAATAGTGAATATTTATACCTTTATTGATTATTTTGTATGTTATTTTATTATAATTAAATTTTCCTTTCAGCCATCACTAGACTCAAATGAATTCTGGCTTCTAATAAAAAATGGAAGAGCGCCATTCAATTCAAATATCTTGCCTATTGTCAGAGATGGACTCTCAAAGTCTCCTATCCAAATAGCCAGAAATAAGAGTGGCTGGTTATCAGGCATATTTTTGCAAATTATTAGCGAGTTGGCTATGACTGAATGCATTTGAGTAGCACTCAGTGACAATATTAAAAGTTCTAGTGATTATTGTGCTCTTTCTGCCTCTGAGAATGTTATACATATAGTAACAAAACAGTAGGTCCATTTCAAGATAGAATTCGATTGGATTAATTCAATAGTCTAAATTAATTTATTACTGTACATTCACGAGTTTGAATCCATGGTCATATTCTAAAGATTATGTTCTTCCATGCCTAAAGGCTAAAGAACTTTGAAATCAAAATGATCAATTTACGATCCACCATTTTACCGAGACAAGACGATAGGACTATAGCGAAACCCAAGCCAAGCCAAGCGTCCGTCAAGAAAGTGCATACAGTGTGATGGTTACTCGTCCGTCAACTCGTGACGTCATAAAAATTAGTGACGTTAATAGTTGATGGACACCATCGGCTTGACGTACGTGCAGCCACTTCGAATTCTGAAAGCGGTCTTCTATGGCGGGCTGGTTTATCTGAGTCAACTATCAACACGATATGCTTTCGAAGACGACTCTCCGACTGTCCTGACGGAGCTGAGTATTGATGAAGCCTTTCGTAAAACTTCATTTTCGTATTCGTTTGCTGAATTGTCATATTCTGTCCAAGCAATGAAGACCCTCTGGCAAGATGGAAGAATGACTCTAGTTCGATCAATATTGGTTCAAAAGTTATCTATTTGATATCAAATTGTAGGAAACAATCTGATCTACTATTGAGACCACATTTATAATTTTTGAACAAATATCGATTAAGCTGAAGTCATTTTCCCATCTTGCCAGAAGGTCTTCTTTGTTTGGATGGACTATAATTATTATCAGTACGCAAGCAGCTATCAATTTTGATGTCATTCACAGGTTGGGAAACTTATTCAATTACAAGTTGAACTACTTTTTCCTCTCTATCCTTTTGTAGTAGTTGGAACAGTATTGTAGTTTTCCATCAGAATTGCCTGATTCTGGAACTAACAATAGATCTTCCAATCATGTAGCCTTTTCACAAATATAACTTATCAATAACTGGTTTTTAGAGCGATTGCGATATAATCGTCATAACTTATAATAAAGTCAAATTCATTTCTAAGTTTTTTACTAGTTTTCTCTTTAAAGGATAATTATAAAATAATGAACTATGATTTTGATTAAAAAAAATGTTCCCTGGTTTCACCTTCTATGGAAGACTAAAGTCGTGCATTGTCACCAGTGAAACATTTGCAACATTATGAATGTCTACAAAATAGTTTATTTAATATTTTTTCTTCATAGACAGATTTCTTCTGCCTCTTGCACGTGATGTAATCTTCTAACCGCTGATGTAAATCTTTACTAATTACAAAAAAAAATTGTCAATGCATAGCTAAATGACAACTCCAATTTCAGTCCCAACCAGAGAACAATACTCTGATAACAGCACATTCACACAACTACGGCCACTTCGTCTTTCGTAGCAGACGATAGATAAGCCCAAATACCTAACAAGTAGTCGTCATCCTCATCATCATCATCATCATAATTCATCTCATTACACATAAACAAGCCTTTGATCTCATGTCGGCTCCATCCTCACAAACATTTTTGACCACATCAGCTGCAGGAGCGCACAAGGAGCAGACGAAACTTTTTGGCGTAAGTTATGAAATAATAACCTTCAAGATCTCTTCAAATCCCTAACATAATGAGAGTAGCCAGTTGGGTGGAACAACTTGTTATTTAAAAGTTTCATGATTTATTGTATTCCTTTTGGGAAAAGTGGCTTTAGAACAAGCTTCAGGGAACACTCATGGATCGCCGTCATGTTGGAAATTCGCTGATTCTATTCATCAATCATTGAAAATTTCAAAAGCTTTGAAAATATAGTCTGCCCAAGCAAAGAAGACCTTCTAGCGAAATGGGAAAATATGGCTCAAGCTCGGTCAATATTGGATCAAAAATTATCAATTCGATCTTAAATTGAAGGAAAAATTTAGATCTACTATTAAGACCACATTTATAATTCTTGAACTAATATTGACCAAGCTGGAGTCATTCACCTATCTTCCCAGAGGGCCTTTTTTGCTTGGATAGACTATAAGTTTGAGTGTAATGAATCACAAGAAATAAGTATATTTTTCCACAATATTATAGTTACGACCTATTGATAGTCATTTTCTAGTGAAACTGGAATACTCGGTCTATAGTTAATTCACGACGGCTTGGGACGAGATAAACAAAAGCTCTGCATGTGTGTGTGTACGACTGGAGTGGCTTCGTTCTAGCCACGACATAACTCCCGAAGAGCTTGTCGGAGAGCGACCAAATTTTGCACAAGAATCATTAGTGATAACATCTCGGTCAAGTTCGTTAACCAGCCAAATTGGTCCAAGGGAAGGGGGTGAAATTGGGGGATGAAAATTTTGAAAATCACCACAAATCGACTAATAACTTGATCGTTTTGAAAATTGATGTGTATAATACCCTTATCATGCCCTACAATTTTAGCCATCAACGACAAAAATCCAATCAAAAATGGCGGGGAAAATGGCGAATAACATGTCAAAAATGGTGTTTTTCGGAAACGGCACCTTTGAATTCATACCCTGAATAGTTCATTATAAGTCATATGATTTGAGCCATCATAGATTTTCATTATTTGGAATGCACTCTTTCCGACCGCCAGCTGTTGGAGCGAATTTTTTTGTGAACTTGACAGTTTCTTAATTTTCTCAAAATATAAATGTTTGAACTATAGAATGAGGATAACCACTTTTTTCTTCCATAGCATCAGAAATGATTTGAATAATGATTAATGATATTAAATGCAAACATTTTGTCCATTCTATTTATGTTGTAACTCACCTTACTGTAGATTCCAATGTTAAACTTCACTGCAAATAATCCCAGATGTACACACTTTTCTCACCAATCCTAATAGTAGAGAATAATATTTTGGATTTTGGATATAATGAGAATATTGACAATAGATGATTGTCCACGACTTTTGAAAGTCAAATACTATTCAAGTGAGCAATTATATCAACTATAACCTGATAATCATTCATTCAAAATCAACCTCTCCCAATACGGATCGATCACAAGCTAGCTGAAGAGAAATCAAACAAAATAGAGTTTATATTTTATAATTTTTTGTTAAATTCAAATCAATCCAAACACCTCAAGCTAGCTAATGAAAAGAAGTCAATAAAAATGGACTTTTGGTTGTCATAGAAAATTTGTAACAAGTTAAAAAATTTTGTGCTCTAAATTTTTCAAAATTTTATATTTATCAGAAGTTATTTTGGTGATCTTTTTGTGCTTTATGTGTTTTGAACTCTCCCAAATTGGAAAAACTTTGAAACATTTAAATATCTGTGGATATAATTTCAAGAAAAACCACAATTCCCCATCGAGGACAGTTGAGGTTATTTTGCCGGCGGAACTTCCTTTTGGGACTCCCCACCAAAGGAAGCATTATTATCAGCATATGATAATGATGATAATAATAAAAATGGAGTTAATATCCGTAAAATAGGGGTGCTTCCTGTTTAGTATTGTTCAGTACTAGTATTAGTTTAAAGGACATTCCCATTTCTTAATATTCCAGGATAGTCTATTTAAGAAACAGAATCATCACAAACTATTAGAGGAATATACCACTTCTGGCTGTAAGGAAGAATTTCAAATATTATATTGATGATAATTCTATTTTGTATTAATATTTTATTAATATAATATTCAAGTATCAGTAAAATTGAAAGACTGTTTTCCACGTAGTTTAGGACACTGGTGGCTCGTTCTCACGGAACAGGTGTAGTGCTGTACAGTAAAAGATACGGGTACTTCACTTGTCTCGTGAGTACGAGCCGCCAGTGGTTGAGGAGTAATTTATAAGAGGAAAAAGGCTATCAAGAAGTAATCTTAGAGAATGATTATTGTTATTCTTTGAATGAAATTATGTTTTGAACATGAAGATCAATGTGGGATAGATATTATACTACTGATATTAACCTATAGCCTGATATTACTAGTGATATAATTATATAATAGATATTAGCCCACTGCTGTTTACTATTTTGTTCAAACTTTGGGAGGAATAGTTTTCAGCTTGAAATCCTGAGTTCTTTTATAAGAAAAATTACTATGAATAAATGTGAGGATATTGAAAATGATCAATTGTGTTATATGGTCGTTGGTTACTGTGGTAAGTGATCGATGATTTATACACAATTTCAATTAGTATTAGTCACAATTTTATAGAGTATGGATAGTACAATTTTAAAAGGTAAAGTAGTACAATTTCAAGAGATCGTGGAAGAAGAAATGAAGACTAGTTACCGGTTTGAGAGTTCGCGTAAGACTGTTTGACATGTCGGCCACTCTTCAGAATACAATGAAAGGTAAGCCTTGAGAACGAGGAGGGGAAAAAGTGCTAATCATTACTATGATTTCAGCGCGGACTTTATTGCAGTTAATAATTATCAACTGTTCTTCAACAGTAGACAATAATTTATTGTTATTCATTCTCCATATACGTAGCGTGATACGGGATTCGTTTGATTTTGAGTGATGGGTATCCTAGTTTTATAGTTGCATTACTTGCAATAAGTAAAACTGACGCCAAAGAGTTGGATGGTTGTGTGTGCTTCTTGTGCGCTTCAATTCCTGATGTTCTCATTTTTTAGAAACCGTTCATACTATAAATATTGTGATACAGCGACACCATTTACATAAAACACGTCATGGAGACAAATGATTATTTGAACTAAAGTTGTTATAAATAAATACACTTATTTCCACCTTTTTATTTGCAAAAAAATGAACAATCAAACTAAATTTTTCCTTAACTTACTTACGATTATTCAAAGTAATAATAATCTAGTATACTATTAGTGTTGTATTAAAAAATTATCTAAATAAGAATTACATATTCCAAGTATTTTATTAAAAAATCATTTAAATTAGAAAAACATAAACAAAATCATTGAGCTCTTATTGAATATATTTTCCTTTTCCAAGTGTAGTATATCCAATTTGTGGAATACGCTGCCAAACGTTTACAGTTTGTGTTGAAGCAGCCATACACTTTTTTGTTAAAAAGAATGAAAAACAAAACAACGCTGTGCTGGGTACAGAGAAGCTTTAATATAATTCAATTTTATTGATATTACGGAACTATTTTTAATCTCATTTCTACCTAGAAAATCACTGCTAGAATCTGAGACACTCGAACACAATTATTACTGTAGCATCATGATCTCTACCTCTACTAGATTTGAAGATTGAAACCATTCCTTAACATATATTACAAATTTATAAACTTTTACACAATCAAGAGAAAACGGTGGTAACAAGTTGAAAAGCTTTGGTGATCTCAAACTTTGAAAGATAAGGAAAAGATCTCCGAAAAATTTTTTATAAGGTATTGTTACTCTAATTCGGTTTGTTGTTTTCAGAGATTGACTTTGAAATTATATTAGTTTCACCTATTACATTGCCGCTCATAATGTAAAAAACTCTAAGTACTTCAAAAATATATAGGTATGTCAAGGGTAAAACTTCCAGAGATGTGAAGAGAGGCTGGGATGGGAATCTCCTTCCCTTATGTATAATTACTCTGAATAGTTTTTTTGTGAAATTGTTAGAGGCTTGACAATTGTTATGTAAGTACCTCCCCAGCATGACAATCCGTATTGGAGTCTAGATTCCACAAGCGAAAACTGTATTGTGTAACAGTAAACGATTGTAACAGTATAACGATACTGTATGACAGTATTGAAAAATTGTAGTATTAATATTTTCTCCAATGAATGTCATTGAATCTTGTCTTAGAGACAAGCCATCTATTTTCAGTTCACTTTTTAGACTATAACAAGACTAAAACTCCAGTTCAACCAAACGACGACTAAAGCATTTCTGAGAGCAGCACTGAAACTGTACGGTATTCACACACTATCACTTTGTATAATGGTGTATAGAATTATCTTCAATTTCAGGAAATATGATAATAGTATGACCAATAATTCAATTTATTATATTGATGTTGCTTTCCATGACGAAATACTTATTAACACTTATATAGTAGAAAATGACATGTATTTCAAAGTTAATTTTGGTAAATCACTTACTTATGGCTTAGTGGAATGCATCCCACTTCACTAAGCCATAAGTAAGTGATTTACCAAAATTAACTTTGAAATACATGTCGTTTTCTACTATATAAGTTATTATATTGAAATAGTATATTACATAATCAGTGTGGAAAAGGCGTTTTTACAAACGAATAATTCTGTTCTCCAAACAAGCGGTATGCGAGTTTGGAAAATAATTATCAGTTTGTGAACTTTTCCACACAAATTATGTAAATTTTTTCTCGTCATACTAGACTGGAAAGGATTTATCAACACCTCAAACAACTGAAAACATTAACTGAAGCCAACATAACCTCAACAGAACACTAGCACAAACGCACACAGTGAGCTGCCATGGCGGCTCGTTTGACTCGTTTATTCATACGTTGGAGTTCGGAAAAAACAGCTGGGCTAGATTTTCAGTGCTGTAATTATCATCGTGATGATGACTAGTACTGTTATAATCATCAACATGATTATTCTCGCATTCAGAACAGCTGATCTTCGATTCTCCTGTAAACGGCAATTTTCCTCTGAATTCAATTTATGAGCCTCAAAAATTGCTTCCCGGTGGTTCGGAACCCACCTAAAGCAGTAGGTTCATTCATATCTCATCATCATCCTTCCCATTACCCACGCACAGACCCAAGAGCCCATGTGGGCATCACCCTAAAAAAAACAAAAAACACTATATAGTTCCACTATCTTGAATCACTACAACATTGTACCACATACAGACATACAGTACATGGTACAGTATATATATATACATATACATATACAGTACAGTACATGGTCAAATTGAGTGCAAGTAAGTAGACAACAACACAATAAGCATGAGAACCTTAAATACGTTACCTTACGTATCCGGATAGTGGTTATTACGTATATTGAAGTGAATATGAAACTTGTAACCAGCTAGTAGGCCTAGGCCCTTCGGGGGCTGTTGAGCCGTGGACAAACCAGCTGAACGTATCCGGTATCCGTTCAGTATCACGTATACGTTTCTTTTAAAATTGTAGTTTCCTTCTAAAAATTCAGTCACTTGACAATTCAATTACACATAGATTATGTTCTCAATATCAACATGGACAATAGATCAGATGTTTGTTGATTAAATCACGTATTGTGTATCCAAGCAGAGGAGACCCTCTGAAAAGATAAGAAAATGACTCCAGCTCGGTCAATATTGGTTTAAAGATCATTGATTTGGTCTCAAGTTGTAGATCAGAATGTTTCCTACGATTGACACCAAATCAATAATTTTTTTATCAATATTGGCCTAGAGCTAGAGTCACTTTCTAACTTGCCAGAGGGTCTTCTCTGCTTTGACAGGCTATACAAGAATATTACTGATTCAATAATAAAGACAACATGTCCTAGAACTTGAAAAACTTTAGCGGCTGACAGGAAATATTTTCATCTCAACAGAATGTTATTGAGCGCTTCATATCAGAGGCCACGCTGTGATTATACAGTAACTGTAATACTGTAATTCAAGGTGTTTGAAAATTTTTTGGCAAATGAATGTGTTCACCTTGTTGCAATCAATGCAAGTGCATGCGGCTTAATGGCGCAGACTGCAATTAACGTTTAATGACGTTTTGGGAGGCTGCTGCTCTTCAATTAATGTGTCATCATCATTAAAATAATTGATTATTATAGTCATGGAGTTGTAAGCTTGTATGACAGACGAGTGAAATTGGTGCTGAATACATACTATGGGCCTAGTCGTAGATATAGTACACCTAAATACTCTATGCTATGGCCTGATACAAGAATATGATGTTCATAATGACTAATATGAACGAGAATGAGCACAAGGTCCTTACACCTCACTATATCTTCTTCTCTCTTCTTATTCTTCTTTTTCACCGAACTCTATTCTCCTTTTATTCCTTCTTAACTCTTTTCCTTCTTAATACAGTATTTGCTTCTCTTGTCTCCTTCATCTTGTTTTTATTTCACAACTACATCGTATCTATCTAATCTTCTTCTTCTTCTTCTTCTTCTTCTTCTTCTTCTTCTTCTTCTTCTTCTTCTTCTTCTTCTTCTTCTTCTTCTTCTTCTTCTTCTTCTTCTTCTTCTTTTTCTTCTTCTTCTTTTTCTTCTTTTTCCTCTTCTTCTTCTTCTTCTTCTTCTTCTTCTTCTTCTTCTTCTTCTTCCTCTTCTTCTTCTTCTTCTTCTTCTTCTTCTTCTTCTTCTTCTTCTTCTTCTTCTTCTTCTTCTTCTTCTTCTTCTTCTTCTTCTTCTTCTTCTTCTTCTTCTTCTTTCTTCTTCTTCTTCTTCTTCTTCTTCTTCTCCTCCTCCTCCTCCTCCTCCCTCCCTCCTCCCTCCTCCTCCTCCTCCTCCTCCTCCTCCTCCTCCTCCTCCTCCTCCTCCTCCTCCTCCTCCCCTCCTCCTCCTCCTCCTCCTCCTCCTCCTCCTCCTCCTCCTCCTCCTCCTCCTCCTCCTCCCTCCTCCTCCTCCTCCTCCTCCTCCTCCTCCTCCTCCTCCTCCTCCTCCTCCTCCTCCTCCTCCTCCTCCTCCTCCTCCTCCTCCTCCTCCTCCCTCCTCCTCCTCCTCCTATCTCTTTCATGTCGTTTTCTTCTGCTTAAGGGAAATAACAAGTTTCCTTTTAAACAATTCCGTTTTTCAATTCTATTTTATTGTTCAAACATATTATCAGGGCCCTTGCTGTGGTGTGTGCGGAGAGTGCGATCGAACAGGGCAAAAGGCGCCGCGGCAGCTGATGCAAAACGGAATTTTTAATTGGGCTATGCTATTAGAATATTTTTTCCACCATCTGATAAGAAACTTATTTTATTCAGAACTTGAATCCACAAGGAATTATTTTCTCTGCATAAACTCATTCATCATAATAAAGAATTTATCTATAGAAAAGCCACGATCAATTATGAAGCAAGCCAGGTAACGCCCCTCTTAAATTTAATTCTATTGTTCTTTGACAACCACCTCACACTCTGTTGACCAATCACAACTCAGTTTCCGATAAAAACTTCTATCTAATATTTTCACCGAATTGTTGTAGTTTTTTAACCTTTTTTCTGGCAAGAGGTCGGTATTAGATCATGAATAGTTTAATAAGTTCTATTTCATTATATTCATCGTATAAAAAATAGAATTAATGAGTAAGTTGTAAGATGGGAGTGCGAAATCATATTCTCATCTCATTCCATACAGCACAAAACTGTTGAAGACTAGTACTGGCCTAAGTTACACAATAAAAGTGAAACTGAGTCTAAATTCTATGAATTAGTTCTTCAAATACTCTCTTGATAGAATCTTACCAGCCTAAATACATGAAAAAATATTGTATCAGCACAAGATCGTCAATAGTAAATCAGCGTAATTTTTTTTTGTATGATACACCATCTATCACTTTCTTGCTAGCAGCCATCTTCAAGACATAACTCACGAAACACTGTCAACCAATAAGAAAAGAGCAGGCTGGACATGAAGGCGTGTCCAAGTCGAATCTGAAACATGAACCGTCAACTGCTGCCATCTACTGGTTGAATTTGGAAACTTTTCTAACCGATGTTCCCGTCATCTTGATTGTGGGCAGAGCTTGGAGGCGTGTCCAATGGAAGCAAGAAGCAAGTTACCTTATTGCTACTGCCATCTGCTGGCTGGATTCGGAACTATTTCATATGTTATTCAAGAAAGTTGGGTAGAGTAGTAAAAATGGGTGCAATCTTCAATCTGGTTGTTATTGAGTTATCGATTTTTTTGTTAAAACATCTTTATTTTCAGTAGAGTAAAATATTTATGATGATTCCCAATATTTTTTTTGTGAAAAATTTATTATCCCCCTTCTTAGGCCTAAGTGCTTTCAAGCAAACTAATAAAATAAATTAATTATTCATTGAAAATGTAATATTTCAATGATCAAGTATGGTACGATGTGTCAGTTTTGCTCGATGTAGATAGCCTACATTCTTTATAACATTTGTCATTTTTTAGCAATTCCTGTTGACTTCCGCTTATCATGTATCCAATAATCCAATAGTCAGTGTGCCTCTGGCAGTTGAATGAGTAACATCGATTGTTGACTGCTCCGTGTTATAACAAGTTTTTTATTAATCAAAATCAGTATGCATTGTATTAAATGTGACAGTGATGTTCCGGAACAGGACCGTATTTTTTGTTGTGTTTGTAAAAAATATTTACATTTCATATGTCAACTTATTAACGAAAAAAACTTTCGTAAAATGTCTAATGACACTAAAAGTAAATGGAAATGTGTAGAGTGCAAGTCGGTGACAGTTGCGGGTAAGCAGCAGAAGCAAATAGATAGTGCAGCCGGCGCCAGTGCGGGTGACAAAGCGGCATTGTCCACTGTGGCGGAGGCGGGGGTCGCGGTGTCAACACAGAGTGCCGCCGCTCCGTCTACTATCACTACTACTACTCTCTCTCAGGCTGACCTTCAAGCGATCGGCCAAGTTGTCAAACAGCCTAAGGCTCGGTGCACACATGCGATAGCGGCTCAGCTTGGTCGCTGCTGGATTAAAAAAAAATCAAGATTCAGCGTTAGTTTGTTCAATGCACAGTTCAGCGGCTCTCGATTGCGAGTCTCTAGCGGGTCCAATGGATAAATGCTCTCTACAGAAAGTTAAATCTAAAAAAATGGGAGTAGAAGAATTTTGATTTCAGATTCGGAATCAGCGCCCCCCGAATTAGTAATATTCCCTACATGAGTTCAGAAATAATAATAATTTAGTAATTTTTCTCATTATGAAAGTCGTTTTATAATAGCAGTCTACTCATTTCCCCCTTTTATTAAATGAAAATTCAATTTATTTTCTCTCTAATAAGAATATTTGGAAGTTCTAGTATTTTTTATAAAATAATAGTTTCAAGCAGAAATGTTTGCTTTGTAGATTGATTGAATCAGACATCAAAGTGCCAATTTCAACTTGTGTGACTCATTGGTGTAACAATTGAGAATGCGCCGGTCTTATAATCAGAGGTTCTGAATTCAATTCAGTTGCTGTTCCAAAAGAAACGTTCCAGTAAGATAAGACAATATTGCTAGAGTGGAAATTTGCTGAACTCAGTTGAATACAATCATAATGAGTTAGGCATCAAATTGAGGATTTGAAACTGTGCATTGATGTGTATTGATGAGTAAGCAATCGTTGTGTCTGTCCAGAAAGTCTTGTTTTGTAAAATTGAATGAAATAATAATAATAATAATTCTTGTGAATTTCATTCGAGGAAATGCCATTCTAATTTAAAGTGTGTATATCATTGTATTTTATTTGTGTTAATATTACTTTGATCTTTAGGTCGCCTATATTTTCTTTGTCTAGCGGCTCCCCACCAACGGATTCAAAGCCACACATATTTTTGTGACTCAATGCATATTAAATTATTTAGTCTATGCTGATCATTCGAACAGAATGGACTAGTGAAAGAGCACTTCGTAATTAGTTTCCAACAAGCTACGACTTTTTTGCTAATGTTTTTAATAATATCATTAGTACAATAAGTTCTTTTCCATTTTCATTATATTATTCTAATTGGTTGTCTCTATTTTGAAAATCATTTGTTTATTGTTAATTCAAATTGTTTACTATATTAATTATAATTTTGGTTTTGTTCCATCCTATTGATTATTTTGTAATAAGTAAAAACCTTGTAATATATTTCATGCATTGGCTTCAGCCTGGAAAAAATTGTCTTGTAAAAATTTAATATTAATAATACTAAAATTATAGAATAGTAGCCTAAAATAGGATTGATAATATCATGTGATTAATTTATAATATAATTATATTATACGATACTGCAGATACTTTATTTGTCACTGATTGAATATCAACATTATATAATCTTGCTATGAATAGTTGAATACTTTGTGACTATAGGGCAGTAGAACTGCTGGAAATTCGACTACAATCTGTAATAATGCTTTCTGTCCAATATGGAGTTGGACTTTCATTCGGTGTTTACATGACAGAGTTACCGAATATTGTAATTATAACAAAAAATTCAATGATCATTTGTGGTTGAAAAGTAAGCAAATGAAAATATATCAATAGCAATATCAAATTATTATTTCGACATTCCAACTATTCTAATAAAAAAATTTTTTTTACACTTGATAGAAAGTTATCAGTTTTGATCAACTTGCCATACATTGAAAACCTCTATTTTCCGAAATAAACAACAACTGATAATAAAATTTTAGCCTTATAGAATTACAAGATGGTAAAAGATCAGCCACTTATAGTCTGCCCAAGCAAAGAAGAGCCTCTGGCAAGATGAGAAAATGACTTCAGCTCGGTCAATATTGGTTCAAAAATTATTGATTTGGTCTCAGATTGTAGGAAACATTCTGATCTACCAAATTGATAATTCTTGAACCAACATTTACCGAGCTGGAGTCATTTTTTCATCTTCGCCAGAGTGTCTTCTTTGCTTGGACAGACTATACCTATATTTCACTTTTCTCTGCATCCGATTTTTCCGCGAATAACCTCCTCACATACTGCCTCCCAAGCTGCTCTCTTCCTATTCCTATCGTGATAGGACTCGGAAGCAGTATCCCAAATAGCTGATTGCACGTGAATGGCGCTAATAAATAAATTAGTTTCAAACGTTTCCATCACGAACTGACAATGTTTCTTTTCTAAGTGCCTAGCATAAACTGACTACAAAGTGTACGTGCATGCGCAAACAGATGCGCAGAAAATTTCTAATATAGACCAAAGTCCTAGAAATAATTATATAAAAAATACTTATTTTATAACAATAATAATGTTGAACCTTAGACGACACATCCAGAGGAGTTTATTTATAAATTCAAAACACTGCATATTTTCAATATCAACTTTTATTCTCAAAATTGAACCTCATTACCTCTCTCTGGTCCATTCCCTGAACTTCTGATCATGACAGTTTCTTTGACAATGCTCAATGTTTTTTTTTTAGCTTAGCCAATACTAGGAATTCTATTTTAACTAACCTACTGTCCCAGGGAATCAAGATACTGTAAAGTCAAAACAGTTTGCAGTTTTGAGTAAAATAATAGTGATGACACATAGGCCTACATCTTTGAATTTCTGATATTGCATTGAAATGATGATTTCCTATTGAACTGCTGATCTCGAGGTTCTTATTTCTCTAGTTTCATTTTCCAATTGATTGATCATAGGTCTAAATACGCAAAGTCACGTATTGCGTTTAATTATAATAATGTTACTGTTTCCAAGATGTTCAGCGACTTCTGTGAATTAACTATACAGTACTATGTAGTCTACTCGATCCGGTCTCACACGCAAAATTCATTGACATAAAACTTTTTCCACTATTAAATCTTTCAAAAGATAAAACTTCGAATCATAGAGTTATTGGATAAAAACTCGGGCAGAGTTTACCACCCATGTGGGAGTCTAGTGCCCGGTTTTTCCAAGCACACTCAAAATTGAGGGACCCTCAAGTTTACTAGATTTCCTAAACTTATCATGGAAAATGTCAGCTGTTTATCAAAATTTGAGGGTCCCTCAACGTTCAGTGTGCTTGGAAAAACCGGGCATCAGAGTCTTGGGGTAGCTGATAGTATATATGATATACAGCGAATATTTTTAACAAGGCCAGGTCCCCCAGTGACACCGCCTATAGATAGGATGAAATGAATCTATTTTGCATTAAAGTACACATAAATTACAAGAATCCATTGTATCCGCACACTACTGTACTTACTTGACAAAATTATTAAACCAGACAAAAAGATAAGATATCAGGGAAGAGGAGACTGAAGTTTGTATTTAGTAAGGGCTGAGCTAAGAAATAAAATTTATTACTCCTTGTTCAACTCAGGGAAAATAATCTTGTTGAAACTTTTATTATAAACCGGAATATTAAACTATTATATTATATCAATATAATACATAGAAACATACCGTATATAATATTTTTTATAGTAATAGTTGTTATAATGATAGCTCATAGTTTAAATAATAGGCCAACATGATAATGTAATATATGTTAATGATGACTATGATATTGATTAGAAATAACCCAAGTAGATTACTGTATAAAATTGAAAAAAATAACTTCCTTATTTTTCATTATTTTTGAGCAATTACGTGAGTTCTTACTAATTAGATGGCGCTGAATCCAAATCTGGAATCAAAATTTTCCTATCTCTATTTTTACGCAATTCAAATTTTTGTAGAGAAGTGAATTTCTTGGAAAACAACGGCGACCGAAATGCGGTGAGGCAGTACTCGGCGACAGTTTTGGCCCCGCCGCGATCCAGCCATCGCTCGATGATCGCACCGCTGAACTGTGCACCGCTCCATTTGATTGCTAGTACTGCCAAACCGCTGACGGGGTTTCTCAGAGCCCCCGCTGGCGTCAAGCTGAGCCGCTATCGCATATGTGCACCGAGCCTAGGCTTATTCTGATTATTCAATCAGAATTGCCGCCAGATTTTAAAACTGACTTCGCTGAGTTTAAAAAATCGATTCAGTTCATTTCGGATGAATTTGAACGTTTCAAAAATGACTTATCATCCATCAAGTTGGAGAATGAGAAAATCAAAAAAGACAATGAAAAATTGAAAAGTGATAATGAAAAACTGAAAACTGATATTGCGGACCTACAATCTTACAGTCGTAGGGATAATATTGTGGTTACCGGAATAACGGAAACAAATAACGAATGTGTTAATGAGGTATTTAATATGCTTTCAAAAGCGATTGGAAGCGAGTTAAATGCTAGAGACGTAAGTGTTGCTCATCGCCTTCCCAGTAAGAAGAAAGACAGCATCAAACCAATTGTAATTAAATTCGTGCGTCGGCAAGATAAGATGTCATGGATGGGTAATTTTCGACTAGCATCTTCGCAGGACAATAGTGGGGCTGGTATATCGGCAAAAAACATTTCGGCGGTTCTACCTGAAACAAGGGTAATGGCTTACGAACATTTGATCCCCTCAACGCTTGAACTACTAAATGCGACCAGAACAATCGCTCGGGAGAAAGGATATCGTTTTGTGTGGGTACGTGATGGAAATATTCTTGTCAAAAAAGACGAAACCAGTAAGAATGTTATACATATTAAAAGTGATGTGGACCTTTCTAAGATGTAAGTACAAAAAGACTTGTTCAACAATGAATAGTAAATTGATTTTATTATGGACATTTTTGAAAATTTAGACGAATTCAATGAAGTTGAAACATTATGTTTGAATAACTGTAATGATTATTACAATATTGTTTCTAATCAACCAAGGGTAAATTTTGATATAATTCATAGTAATATTAGATTCATTGGGAAGAATTTAGACGAGTTCTGTTTAGAATTTGCTAATGTATTGCCATTTATAGACATGATTGTATTATCTGAGACGGGTCACCAAGGTATTAGGCCCATAGGGTGTGATATACCTGGTTTTAATCAGTATTACTCAATGAATCACACAAATAGAAATGGGGGTGTTGTAGTTTACTTGAAAAAAAATTATGATCATGTTCATGTGTGGGAATGCACATTGGTTGGGGCTAGTTGTCTCGTGATAAAGCTAAAAGCTTTTGAGGAGGAGTGGGTTATTGTTTGTGCTTACAGATCACCTAATGATAATTGCCATGACTTTGTTAACTCTTTAGCTGAGCTGCTTTCAGATTTAAATTTAGTAAAAAATATTATATTTGTAGGAGATATAAATATTGATATCTTGAATAATATAAATAACATTCACACTGAATCTTATTTAAATTTATTGAACGAAAATGGGCTTATATCTTATGTGAATTGTTTTACAAGGGTTCCATTTCAGGGAACACCTTCGTGTCTAGATCATTATTTCGGCAATGTTCACACTAATAAGCACATTGAACCCATGGTATTGAAGACTTGTATTACTGATCATTATGTTACTTCTCTTAGGGTTCGTTGTGCCATAGACCTGACTAACAATGCTGCTCAGTGTGAGTTGCCACTTGTTGCCACCAGGCTCGATTATGATAGGCTTTTGTCTCTTATCCAGTCTGAAGGCTGGCAGTCTGTCTTTTCTAGTAGGGATGTTAATGTTTCAACAGATAACTTTGTAGCAACTTTACAAAGATATATTGGAAAATCCACTACAAATGTGGCTAAAGTTAGTTCGAGGTTTAAAAAAATCAAGCCATGGATTGCTCAAGGTTTAGTAGTTTCTATTAGAAGAAAGCAAGCTGTATTTAACAAATGTAAAAAGGAACCATTCAATTTTAATTTGAGGAATTATTTTAGTAGTTATCGAAATAGATTGACAGCCCTTATTAGAGAAGCTAAACGATTGTATTATAGCAGAAAAATTGAGGAGGCTGGAAATGATGTGAAACGGACTTGGAATGTAGTTAGGGAGGTAGCTGGTTGTAAAATAAGGAAGGAGTGTGTGGAAGAAATTGAAATCGATGGTAATGTCTATAGTGCTAGGGACAATCCCAATATATGTGCTAATGCTTTTAACGATTGGAGAGAAAATGGTTCAACATATTCCTAGTGAGCCTTGTGATAATTTGCGACCAGACAATCCCCACAATCCGCAAGATTATTTTACTTTCCAATATGTATCAGAGACTGAGGTTGTGGAGGCAATCGAGAGTCTTAGGGGTGCATCTGGGCCTGGTCATGATGGCATTACTGTATCTGTTTTAAAATCTGTTAAAGGTATTGTTGCCTCTCCACTCAAACACATTATTAATGTAAGTTTTGAACAAGGAATTTTCCCAGATTCTTTTAAAACAACTGTAGTGAAACCAATATTTAAATCACAAGACAAAAGGAAAATTACTAACTATAGACCTATAAGTTTACTTTCTAATCTGGCTAAAATAATTGAAAAATGTGTGAAGAGACAGCTACATAGATTTTTGGAAGTGAATAATATTCTGTCAAAAAATCAATTTGGTTTTAGAGAGGGGATGGGAACACAGGAAGCAATTGCTGCTTTTGTTCAAGAAACAATCTTAAACTTGGATACAGGGAGGAGACAATTAGCTATTTTTCTTGATCTTGCAAAAGCCTTTGATACAGTTTGCCATAATCGTCTACTTGATTGCCTCCGTAGCCTTGGCCTAGGGGATGTGGAACTGGGATGGTTTTGCAGTTATTTGTATAATAGGCAACAGTGTGTCAGAGTCAATAACACTCTTAGTGAATATAAATTTGTTAAAATGGGAATTCCGCAGGGAACAGTGATTGGACCTTGTCTCTTCCTGATCTATATTAATGACTTTTGTAACCTCAATTTAGTCAATGGAAAAATATTGTCATTTGCAGATGATGCAGTTTTAATTTTTCATGAAGAAAACTGGGCTAGCACATATGACTCAGCTGCTAGGGGACTGGGAGAAGTGAAAAAATGGCTTGATAGAAGGAAACTGACTCTGAATTTGACCAAAACAAAGTACATTTCTTTTTCCTTGAATATGCAAAATCAGCCAGTTAATATGTTTCTTGTTTTGCATTCTCCAAATTGTCTTAGTCATGTAGATTTAGGGTGTTCAGACAATTGTAATAAAATAGAGAAGGTTAACAGTATTAGATATCTTGGGGTAATGGTTGATCAGCATTTAAAGTGGGATGTGCATTTGTCGCAGCTTACTAAACGATCTAGAAAACTTATTTATTTATTTGTGAAGTTGCGTTCTGTTTTGCCTATTAAAGTCATGAAGATAGTGTATTATGCGCTGGCACAGTCATTGCTCCAATATGGTATTGTGGGTTGGGGTGGTGCATATACAAATGTTTTAAAACCAGTAAAAACAATACAAAATTCAATATTAAAAATTATACTGATAAAGAATAGGATGTATTCAACAAAATCGGCTTTTTTGGAATTTTCAGTTCTACCGATCCGACAGATCTACTTGAAACATATTATATTATTTTATAAGAAGCGATCACTTTTTCATTTCATCAATAGAACGGATTGTGCTATTACAAGACGGGAAGAGTCAGGTCTGGTTACTGTGCCTAGATTATTGACTGCGGCCGGTCAGCGTAGCTTTATCTACTTGTCACCATTATTTTTTAATACTCTCCCAAGTAATTTGAGAGGTTTACTTGCTCAAAAAAACTTTGTATTACATTTGAAAAAGTATCTGGTTAACTCTCATGGCTGGGATAGTGCCGAGAATTTCTGGAATGCATTAGTATGATAATTATTCCAGTTGAATGGATTTCATTTTTTACTCATTTTATATCATGTTATACACTAGGCTAGGCAATATGTAAAAACAATATTATAATAAACAATTTTTGTTGCATCTAACACATATTGTATGTAAATATATTGATTATTGTACCATAACTTATTTATATTGTTTACTGAAAGGTTTTGATTTCAGTTGTTAATATATAGGTAATGTATATATAATATGGTAATAATAAGTAAGTAGTCAAAGTACGGCTGCTCCTTCCCCAAGCTCGAGCTTGCTCTTTTGGGGAAGTAGTTCCTTATGTTTATTTGCATTTTTGTTATTGATTCATTTTGCTGTTATATTTCTACATTGTAAATTATTGTAATGCTTTATCAAGGAATAAATAAATAAATAAAAATAAATAAATCCAATACATAAAAATATCAAACAATACATTGGTATACATTAAAATAAGCAAGTCCCTGTGCAACATTGAGATTGATTATGAGAAAAATGTGTACATGCAATGCTTCTAGAATCATTTTTGGATTTTAATATGATTATAATAATCATGTTGGATTGCATTTGTCTGGTGATGTGGGGGGGGGGGCACCAGCCAAAATCTCGCACAGGGCACCAAGAAACAGAGCAAGGGCCTTGCATATTGAGTTTTTCCTCTTTTTGTATAATTCATCTTGGCTCATACATCTTTTCCTCTTCAATGCATCTTTTTCCTATATTTTTTTCTTTTTCCCATTCTTTTATTCTATCCTCCTCTGCCTCCTCAATTTCATCCACCTCCTCTTTCTTTTCATTCTTTCTCATCTACTCATTCTCATTTCTTCAACTTATGAGAGTTGAATTTGTTCCACACTTGACGATTTTTGGAATATTTATTTACAAAACACAAGTAAATCTTTCAATGTGAATTTTATGGAACAAATATGGCGGACTTCGTCGAACTGACTATTCACAAACAAATTCCCGTGATAATCAATACAATATAATAATAAAACATGCAAATGGTGGGGAGATACTGACAGGTAAGTTCCACCTGGCTAATGTGTACTTGGTCGAATACTGGTCACCCATCCAAAAGCAGTTCACAGTGTTAAGCGTTCAAGAGTCAATAGCGAACCTATTATTATACGAGTATAATAATAGACAGTCACTACATGAAACTGTACAGTGTACAGTATAGTTTAAACCACTGGCGGCTCGTACCCACGAAACAGGTGAAGTGCACGTATCTTTCACTGTACAGCACTTCACCTGTTTCTTTGGCACGAGTCGTCAGTAGTTTAAACAATTAATACAAATTTCCAACATTAATCCAGTACGGACAATGTCTGATATCGACGGTTGATAAGCAACTTTAAACACAGTGTTATTATCTCTGACATCATTCTACCTGTGATACAGTCTGTCCAAGCAAAGAAGACATTCTGGCAAGATGGGAAAATGTTTCCATCTCGGTCAATATGTGTTCAAAAATTTTATATTTTTCTCAAATTGTAGAGAAAAAGGTTTTCTACACTTTGAAACGAAGTTCACAATTTTCAAACCAATATTGACGGAGCTGGAGACATTTCCCCATCTTGCCAAAATGTCTTCATTGCTTGGACGTATGGACAAACTATACTGTTTCATGCTAATTAAACCCGTTATTTGGCATCCCTGTGGGTCAATAATAGTGTTGGAGTACACCTTCAAATTACACTAACATCCTAATTCACAGTAAGGCCACAGGCCATTTTCACCTCTGGTAATATTATCAAACATGGCATGACATAGTATTGCATTTAATTGATTGACACCTCAATTATTATTGAAATGCTTCATTTGAATGTTTGGGTTGTTGACATTATTAGTGGAGTATGTTCGTCTATGAAGGTGATGGCCACATGAGCTATTAGGCTTGTGTGTTAGTACGCCGGCCGGGTTGGCCGAGTGGTCTGGGGCGTTACAACCTTCAGTCCGCTAGCACTACCCGGTGGTGGTTTCGAATCCCACCAGAGGCATGGTCGTTTATGCACCTCATAAATCACCCTCGCACATTACATTACCCACGCACAAGTAAAATCTAATACTTATGTGGGCATCATCCGCAGCAAAAAAAAAAAAAAAATTAGAGGGATGATGATCGATTACGACTACTTCTCAAATGGTGAGCATTTTTCAATAGTATCCAAAACAATGATAGAGAGATAAGATTAGATTCACTCTATCCAAGTAGATTAGAGCATTCATAGTTTTAAATTCTAGATAGAAATTTAATGGAATTTTTCACACGATCTAATCGAATAAAGGAATATAATCATTTAGAATGAACTTGCTAATTACAAAGGGATAGGATTCAATATTCTTACTGAGTTCGTGATTAGATTGTGATCTATCTACATAAAATGACGGAGTTTGGACATAGATGTCCATTCTTGGAGAGTGATTTTTGACGATATCTCTCCCATCAACACTGGACTATTGATAGAGTGAGAGGAAGATTAGATTAGATTAGATTTCTTTATTCATTTAGATAGCAACAAAATATTTATGCTCAGTTTCTAAATTACAAGAGTTGTTATTAAATCTATAATTTTTACAAGTTACGCACTAATTTCGATATTTTACACCACAATTTCAACAGTTTATTCTATAATCTTTTCAACGAAAAGTTACATATGAATGCAAAAATCATAGAAAAATTATCCAAACAATATACTTCTTGCATGCAATCTTACTTGTTGTGCATCCAAATATCTAAATGAAAAGGCGAAGTTTGGATATAAAAATGTCCATCCTTGGAAAAGCATAAGTATATCCCTTCCATCAACACTTGGCCTGTGTTAAGAGAGAGAGAGAGAGAGAGAGAGAGAGAGAGAGAGAGAGAGAGAGAGAGAGTGAGAGTGAGAAAGAGAGAGAGATAGAGAGAGAAAGAGAGAGAGAGAGAGAGAAAGAAAGATAGTGTGAGTGAGTTAGTAGAAATGAAGTGAAGAGACGTGGGCGAAGGACATGATAAGTACTCAGCTATTATATTAGGCCTCAGCTATTACAGAAATCAGGCCAACCAACTGAATGGATAGAAAAGACAACATGGAACTATAGTACATAGAACAAAAACATAGACAAAAGAACATAGAACAATGTAACATGGAACTATGCTTATATATAGGTCTGTAAGTCAACAAAGAAAGATGATTTGAAAGCACGTAGAAAAGTGTACATCGATGGTAGGGTGGGGGGTTGTAATGGATGGTCGGTTAGGGGGGTTGTGTAGAAGCACTTGATTAATGAGTTCGTCATGGTGTAACAAAATGTTACATGCAGTAGATTATTCAGTACAATTATCTTGTTTTTGAAAAATACAGTTTCAACAAACAACTGCCTCACTCTAATTTTGCAATAAGTTTGAGTGAGATAGAGCTTGTTTGTCTGTTATGTCGATTTTCCATATTCTACAAGTACTTCTTGCTTTGATAAAGAGTCTTTGTGCTCTCTCATTTCTCTATCCTTTTCTTACGTAGTTCTTTTTAGATGACTTACTAAGCTACTCTCTCTTTCCTTCTCAGGATTCAAACTTGTACCTTTTGGTAGGCTGTCGTTCTGATCCTTTAATGTTGCCTTGCTCTAGCCAGTCTGTCCGCAGCAGTTGGAAGAGTCAGACCATGTTCTTTTATTTTTGATAATTTTGGGGATTTTTCTCCTAAAAGTTCCAGGATGAATTTATTTTGACGTTTTTTATAATTTATAAATTTTTTTAATCAAATTTCCTAAGTAATTTTTCAATCAAATTTAAATCTTTGTAAAGTCATTCAAATCTTCATATAATAATTTCCTTCTGAATCATGGACTATCATATTCAAATCCGCTCTAAAAAGGTAACTATTGATATAATTGGTTTATTGATTATTCATTAGCATTATTTGATTGGTATTATTAATTTGCGGATTGTATGAAAATGTTTTGTATGATTAGTATATGATTTTATATTTTTGCAAAATGATAGAGTTCAATTTTATAATAATTTTTAGAAATTTTCAAGTACAGTATCAATTCAATATTCAATCCTTTAATACGTTGAATACCTGCAAGATAAATTTAAATTTGTTCTCTTTAATTATCTGAATCTAAAGTTTTATTAGTTTTCAAATTATTTCATCTACTGTAACCTTATTATTTCATAGCAGTTTTGTTTAAAAATTGTTCAGTCTTTTTTGAGTTCTCTGTTCATCTGCGAACAGAATTAATAGAAAATTGATAGAAAACTAAATTAGTTTTATATTTGTTTTATCCTAACAGCGGTCCCAGCTGTACCCTATGAGATTTCCAGCTTTACTATGGAGTCTTCCAAATTCAATCAATATTATCCAGCTATAATTAGGACGACTTCAGGTTCATCAAGATGCCGGTAACATTCATTCTACTCCGTATTAACAAGATGGCAGTTTCGACAAATAGTGAAAGTGAAAGTATCATAAAAGCAAATTTCTATAAGTGCTTGGGGCCCCCCACTTCTTCGCAATTAAAGGTATTTCTTCAACTTCATCTCTCTACAATTCCGGGTTATTGTAATATTTTGATTTGCTATTTTTGTCCAATTCTTGATATATACTTTTTAAATATAATCTGTGAAATTTGATTATTAATTCTGTATTTTAATTATGAGTAATCCTTTTCGTCACACATAGTATACAATGAGAATAGAGTTAATATAATATTGAATTTATAAATTTGGTAGATTTATTTCCTTAAATTTAAAAATAATTTCTGCCAGTAGTTAGTTTTTTTCTCGTTACAAACTGCGCTTACTCTTTAAACTATAAAATGTAACTAGTTTTTGGACTCTTTTCTCATTTATGCTTTGTTTGGCGGGGGGAGAGTTAGAAATTGTTTTAAAAATATGACGTATTTCGATGGCTTCACCAAAACGTACGTGTTCTTCTACCGATACAAAAGTTAATTACTGGGATATTAAAAAATACGTTGATGAAAAGTTCAACTTTAGTCTAATTCCAAATAGAAAATTCAATCCTAATTATATTGTCAAAGAAAATTTGTTATTTGAGCTTGAAACTTTAGGAATTCCAATTGATAATATTAGTGATTGTGATGTTGATACACTTAGAGCTAAGTATAGAGCCGCAATTATTGTTCCTGATCCAAAAGTTTTTAAAATTAATTATGATGAAGATTCAAGTAGAGATGCACTAACAAAGATAGATTTTCTATTGCAGAAAGAAGCAGAATTTTTAAATGGTATTCCTTCCAATAGTAATATTGATAAGCAAGCTAATACTTCAAAAGGGCTGACCTTTTTTTTGCATATCTTACACAGAATCGTTCACCTATTGTTTTACGCTAGAGAAACTGAAAATCAGCAACTTACTGGTGATATCGAAAGTAGGATTTCCATTGCGCAAAGTATTTTCACTCAACTTGTTGATTTAAAAGAGTATTTTAGTAGACCTACTTCTCCCAATTTAGATAAGTTAGTGTTGCCGGAATTTGTAAATCCAAATACCCACAATCAACAACAACAAATTACTGCTAAATCTGGGGAATCTAATACAACAAATAGTAGTAGACCCGCATCTCCCAAAAGAGTAGATCAAACTAAGTTCGAAGTTATTGTTTCCGAAGATAGTGAAAATAAAATAATTAGAGTTAAAGATAATACGGATTATAAAAGTACATTAGAAAAGGCAGTCATGGCGACTAATTCTAAAAGTAGTGACCTGAGTCAAACTCAATCTCAAGGTTTCGTTGGCATACCAGCTTTACAATTGAATGATACTGAAAATAAAAGTATGAGTAACATAGTAGAAAATGAAAATAAATCACAGACAAGGGCTATTGTTCAGGAAAATGTAGCAAACTCAGCAACTACTAGTGATTCTTGTAGGCCGAATACAACTGCTAGTACGTTCAATTCTCCATTTGGTAATCTTTATAATAAGTTACCGAATCCTATCGAAAATATAATCAGAGAAATTCCAATTACAGACGGGTTGAATGTAGATAAACTATTGAAGTTCATTGAATTGTGTTTAACAATAAAAGAAAGGTCGAACTTCTTAGATCAACATCTTTTTCAATTAATACTCTCTGCTGCCGTTGGACCACTTTCTGAAAGGTTAAATATTGCTATAAAAGATAACAAAACCTTTGATGAGTTTCATAGTGATATATTACATTATTTCATTCCTGCTAGATTAATTTCTGTCATTGAAAGGGAACAGTATTTCAGATTACAGTTAACAGGTGAGCCATTAGCGACTTATATATTAGCTATTAAGAACGCTGCTAAATTACTGAGACTGAATAAATCAGAAGAAGAAATAGTAAATGATATTTGCTCAGGACTGAACCCAGAAGAAAGGTCAAGACTAGTATTTCAATCTAAACCTAGGAATTTTAATGATTTGAACGCAATATCAGTAGAGAGTCAGAATATTCTGTATGCCGATATCCAACGGAATAGGTCTATGTCTCAAACCCATAATAATCATAGAAAATTTGCTAATTCTGTTGTTTCTCCACAGCAAAGATGCCAAAGGTGTAATCGTATAGGACATTTGGCTAGACAGTGCCGTACTAATTTGAATAATATTAGTTACAGAGGGAATAATTCAAGAAATCCTAATCAAAATGCCCAAAATACTACGAAACCTAGGGATTTGAGTAACATACGCTGTTATTCATGTAATGAGCTCGGACATTACGCATCTTCCTGTCCCAATAAAAAGATATGACTAGGCGTAAGGAAGAACAATATGCGTTCTAAAATCAACAATAATAGATCTAATATTTTCTCTCAAAATAAAATTATTTCTGTGAATTCTTCAAATAAAAATTTCCGTAGAAATAAGAAACATGTTGAAGATAAGAATAGAACAGGGAATAATAAGTTGAGGAAGAAAGTAAAAAGAAAATACCAAAGAAATTCAATAGATTGAAAACGAAAGTACTAGATAATAAAATAAATCCTTTTATCTCTTGTGAATTAGGAAATAACGGTATGAACTCAATAGCTTTGATAGATTCTGGGGCTGATTGGAGTATTATTTCAAAACAAGTATTTGATAAATTAGTTGTGAATAATGAAAATAATCTACTCATTGAAGAAGATGTTCAAATATGTGTCACCGCTAATAAAAGTAAATTGCTATTAAAAGATACAGTGATACTTAGAATAAAAATTGAAAACTTTAGTTGGAAATTTAGATTTTATATTCATGATGAGCTATCTATTCCTATTGTATTAGGGTGTGACTTCATTCAATATTCTCAGTTGGTGTCCGATTTGTTCAACAATAGATATTATTTCAGTTTCAAACCGCAATTCAAGTTCTCTTTTGAAAATAATCCTAAATTGAAATTGTTAAAGAAAATAAATGGGATCACTGCCGATCAGGAGAATGAGAATTTAAATCCTTGTCAAAAAGAAAATTAGGTGTTTTACTCAACAAATTTGGGGATGTGTTAACGGATAAATTAGGCAAATGTAATTTAATTGATTACGAAATTCGTTTGCTTGATAACGAACCTGTGAGAAAAGCTCCATATCAACTAAACCCTATGAGAATGGAAATTCTAAATCAGAAAATTAAGAAAATGCTTGAAGAGGGAATTATTGAAAAATCAAACTCAAATTATTCTAGTCCTTGTTTTCTAGTATCAAAAAAGGATGGTGGACATAGAGTAGTGGTAGATTTCCGTAGTTTAAATCGCAAAATAGCTTTGGATGCTACTCCTTTACCAAATATTGAAAATATGTTTCATTGGTTTCATGGAGCAAAATACTTTTCTGTTCTCGATTTGAATCAATCCTACTACCAATTATGCCTGTCTGAAAAGAGTAAACATTTAACGAGTTTTTGTACTCCGTCGGCAAATTACAATTTTCTTAGAGTTCCTTTTGGGTTGTCCATAGGTGCTCAAGCTCTCTCTTCTGTATTAGATACTCTCTTCGACGGAATCAAGTTCAAATTTCTTATTCATTATCTTGATGACATTGTTATCTATTCTAAAGATTTCGAGTCGCATTTGGAGCATATCAATATTGTTTTATCACGTTTGAGAAGCGCAGGATTTACCGTTAAAATGGAAAAAACGAATTTTGCTAAGAAACAAATCTCTTTCTTAGGTAATTTGGTATCAGAAAATGGGATAACGATTGATCCTTCCCGAACTAATTCCATTCGAAATTATCCTAGGCCCAAAAATGCTAAAGCTATCTCTAGATTCATTGGAATGACTGGGTATTTCCACAAATACATTAAAGATTATGCAAAAATTGCTTGTCCTTTGAATGAATTACGTAAGAAAGATGTAAAATTCGTTTGGGAAGATATTCATGAAAAAGCTTTCCAAACATTAAAAAGGCTATTATGAATCCTCCAATTCTAGTTACTGCTGATTTTTCCAAACAATTCGTTTTACAAACCGATGGTAGTTCTTTAGCGATTTCTGCTATTCTTTCGCAAGAAGTTGACGGAGTTTTGAAACCTATTGCTTATGCATCTAAGAAATTAACGCAACAAGAGTGTAAGTACTCCACGTATGAAATTGAATGCTATGCTGCTATATTTGGTATGGAAAGATTCCGCCTATACTTACAGCACACAAAATTTCTTTTACTTACAGATAATAGTGCCTTAGCTTGGATACTAAAACAAGATAAGCAATTAGGTAGATTAGGTCGTTGGCTGATTAGACTTATGTCTTTCCAATTTGTTACACGACACGTCGCCGGTAAAGATAATTATTTAGCAGACGCATTATCTAGGTTGTATCATGATGATAATGAGTTAGGGAACTTGATAAAAATGATGAAACCAAAAACGAAGAACTTGAATTAAGTTTTATTAACACTTTGAAAATGACAGATTTTCCTCTTGCTTTCACTGATATTAGGCAACATCAGAAAAAAGATCCTATTCTTTCTGAAATTATAAAAAAATTGAAGATAATATTGATCAATTTCCTTATAGTATATCAAATAAAGTATTAGTATTCAAATTGCGTAAGGAAGATAAACTTAAGATAGTAATACCCAAGATACTTGTCCCAGTAATATTTAAGTATTACCACGAGAGTGTAATCGGAGCTCATCTTGGAGTCTCGAAAACTATAGGTAAGATTCTCGAAAATTTTTATTGGTTAAATATGAGGAAGGATATTATTTACTTAGTTAAATCTTGTATGGTTTGTGGTGAAAGTAAGCCCACGCGAGCGGGGAATTATGGTTTCTTATCATCTAAAATTCAAGAAGAACCATTAGTAATGTTCCATATTGATACAGTTGGACCTCTCACTCGTACCACTCAGGGATATGAGCACATATTTTCATGTATTGATGTTTTTAGTAAATATGTTTGGCTATTACCCTTACGTAAAGCAAACTCCGATTCCATCATTAAAGCTCTAAAACAAATTTTTGTTCAGGTTTCTACTCCTAAACAGATAATATCCGATAATGCTAAAATCTTTACATCAAATAAAATTCAAAATTTTTTCTTTGAATTAGGGATTCGTCATAATACTACGTCACCTTTTTACCCAAATCCAAATGTAGTAGAAAGGTTACATCGTAACTTACGTAGTTCGTTAATCGCTTTTCATTCGAATTCCCAAACTAAATGGGACGAGACTATTAGTAGTTGGTTACCTTTAGCTTTTAACACTGCTATTCATGATAGTACTAAATGCACTCCTTTTTCATTGATGTATAGATTCAAGCCTAGAGATCCTTTATTGAATGTTTGGAATGTTAGTGAGATACTTCCTGATAAGGTGAACGAAAATACTGTTGAGATATGGAAAAAAGCTCGTGATCAGTTATTGAAAACTCACAATCAAAGAAAGATTGCCTATGATAAGAATAGACAACCTGTTCCTTTTCAGATTCATGATCTCGTTTGGGTGAAAGCACACATTTTAAGTGATAAAGCTCAGAAAATTTGTGCAAAGCTAAATGTACGTTGGAAAGGCCCTCTAAAAATAAATCGATGGTTGACCGATGTTACTGCTGAATTAGTGTGTCCTTCTACTGGTAACTATGTACAAAAGGCACATGTTAGTCAATTGAAAAAATTTTATTAGTAACTTATTTTTCTTACTTGCTTATCTGTAATGGAATGTCTATCAGAAATTGAATAGTTGCTCTGTAGTTTGATTTGACTCAAGTTTCTCGAGTTTTATGCTATGAAGAGGAATACTCTGTTCCGTTATTGCACAGGATGCTCCGTAGGTCAAGGTCAGACGCTTGACTTGAATATTATTTGAGTTGCATTACTACTATCTATTACTACTACACAGGTGATGCGCGCCACCTCAGTAATTAGATTAGTTTTGCTCTTTTCTTTTATTTATCCTTGAATAAGAGATGTAAAAATGTAAATTATAAAAATGTCGACATGAAATTGAATTATGTAATGAGAAAACGTTTGTTGTAAATAATTATTGATTGATAATGATTAATTATTGTTTGATTTTTGGAATATATGGAGATTTCATTTCCGTATTAACAAGGGAAGTACATTGTTAATGGAATCGATTATGATAATATTATAATAGTATATTATTATTAAGTATTGTAAAGTATTAGGTTAAGAATATCTTTGTAGACATGTAGAGGTCTATTGATGTTAGGGTTTTGTTAGTTGGATAAATGGTAGTCAAGTTGATTATTTTATGAAATATTTATATTAAACGTTGATATTTTGTCTTGTTTAGTTGAACGCAAGTTTGCGAGAAAAAATCAAAGTATGATGATTGTCGGGTTGAAGTAGATTGTCTGCGATTAATTGTAAAGTCCTTATTAATTTTTCTTGATACACTGATTACGGATACGTTTTCTGTGTATCTTTCTCTTTTTTTTTTGTTCTTGAGAGAACGATTCGCCGTGCAGTGTGAGGGTGGCCAACCTCATCACTGTTTGGCGGAACGATCTCTTTTACTTACTAGTATATCGACTTGGACGGTGTGCTGCATCTTTGACAATCATTAAACTTTGCAAAAAAAAATAATTGAAAAGAAATTTTCTTTGATTTGTAGATTAGAATATAGATTTTATTTTGGATTTTAAGTAATACATTGATGTTATCATTCATTATCTAGTTGGATATATATATAAATATAAAGAAAGAAAAATAGTAATAATGATAAAAATACGAGGTAGGTCCCTTAAGTTCTTTCCTTTGAATTTTTCTCTTCAAATTGGGAATTTTGATCAGATTTTTTTGAAATTAACGTTTTATTCTCTTGAGAAGGAGGAGATATGTAACAAAATGTTACATGCAGTAGATTATTCAGTACAATTATCTTGTTTTTGAAAAATACAGTTTCAACAAACAACTGCCTCACTCTAATTTTGCAATAAGTTTGAGTGAGATAGAGCTTGTTTGTCTGTTATGTCGATTTTCCATATTCTACAAGTACTTCTTGCTTTGATAAAGAGTCTTTGTGCTCTCTCATTTCTCTATCCTTTTCTTACGTAGTTCTTTTTAGATGACTTACTAAGCTACTCTCTCTTTCCTTCTCAGGATTCAAACTTGTACCTTTTGGTAGGCTGTCGTTCTGATCCTTTAATGTTGCCTTGCTCTAGCCAGTCTGTCCGCAGCAGTTGGAAGAGTCAGACCATGTTCTTTTATTTTTGATAATTTTGGGGATTTTTCTCCTAAAAGTTCCAGGATGAATTTATTTTGACGTTTTTTATAATTTATAAATTTTTTTAATCAAATTTCCTAAGTAATTTTTCAATCAAATTTAAATCTTTGTAAAGTCATTCAAATCTTCATATAATAATTTCCTTCTGAATCATGGACTATCATATTCAAATCCGCTCTAAAAAGGTAACTATTGATATAATTGGTTTATTGATTATTCATTAGCATTATTTGATTGGTATTATTAATTTGCGGATTGTATGAAAATGTTTTGTATGATTAGTATATGATTTTATATTTTTGCAAAATGATAGAGTTCAATTTTATAATAATTTTTAGAAATTTTCAAGTACAGTATCAATTCAATATTCAATCCTTTAATACGTTGAATACCTGCAAGATAAATTTAAATTTGTTCTCTTTAATTATCTGAATCTAAAGTTTTATTAGTTTTCAAATTATTTCATCTACTGTAACCTTATTATTTCATAGCAGTTTTGTTTAAAAATTGTTCAGTCTTTTTTGAGTTCTCTGTTCATCTGCGAACAGAATTAATAGAAAATTGATAGAAAACTAAATTAGTTTTATATTTGTTTTATCCTAACAGCGGTCCCAGCTGTACCCTATGAGATTTCCAGCTTTACTATGGAGTCTTCCAAATTCAATCAATATTATCCAGCTATAATTAGGACGACTTCAGGTTCATCAAGATGCCGGTAACATTCATTCTACTCCGTATTAACAAGATGGCAGTTTCGACAAATAGTGAAAGTGAAAGTATCATAAAAAGCAAATTTCTATAAGTGCTTGGGGCCCCCCACTTCTTCGCAATTAAAGGTATTTCTTCAACTTCATCTCTCTACAATTCCGGGTTATTGTAATATTTTGATTTGCTATTTTTGTCCAATTCTTGATATATACTTTTTAAATATAATCTGTGAAATTTGATTATTAATTCTGTATTTTAATTATGAGTAATCCTTTTCGTCACACATAGTATACAATGAGAATAGAGTTAATATAATATTGAATTTATAAATTTGGTAGATTTATTTCCTTAAATTTAAAAATAATTTCTGCCAGTAGTTAGTTTTTTTTCTCGTTACAATGGTAACACCTTCAATAATAATTAACGGTGGGCAGAGCGGAGAAGACTACACTGATGACACAATGACAATGACACCACAATAATGCCTCTCGATGACATGATAGATTTTTGTGTGCATAATGATGTTGATGAGGAGGAGGAGGAGGAGGAGGAGGAGGAGGAGGAGGAGGAGGAGGAGGAGGAGGAGGAGGAGGAGGAGGAGGAGAAGTAGGAGGAGGTGGAGGAGGAGGAGAAGGAGGAGGAGGAGGAAGAGGAGGAGAAGGAAGAGGAGGAGAAGTAAGGGGAGGAGTAGTAGGATGAAGAGGAGGAGGAGAAGGAGGATGTGGAGGAGGAGGAGGGGGAGGAGAAGGAGAAGGAGAAGGAGGAGTAGATGAAGAAGATAGAGGAGGAGGAGGAGATAAAGGAGGAGGAGGAGGAGGTGGTGGAGGTGGAGGAGGAGAAGGAGGAGGAGCAGGAGGAGGATAAGCTTTCATGATTTTAATAATTAAACATTACACAAAGAGCAAAGCGTTACATTATAAACATCTGGATCATTCTCTGTTCTGGAAGAAGCTCGAGGCGAAATAATTATAAAAGAATGAATAGTTCCATCTCAATCTTGAATATATCATGTTACAGTAATTCTCAAAGTTTGAATAGATTACATACATTTTAATTTATTGTTTGTCAATGGCGCAACAGCCCTACGAAGGGCCTAGGCCTATTAGCTGGTTGCCAGTTTCATATTCACTAAACTATACAGTCCATCCAAGCAAAGAAGACACTCCGGCAAGACGGAAAAACGACCCCAGCCCGGTCAATACCAGCCCAAAAGCCATAAATTCTCAAAAGAGCCCACAGCCCCCGAACCAACACCGACCGAGCCGAAGCCACCCTCAACCCCGCCAGAATGCGCTCCCAGCCCGGACAGAAAATACAGCAGGCGAATAATCATCAACCAGGATAGAGGTAACGTGTGGTTAGCACGTTGATCCTCTCAACCATAAGCCAGTCTTCACAACCAAGTGAAGATGCAGAACACCTCTGAATAACATGCAGTTAATCAGGTAGAGTGTAATGCAACAATTACTATTCCTCCAGAAACAGGAAACGACTGACTGTCTTCACTAACGACAGCTAATCTCCCAAAGGAGGGATACAATTTAATACATGACATAATTTTACCATAGATGGTTTCACAGGTGATGCCTATTACATAATAATATTATGAAACTCCGTTCCTGTACCTGTTGAAAGTTTGTTAGAATCTAAAAATGATCGATCATTCTTCTTCAAACGGTTGATCATTGTCATATGTCATGAGTGTCACATGTCATTTAGATGATGGAGCCAAGAAATTATTGATAAACACTTTTTGAATGGAAGAAGCTGTCATTGTTGTTGAAAATAAATAATTTCATCCCGCTCCTTTTTGAATTACGAAATGGATTCTCAACGGTAGACGAGCAGTCAACATATAAACTACAATGACTCATAGTTTAGCTATTGTGTGTTGAGCATCTCCAATCCACAATACTTTTGCCAATAATCTTTTCTTCGTCCTCAATATGCAAAATTCCAAAGGAATCGACGCGTAAGAGGAAAATGCCTGTCAAACTTTAATAGAATGTATTGCCGCGTTCAGTCGCAAATGCGGAACATTCATACATGTAATTCACTACTATAGTCTGGTCCAGCAAAGAAGTCGTTCTCTGCACGGGAAAATGACTTCAGCTCGGTTAATATCGCGTCAAAAATTATAAATTTGGTCTCGATTTGTAGAGCAGGATGTTTAGAATTAATAATTTCTTAATCAATATTGAGTGAGTCTGAGTCGTTTTCCCATCTTGCCAGAATGTCTTCTTTGCTCGACAAGAATATAATAGCGAATGTCATGGACAGAGTTGATGCGTGCCAGTGCAGTAGGGGATGAGACATGTATCAGAAGAACATTTTGATTTATTTATATTATGCTTTTCGTTTGAATAGATTTCTTAATTTGATGTATTGAAACCAGCGCTCTTTTTGATTGACTCAATATTTGAGATTTTGATAGTCATAAATTATAGTCTGGGGGCAAATGTCATAAAGAAGGCTTCCCGTCGCCTTATTGACGGTACCAGTTCGGGAGTGGTGTTGAACTCTTTGATTCAACAGAATATTGTATGATAATTTTTATTATAAATTGGCCTTGAATCGATTGTTTCCCGTACCGTGATTCTGTGCAGAGGAGGGAGAAGCTTCAAAGAGTACACAAAAGTCTCCTCGAAAAATAATAGAAAAAGGGTTTTTATTGAGGGTGGCCAATGTAGCTTATCCTAACGCGATCGTTGGCTGAGTACAGCAGAGTCCAACGAGACTGGCGGTTGGTGAGTGACTTGAATTGATGTTCAGCTCTTTCAGGACAGTCGGTGAGCGCTCTCACACAACGTATCACGTTGAGGACCACTTTAGCAAACCGTTTCGCTCTAGCGGAACGCTTTCAGACTCTCCTGTCAGAGCTGAGCATTAATAATAGACATTTGGTATCCGTCAGTTTTGTTGAGATTGGATGCAGTTTTTTCATTCGCCACTTGCCAAGCAAACACTAGATAAAAGGGATTGTGGATGAAAAGGTGAGGAGGGGTGGGTACTTACTGGAGGGAGGTGGTTTGTTTCTGTAAAAAGGTGTTGGAAAGTTCTAGAACGTTTTAGTCGATGCACTCAAGTGAAGGGCCTTTATACCAGCAGCGTCTTATCTAAGGATAACTTGAAGGTGTCCTACTCATTTGTTGTTCTTGGAGGAGGGTTCGTTGTTGGTGGGGGGACTGGTAGTTAGGGGGATTACTGTGAAAGGGAAACGAAATTGTTTTCAAGAACCGGTAGAAAGCTATGGTAAGTTAACGTTGTAAGATCGCGTAAGTGCATTCTCATTATGTAGATGTTGCAACCCCACAATATTTTCCTATATACATTAAATTCTTAACCCTATACTATGTTCAATAATTCGTGGACTAACGTGAACAAACTTATTTATGCGTGGTTGCCAAACTTTGGAAAAATTTCACACCACAGCCAGGAATCATTATCCACTGATGTTATACCAAAAGAGGTTTATTTTCAAAGTACTTACAAATTCTCTACTCAATCTTATTTGCGATGAAGACAGAATTCTCATCAGATTCAGTAGTAGAAGATTGATTTTGAAATTTGAAAATTTTAAATAAGCAAAATAAAATTGAATTGATGTGATGAACTGTTCAAATGAACTGAACTGACTATTTACAGGAATACTATCAGTATACATAAAGGAATCAAAAGATTTAAGACGAATTGAAAGATTTAATTTTGATTTAAGAATCAAAATTTATAAGACGGCGATAGAATAAATTATTGATGGATTTTGGAATGTTTGTTGAAGAATCCAATCTTCAATATTTTCCATTGAAAAAATTACTTTTTCCCATGGTCATCTTTTCATGATATTAAAAAACTTAACATTCAGATGTAATCATGTAATTATTATAATATTATATCAACATCAGTAATTTCACTCGGATTATTAGTTTGTGATAATAAGACCATGATATAATTATGCTCCTCCATTTGTATAGTAGGCTAGGCGTGATGATATGGATAAAAAAACCTTTTTTTGTGTAAATATAGAAAAAAACATGATTATTCTCTAATAATATTAATAATTTTCAAATGTAGAATAAATTATCTTTTTTTTTATTTTTCAAAATTGAGCACACTTATGCTCGGTAATAATTTTTTTATAGTGATCATTCTAATAGAAATATTGAGGTTGAAAATATGGCTTTCACTAAACTCTAACATTTTCAGTTGCAGTTGATATGAGAAACATACTTCGGTTGGAAACTGAATCACAATATTATATGCTTCAGAGTGAATGGACATTTCAAAATTTAGAATGGTGAACCTGAGTAAATATTTCAAACATAGGCTTAGGCTATGATCAAGTTGTGTCCAGAGTTCAGTAACTAGAAAGTGCTCCCACCAATATAATAATTATTTCATCTTGTACTTTAGTCTGGTCAAGTAGAGAAGACATTCTGGTTGGTTGGGGAAATGACTCCCGCTATTAAAAATTTTTTATAAATGTTATCTCAAATTGTGGTCTCTGCTCTACAATTTTAGACCAAGTTTATGATTTTCAAACCATTGTGGATAGATAGATAAGAGATAATAACGAACGGTTTCACATACTTGAAAAATAAAATGAGAATTAAATACCCTTTTATACAATTATAAATCTTAATTATTTAATAAAATTATTATTGCACATACATGTTTCGGGACTCAGCCCATTATCAATGTGAATAAAATAAGTTTCACATACTTTCACATTACAATGAACACTTTTCCGCATGCGTCTCGTACCCACGAAACAGGTGAAGTGCCCGGTCAGTATCTTTTACTGGAGAGAAAAATGATTTTTCTCTAGAAATGATTCGGCGTAAAACTGGTGATGGTTGGCGATTACTGATTACTGATAATGATCCTCAGGTCTATTAGGACAGGGCGAGCGCTCTGATATAGCATTTCACAACAAGAGCGAATTTTGCAAGCCGTTACTCTCTCGCAGATTGTTTTCAGACTGTCCTGACAGGGCTGTGAATTGGTATTAGTGATTCGTCAACCACCACTCTTGTTTGTAACTGTTGTTATGAAGGTTATGACATCTGAAACAATTCAAACAATTGGTGGAGTGGAGTTCACGACACTACCTAGAACTCAAATATAGTCAGGTTGAGCAGAGAAGACATTCTGGCTAGATGGGAGAATGACTCCAGCTCGGTCAGTATTGGTCCAAAAATGTTTAATTTTGTTTCAAATTGTAGGAAGCATTCTGCTCTTCAATTTGGGGGAAAAATATAATTTTTGAACCAATATTGACAGAGCTGGAGTAATTTACCCATCTTGCTGGAATGTCTCCTTTGCTCGACCAGACTATAGAAGCGTTCATACAACAACTCCAAATAATTGCCTGAATTGGAGCAGGTTCTCATGCGGTGAAACACAATTATAGTCTTTCCAAGCAAAGAAGACATTCTGGCAAGATGGGAAAAAGTCTTCAGATTGGTCAATATTGGTTCAGAAATTATAAATTTGGTTTTAAATTGTAGAAAACATTCAAATATACAATTTTAGACAAAATTTATAATTTTTGTGTCAATATTGACCGAGCTAAAATAATTTTCCCATCTTGCCACAATGTTTTCTTCGCTTGGAAAGACCGAAGAAGATCTAATCTGATAGAATGAAGAGGGCTTGAGTGTTTGTGCTGTATTGCTGACATGTCACGGGGAAACTCGAGTGGAGAGAAGTTAGCGATAACTGGGAAAATCAACTTGATTAAACGACAAGGGAATGGAACTTGGTTTCTAACGTAGAGAGCTAACACTCCAGAACATCATGAAATATATGTGACTGAGGTGTAGACCTAAGCTGGTTTATAAAATTCTATATATTATCATGTACAGGGTATATACAACAATATGTTGAGAAAATTTTAATTCCATTTGAGAAAACATCAGTTTCATTTCAAACTATCCGCAGGCTCGCTTCGCTTGCCTTACCCGTCTAGCCTGGGGGTTCCGCCTAGACCCCCGGCAGTGTAGCAAAAAGTATAGGAGAAACAGGCTCGCTTTGCTCGCCTGCGAATACCATTCAAACCATTGTTTATTATTAACAACTCTCAACAGGGTCATATCAGCGTCGTGACCACATATGGATCATTAGAGTATTCTAGAAATATTTTATTCTTTCACCACAGCAGCTCAACCTAAAACTGGCTATTATAATTATGTGATTTGAATGTATTCAGATCAGTCGTTCCTGTGGAATCTGCAAAGGATGTGCTCAGAGAACACCGAAGAACTCACGTATATTGTCAAAAGGATTTCACACATTTCTAGACCTTATCTCAACCTGTCGACCAGATTTAAACATTCTCTGCCAATCATAAAATCTAAGAAAAACTTGAATATTTAACAAATTTCAATAATCTGTTATAATTGCGCACTGCGCTTAGTGTCCAAAGGTTCAACCGAACATGTCATGGAGTATCATTTCGCGTTAATTGAAAAGATAGTTTAATCAGCTTAGGCGCAAGATATGCAACCCGCGATGCATCTACAACTTTTAAAAAACATCATTACTGAAGTAATCGAAAATATTTTTTCACAACATTTCTAACCTTATCTTTAACTGAACTTACCCACCAAATTTCAACATTTTTTACCGTTTATGAGTAGTAAGTTTCAAAATAATTCTGATTACACACTTCTTCAGATTGAATCTTACGTTTCATTCTGAGGATTTTGAAATGGTTCAGGTGTAGAAGGCAAAAAGGACTGGATTTCTTTTTCTGGTGGGGGAACCTCCACTGACAGGTAACTTGGTGGAGCCAACTTGTGCAAGCGAGCATTATTGCCAGAAGACTTTAGTTATTTCGTACACGCGATCAGGTAATATCGCTTTGGCCCAGAAATGAGTGAACGCTAGTCAGCAGAAGTAAATAGTAGTTCCACTATCTTGAGGGGCATTCTAGAGACACCACTTTTGTTCTTTCTCACTTTTTACTCTTTCTCTCCCTCAATCACTCTCTAACTCACTCTCTCTTTCTCTTTCTAAATCTCGAAATGATTTCGTCATTTTATGTAGATGAAGCACAAATTAGAATTACCGTGATCTTATTCTATTAAATCTCACATACAGAGTGCTTCAGGAGGAATGTGCATGTGCAATACTTCTGGCTGAAGTAGACAAACCGCCGAAAATGCTTTGTTACCGAGATAACAATGGAGGAAAATTTACATTTTTTGTAAAACATTTATTTTTTCAATTTTTTAGAGGCTTTACTCAAGTTTCAAAATAATTATCAATTCCTATATGAAAGTAGCTGAAAAATTCAATAAAACCAATTTGAGGTTTGTAACTTCAACAGTTATTTAGAATAAATATATTAAAAAAACTTTTAAAACCCGACTGAAAATAAGAAAATAAATATTACCATTATCATAACATATCATAGACTAAAACCGTTGAACGCATTTATGATGGTTAGGCCTATTCTAGCATATCAGCTACACATATTAATGATTCATTGAAATTCTTGGAATTGTTAAGCTATGTTATTATAAATTCGCCCAACGTTTTTATTCTAATCTCTGAGACATGTTATGATAATAGTAAAATTCATTTTCTTATTTTTAGTCGGTTTTTGAAACGTTGGTATTAAAAGTATTTCTAATATATTTATTTTGATCTTTTTAGTTTTACATGTAGGCGTATGTATGATTTTCAGTAAGTTTATTTGCCATGTAAGGCTTGGACGTCACATTTTAATAATTCGTCACCTGTTCAGGATAGCATTTCTTTTCGCAGATAACACAATTAACATCACAGTATGTGTTATCTTTATCCATCAAAATAACAAAATCAATATTATCTACTAACAGCTAATCTTCATTTTGTTTTTTATGAACGAACTTCTCCATATCAAGCTTAGTTTTGTAAAAATCAATCGAAATACAAAATTAATCATAATATAAACTATTGAAGGTTGCATTGTCATCAGGTTTGAATCTATCCTGAAAGCTTTGTCTATTTTGCGACCAGAATAAATTCTATTCATAATGTTCAAAGAATAAAACCACTGTCTAAGTATAGGCCCACGTTCAATCTATATTTCTTGAGTCTACTAAATCTACGAGAAATCATTAATATGAGTTTTCACTTCAAATACGGAATTCATAGAATTGTTGGTTACACTTACAATCATTATTATTACAATCTATGAGCCAAGCTGTAACTTTTTGTCTGAATAAATGAATGGATCTAATATAATCACTTTCTCTAACACGCTTCCTCACTCACTCACTCCCTCTCACCCCTTCATAATCGCTCTCTCTCTCACTCTCTTTCTCTTTTTCTCTTGCACAATCCTACAATCCAACCCCGAACAAATCACAACTTACCCCCATCAACCCCCTTTCGTCACAAAGGCACCAATTATATTCAACATCAAAACCCCCACTTTACCTTCCAACGAAGAAATTGTTTGCGTTTTCAGCCACTATAGTCTGGTCTAGCAGAGAAGACATTCTGGCAAAATGGAAAAATGAATCCAACTTGGTCAATAGTAGTTAAAAAATTATAAACTTAGTTTCAAATTGTTGAAAACACTCTGCTCTATGATTTAAAAACAAATGCATAATTTTTGAATCAGTATTGACAGAGCTGAAGTGATTTTCTCATCTTGAATGGATGTCTTCTCTGCTTGACCAGACTAGTGGTTGAACTTTTCTAATAATGGTCTTCGCTAATGGTCGGCTGAGGTTCACTTTTCCCAACTGACTTGTTTCTCCTGAAATTTCTGGAAAATGAGACGTTGGTTAGTGAAGATCGATTCTCTACTATAGGAACTAGATTTCCATGACATGAGAAAAAAATGTAAAACACGCTACTAGTTGGGAATGTCATTTTGCGACGTCAAGAATACGCAGCTTTACAGATGAATGGTCAGCTAAGTACTTGCAAAATCACGGAGGTTTTTGAGTGTGTTTGGTTACTGTTGGTACCCTTGAGATTAATAATATTGGATTACTGAATAGGATAAGCTGGAAAAAATTCGAAAATAAAACTTAGGAATTTCACTCACCATTTTCACATAATTCTATCCATTTGCATTGAATCAGCTGGTAAGTCACCAGAACATTTTTGATAAGAAAGATTTCTACAACTTATATAGGGTCTAAGATAACATCCAATGTGTATAGAATAGTAGTGGTGAGGCGGAGTGAAGCACTGGCTGTAAAAGTTATAATTTTGACGTCACGGAGTTCCTCTAGTCAAAAAATTAGCATTAATTTCCCTATCCTAGACAAAAAATTGCGCACTTCTTCTCAATTTACAAATTACAGAATTGTTTAATAGGTAAATTTCTTATACAAGCTTGTAGAGAATTTCAAGACCTACATTTTGAGTGATTTAGATCCATATTTTACTCGAATTTAACATGAAAAATGTCCGTTTAACGTGTCTCAGGAATGCTCTGTAGCTGGGCTGATGCAATTAAGAGTAGCAATGCTATTATAAGATACATTTAAAATCACTGCATTCGATAGCATCACTATTCAATATTCATAACTTGCTTCAGCCCAGATGCAGATCATTCCCGAGATACGTTAACGGACTTTTTCTCATGCTAAATTTGAGTAAATTATATATTTAAATCAAAATGTAGTAAATTTTTATAAAACTTATATAAGAAATTTCGAGAAAAAGTGCGCAATTTTTTCGCACAGGATGGGGAAATCAATGATACATTTTAGATTAGAGGAACTCCGTGATGTCAAAATTATAACTTTCACAGCCAGCTGCTTCACTCCGCCTCACCACTACTATTCTATACACCTTGATCCAAGAATGGAATTTCTTGATAGTTCAGTATTTCAATTCGGATAAATCGTATAAATTATTAGAGATCTCCTTAATAGAATTCTTCAAATCCCGTAGAAGAGCACGGCTGACTTATTTATTAGTCTTACTTATTGAAGCATGGCAATAAAATGGAACAACAAACTTCCTTCAACAATAATAATAAAACATCCAATGGTAAAATAATTCAAATTTGCCGCCTTCTGTCAGCTCTTCAAATAAATAGACTCCTATCACATGTTTAAACTTTGAAATCAATATTAACATGTGACTTAACATGAAAAAATTTATTGATTTCAGAACATTGAATTATTTCTCATGATAATATTTTCAAATTTGCCGCTACAATCAGCTGTTTCACTGTAATCAGATGGATTCTCAAAAAAAAAAAAATTATTCAAGTTCCTTATGACATTTTCCACCGTGATTATTGTGTTGAAATTGAATAGATTCCGGAGTATATATAGATATATTGTTGCTGAGAGCATCCATTTTTCGCCTCGAAAAGGATGAAGGAGTCGGTCGATTTCATTGTCCAACGGACTTGACCTGTATAAAAGTATGAAGATTAAATGTTCTGAATTTTGAATTTGATTAATTGAGGCGTTCGAAAGTTATTGTCGAACATACAACAAAACAGACGTCGAACAGACGGACAACGACTTCGGCCTTGAGTCAAAGAACTCGCTATCGCTCGTTCAATGAATATTGTACTTTTATTTTGTATGTCACTCTATAATAATAAAATTTTTCTTTCAGCCATCACTGGACTTAATTCAATTCTGGCTACTAATACAAAGATGGAAGAGTGCCACTCTTCCAGAATCTTGTCTATTGTAAGAAAAATGAAAATATTCTTTATTAGGCGGAGTTGGGACTAGGTAGTCCTTTCTACCACTCAACCTTGAGAGACAAACTCTTGAGGTCTCCTATTAAAGAAGCTAGAAATAAAAGTAGTCGTCACTTCATCAGTCATAATATATTGTTGCGAAATGATTCGCAAGTTGGCAATTATTTGTTAAAGCCATTTCAGAAGCACTAAGTGACAGAATCACAAGTTCCAGTAATATTTGAGCTTTATCTGCCTCTGAGAATGTTATAGTACATTCTTACATAGTTCATTATTACAGTACATTCACGAGCTCGAATATATGATTATAAATCTTATAGATTATGTCACTCTTTCATGTCTGAAATTAAATTTCAAACTCGCAATCCACTATTTATCGAGACAAGGCGATAGTAATCAACTCACTCACTTTATACCAAAAAATGGAGAAAATTATGTATAAACTCTATTCAATGCAATGAGTGCGAAAGATTGGAATGATGAAATTTGTAATCATAATTTTCTGGGGCTTCTTACTACTGTTCTACAACCTTGCTTTATTGTGCTCAAAAGATAAAAATTTAGCCAACGACCTCTTGAATTTGCTATATTATGGTTTGTACCACGAAACAGGTGAAGTGCCCGTATCTTTACTGAAACTTCACCTGTTTCGTGGGCACGAGCCGCCAGTGCTAAATTGAATATGGATTAAACTTTTTATATGTAAAGGTGGAAAAAAAATTTAACGATTTCGAGGCAAATTTTGAAGAAGAAGAAGAAGAAGAAGAAGAAGAAGAAGGAGAAGAAGAGAAGAAGGGAAGAAAGAAGGGAAAAAATGGAGGAAGAAGTATCAGCATGCGTGGACTCTAACCTACTTATTAGATGAGGAACTAACTTTTCGCAAGGGGTCTAAAGCATGCATGTTATGCTGTGTGGAAGGACCAAGTTGTTTAAAAGAAGAGAACAGTCAGCTCTGTTTGTATGTGAAGGTGGTGAGTCCTTTTTGAGCTCCACAAAGCGCCGCCACAAAGTATAAAGTTTGCTTCTGACCAGGAATATGGCGACTAATTTTCCCAAACACTGCCTAGTCGTGTATAGTTTGTCCAAGCAAAGAAGACATTCTGGAAAGATGGGGGAGATGACTTCAGCTCGGTCAATATTGATTCAAAAACTATGAATCTGGTCTCAAATTGTAGAAAACATTTTTCAATAAAATTTGAGAAAAACGTTCAATTTTTTGGACCAATATTAACCGAGCTAGAGTCATTCCCCCATCGTCTTTTTTGCTTGGACAGACTGGATAATGATCTTAAGTTACGTTGTCCTCTAAGCATTTTCCCATCTAGCCAGAATGTCTTCTTTGCTTGGACAGTCTGTAAAAGGTTCCACACGCTTTACAGGTCCACTGCTTAGTATCATACAGAGTGTCTCAGAACTCCCCTAAAAATATTCCAGGACATTATTCCTGGGTAAGAAACATAATTATCTTAATACAACTATTCGAGAGTTCTCAATTACTCACACAGACGCCATTCTCACACATACATACCAAATCGTCATCCACCATCTATCTCATTACAAACGAACAATTGTATGTATCAATGACATGAAATTTAACAAAATTTAAGAAAAGAATAAATAAATTTAATTATCTTCTGCACTATTGATAATGATTCTATAGTCCGCACAATCTAAGTTGACTGTTTTTCTCTTCACCCGGGAAATAGCTGCGTTGCCAGATTGTGTGAAACTGGAACTTCAAATTCGCGATTATACCCCATAACTAGACGTAGAATTTCATCCTTAATATCCAATAACTACTTAGTATTATTAAAAGAAGTTCCTGGGTAGAGGAGATTCAAAAGGAAATTTGATTTTTTTTGAAAAAATTAAAATCGTGAAAATATCACATTCTTTAGTATATCACTTCTCTCACAATCATGGGTTGTAGTAGAAATAAAGTTTTATATCAAAATGACGAGGAGAATTCGAAGGCTTCCTAATGGTTCTTGAATTTTTATATCAGACCAATGAGTTATGTTTCAATTAATGAATATGTTTGTCAATGTCAAGGATCTACTCGAACAGAAAACATGAAATTTTCGATGATCTAGAAACATTTTTGTTTGAGAAGATAAGTGGGTGGTAGAGAAAAGCGAGAAAGTTGTTCAAAAACAATTGGAATTGTTTTTCCAAATATCCCGAAAATAGTCGGAAGATCGTAATTTTGGCCTCTCAAGAGTTTCAAAGTAAAGGAGAGCGGTATATGCATGAATCATTGCATGTTAAAAGATTGGAGTTATTGAAACTAATCGGCTTGCATATTCGAGCTGCGAACAGCTGGTTTATCATAAAAAAAGTGATTTTTGCTTAATGCTTGATTTTCCGAAGCTACGCTGTCACTTTTAGATGGGTATTACACGATAATAGTTCTATGACATATTTCTATTACTAAACATCTGTGATGATGAAATATTTTTCCGAAGCTACGCTGTCACTTTTAAGGTGGGTATTACACGATAATAGTTCTATGACATATTTCTATTACTAAACATCTGTGATGATGAAATATTACCATGTAATGAACAATAATATTATAAATGATCATATTCTGTCATATGTTCTCCTATAGAGAACATATTATAATATCTTTGATAATAGATATATGACATAGAACTATTATCGTGTAATAACGGCCTACATTCAGTTGAATGTGTTTGCGTTAGGAGAAGTTTCAATTTCACGCAAAATGACAGCATGCCTTTTTCTCGCGTGGAGGGGTTTTCATCAACTTTTCGTCAGACTTGGGTGCTCCGACCAAGGTCGAGAAGATCGATCGGACACGACACGTGTGCCATATTGAGTCTTGAAACGAGCGGTAGATTCATTCAAACTTTTCAAAGCTCAAACATCTGCTTATGAAATTTGTTTGTTTATTTTGCATGCGCAAAAAATTACATTTTTCATTCATTCAAAGTCACTACAGCTGTGATTAAGACTCAATAAGACTAGCTTTGAAGTTTTGAATCTACCGCCCGTATTTAAGCTCAATATAGCACCCGTGCCCCGACCTGCCCCGACCTTCTTCTATAAACCTTGGCGCGCCGACTATAGTCATGTGTCTCAATATCAAAATATTACAAAAATTCTATTATTTACACTCACTTATTTGGAAGTCACGCAAATCTATGTAGAGGGGAACGCACCAATTACGGTTCTGATAATTTCAATAACTTTGTTCAATATTAACTACCACAATAATTTTCCCCCAACATGGGAAATTGTGGTTACTATCAGCTGTATGGAACTTCTTCGAAACTCCCCACAAAATGAGCCATACGAAATAATAATAATAATTACGGCTGAACATCTTTCATATTAGTTTTCACCTTAATTTTTTAATATTTATTCGTCTAAAATAAATAATATCCAACTTTTTTACATATTTCAACTCACTATAAATGCACCCTCAACATTCCTGAAAGAAGAAAATACCTGGGCTGAATCCATCATTTTTACACCACGTACTATGAAAAATAATTCAGCTAAGAAAGAAGAACAGGGTCCCTCACTATTATGAACGACTCATGTACTTTAAGGGTCCTGAGCTATTCTAAGAAGTATTAATCCAAGAAAATGCACCTTGAAAGTACTGAGAAACTTTTCTAGTTCAATTTTGGGTACATTTCCGAAACAGTATAAGTGAGGTGATGTAATTATGGGTTATTATAGTCGAACTCAAACTGATGCAGTAATTTCACAATAATTGTCCCACTCGTTATCGGTAATCTTCAGAGATCATTACAGTTTTTCGAGAAATAATATTTTCACTGAGAATGATTATTTCACAAAACAGTTACTCCCCAGTTGCAATAATTATAGGAATTAGTATTCGCTTATTATGGAGTATTCAGAGAAAAAGCTATTTCCAAGTTAGTTAATTTCCCAGGTCTTGGAAAACTCGGCTAGTTTTCGTTCAGTTTTAGGGAAAAAGTTCTTTGCTGGAAGGGTTGAGAGATTCTTCCAGGAATCAACTCAATTCAGCATAGATGCTATTGACAGTCTAGTATACGTGGCAGAGATATACTTTTCGAAATAATATTCAAATATTTTTAAATATATAATGATTCTCACACACATATTGTAGAACTCAGTTTGATAGAATTGTCAAAAACCCTTTATAATTTTCTTACTAACCAATTTGGTAACGAAACTAACCAATATGGTAACGAAAAATATTTGTTCACTTGTTCATTCCAAAACAATTATAATTTTCTTACTAACCAATTTTAGTAACTTTTGAAAAAATATTTCGTTCACTTGTTCAAAAACTTGATAGACTGAGAAAATGCTAGATGATCAACAGATAACTTTGTGAGTATAAGAATATGTTTTTCATTAAAATAATATTGGCTGTTGTACAATTGTCTATAAAAAATTCTTCAAATAAAACGATTCATATCATGCATGATAAATGCATGATGGACTGTGTTTGCTTTATGAAGTGATTTTGATTGAGTTACAGATTGTGATACTCCCTCCTTTGGGAGATTGGCTTGTCGTTAGTAAATACAGTCAGTTGTTCCCCCTCTCTGGAGGAAATTGTAACATCAACTGTTACTGATTAAATAAAAACACCTAGATTTTGTGTTTCAACTGTTTCTACTGTTGAACAGTGTAAAAAACTGAAAAAATCTATGTGTTTTTATTTCATACATGGGGCTGTTCTATTACCGAGCACAATTCAGTTGAATTTCTAACTGTAATGGTGTTTAACTAGATGTTCTTCTGAGGGTGTTTCTACATTCCCTCCTTTGGGAGATTGGCTTGTCGTTGAAAACAGAAACAGTCAGTTGTTCCCCCTTTCTGGAGGAATTGTAACATCAACTGTAACTGATGAAATAAAAACGTTTCTACAATATCGAGCACAATTTAGTTGAATTTCTAACTGTAATTAACTGTAACTAGATGTTCTTCAAGAGGTGTTTTCTACATTCCCTCCTTTGGGAGATTGGCTTGTCGTTAGTAAAGACAGTCAGTTATTCCCCCTCTCTGGAGGAATTGTAACATCAACTGTAACTGATGAAATAAAAACACCTAGATTTTGTGTTCAACTGTTTCTACTGTTGAACAGTGTAGAAAATTGAAAAAATCTATGTGTTTTTATTTCATCATGGAGGGCTGTTCCTACAATATCGACCACAACTCAATTGAATTTCTCACTGTAATTGTTCAACTGGATGTTATTCAAAAATTGTTCTGCGCCGTCATTTGATTACGGAAACTGGCTCATGGTTGATAGGAAACACCATTTACCACTTCATGGTTGATGATTGAAACTCTGCTTCAAATTTGGTAGATATGGAACTGGAAATCAGCTGTTAGTCCTAGGATATTCATGGGCCTGTTGACCCATTGACAAAAAAACTTTTTGAGTAGGACAAGTGGTCTTCTTCCTATCAGATAAAGTTGAAATAAAACTTTTTGAAATTTCCAATTTGATCATAGATCATATGTAGGAGTAAATTTGGTCTCCGATATTATTTTCTTTGTTTCTGAGAATGATGTCCGCCAGAGTTCTTTGGCTTGTGCGTGAGTGATAAGAGGGATGATTATTTTATTTGATGATTATCTTATTTGGGATGAATATTTATTTTTGTCAACTTGTAATGAAATGTGGAAATAAATTTATTTATTTATGAGAGAGATGACGACTACATTCCTGGAAGTCGGGACTGACGGCTTGTCGTCCACTCCGGATTGTATTCAAGAGTTCCAGAGTTAAATGATTAAAACGAAATTTTACTTTTTTATGGAATTGATTAGATTGCAAGACTAGAAAATTATGACGATTATTCTACTGTTTTATACGATGTCAATCAGCGAGACAATAATTGTCTTCTGGAACATTCAGCTGATGTTGTCGATAGGTTTCCTTTCAGCCATGCCTGGATGCTGGTTTTTGAAATCAAAAGATACAATAGATACTATCCATGAGCTAATATTTCAGGAGTCAATGATTGTTTCGCCAATTTGGTATCGATATAAACCCGCCTCTAAATTAATGGTTGAGTGGAAATATCATTTTTATTATAATATTATTCCAATAATGAAAACTCTATACAGTACAATCATACTGATTGAGACTATTGTCTTGTATTTCAAAATGATATTACTTTGGGAGAAAGTGAAGAGTAGAGCACCTGAAGAATTAGATTACCTTTCCAATAAGACATAGAACATAATATCTGTTCTCAAAATGTAACCAATGCTATTGTTTTGTTTATTCTTCTAAAGGAATTGAATTTCACATGAGTTCATCGGCTTCTTGCTCAAAGAAGAGATTGGTAAAAATCACATTGTTATTATGAAATAATATGATTCTGCTGATAGGCAAAAAAAAACACGTCCACACTAAGTCTGGCAAGATGAGAGAATGACTCAAGCTTGGTGAATATCGGTTCAGAGAATTATCGATTTGATCTCAAATTTGAGTAAACATTTCGATATTACTATTAAGACCACATTTATAATTCTTGAACAAGTATTGACCAGAAGTGGATTCATTCTCCCATCTTGCCAGAGGGACTTCTTTGCTTGGGCAGACTATACTTCTATATATATATAGACTATATATCTTGAGAGTAGATTCTCTTCGGGTCCAGCAAAGTGAATTAGCCAAAGTTATATTATTGTATTTTCCAGAACTATGGAGAAAGGCACCAGATTCCTTAGGAGATACATTAATTTGCTGGCGAGCTACGATAAGCCGCACAACTCTCTGCACCATTACTGGCTGACATCAGCACTTTTTCTAACCGTCAACGCAAACCTACTAATCGCCGTTTACGTTGAGTACACGGCAACTTGGAGAAATTCCTAAACGGAATTGTGGACTTTGTCATGAACATGATCATGTTCTCGTGTCCTCCTAGAAACGTACCTTCAACAAACCGACAAACCTTGCGGCTGATTGATGTAATTGAAATTGAGATTCTGCTGAGTCGACACGAATTCAAGGGGCGAAGAAAGCAAAATTAATGGATGATCGATTGAAAGTGTACCGTGCTAAAAAAGAACATGCCACGTCCTCATAGCTGGGGTGTTACACATCGTATTCTTCGTGTTAGGAAGTGCTGGTCACAACTAAACATAGTTTAAAATATGTTCTAGGGAATGAGTCCCAACTCAAAAAGCTCCTCTACAAAATGGCCGACGCCTTCTTTCCTACTCACCAGTCGGCTATGATAGTATTTCTTTCTTTGTCTACATATATGCTTTGCATACACACTTCTTCTCTTGTTTTGCGCATTTGAGGGTATTTTGATGTTTGACCTCGGTGTACCTATCCACTGAACGCGTCTTGGTGGATTTTGACGTGTTTATATTTTGCTGCGCAATCTAATTGATGACTTTGGTCACTCCATGACAACCGATATTGATCGAAGCGGGAAGCTGTGGAAGGATATAGGTTGACGGATAGTTACATTTCCACCAGAGGCTTGTACAGGTAAGGAATGACCGTTACTCCACGAAGTTACTATATTTATGAACCTTGCGTTACTCCAGCCTGTAGAGTAGGGATTAGTTACGAATGACATAACATCGATGTTTGAATGATATTGATCTTTTTTTCCAACCTCAACATCGATAAATAAAATAATATCATCAGGAAGAAAGATATGAATATGGAATCAAAATGAAAATATTCTTTATTAAGGCGAGTTCTACCACTCAACCTGTAAGTCACTCTAGCCTGAATGTGCTGTTTCCCATCAATCATTTTAATGCTTAATATAGTTCGAAATGTTATCATGCATGATATCAATGGTAACCGCTGCAATGTATATTAAATATTATCCGATCCATATATGCAGGGTGTTTCAGGAGGAATGTGTAAGATTTCTCAGGTTGATTTCTTACACCAAGTAGAGAAAAAAAAGTTCCATGGCGACAACAATGAAGGGGAGCATTGCCAATTCTCAAAAAATAATGTTTTTTCTAATCTTAAAAGGCTTCCAAGCAGGTTTTCAAAATTATCAATTCTTTTTGAAATGAAATGTGAGGAGCTCAATAAATCCAGTAAGAAGTTTAACTTGAACAGTTTGTTTGCCAATGACTCAACAGCCCATGAAAGGGGTCAGGCCTACCAGCTCCACTATACAGCAGAGGCGAATAAGAACTTGAACCGTACCGTATTTGAGATAATTTGGAGAATATGATTGTCAAAAACACAATTTTTCAACAATATTAACGGCTATAACTTGAAATCATAAATTTGTATTTTATAATGATGGAAGACTTGCCGGCTAGTTCAACAACATTAATTCAATATGTTTAAATTGTAATTCTTTTTAATATATTCAATATCTTTCTCATTATTTATAGGGAATTTCTCCACTTGTGTAAAAAACTCAGCATATGCCATTACAATTACCTATCGTTGGCCACCATGATATATGAATGTACAATAGCATACTTTCTATTGACGGTAAATTTCAATCATTTCTGTTATTTCTATCTCTATATATATAAAGCGAAATGGCACTGATTCACTCATCAGCCAGAACTAAAATCTACCGAACCGAATGCGTTCAAATTCGTCAGACATGTTCAGTTGGACCTCTAGACGCCTACTACAAACAGGTTTTTTGAAACCTTTCCCAAGGGTACGCCAAATAGCCTATTTGAGTTTTTGGCATTTTTCTTATTTTTTCGAAAAGCCAATCGGTAGAAAAATGTTGATATTTTGTGGGCAGGTTCATACAAGGTCTAGAAAAGAAGTTGTGTTAAAATATTTCTGAAATCCGTTCAAGATTAAACAAGTAATATGAGTGAGTTTTCAAAATTGTAGATGTATTGCGGGTTGCATATCTTCAACCTTGATACCACGACAAATCCAAACTGTAAATTCAATGGCTCCAGCGAGATCTACATGGATGAATTAATTTGGAAGATATTGAATAAAGTTTAAAAAATATGTTCAGTATACTTCCCAAGGTTACGCGTAATATTAGCTTTTTATAGTATTTTCGGAATTTTCTCTTAGATTTTTTCGAGAACAAATTGGCAGAAAATGTTGAAATTCAGTAAACAGGTCCAAATTAGGTCTAGAAATGCTGTGTTCAATGAATTTCGAATCCCTTCTGAACAAAATTTCCACGCAAAATTTGGTCCACACTGTAATTGCACATAGAGCCTACACTGTATCATTACACAGATTACACGGCATAACTTCACGTTCTATAACCAAGGCTTCTGTATAATTTACGTATCAAAAAGCTTCCTTCCCATACCATAGTTTTCACACATTAATTTGCTTCTAAATTTGTTCAATACCACACATTATTTGCCGACCAGGTTGGCGCAGTGGGCTGGGGGGCGTTACAATCTTTAGTCCACTAGCCCTGCCCGGTCTGGGTTCGAGTCCCAATCCCAGTATGCATGGATGTTTGTATCATCATCTCATCAATCATATTCGCACTCAATATCCATCACCGACGCACAAATCTTACATTAATTCGTCCATTACATAACTTTATCACTCTGTAACCCAGCGGAAATTTTGTGCACCCTTTCACCTTACACACATGACACCAAATATAACGGCTAGAAGACCAGATTATACTATTTTGTAAAATCTTGAAACTAAATATTTTTCGAATCCTTAAGTGGTTGAGGAGCATCACGTGGATTCGTTCCTCCAAATGCCAGACTATTTTTAATTAATTTTGAACTCCTTTTTAATTTTAGCAACTACCAGTATAACTACGAGACAGGAGCTTGTATGAAAAACAAATATTTTGTGTGTGTATATTCTTTACTCCGGTTTATTGAACATTTCATTTTTAAATTCTAAAAATAATACTACTAAATTTAATCAAATCAAGTTACATCAAAAAATTTTCGTCAAAACATATCCAATTATTAAGGTTTTATCAAGTTGGGAACTATCTTTAAGGCCTCAGTTAAGAATATTACTATTTAAATTTGAGCTAGAAAAACTACATAAAAAAGTTTGGCAATCACCATAAAACACTATCAAGATCCACACACGAATCATCACACAAACTTTCATACTTTACTTAAACTCTGAAATGAAACTAACCTAGGGATTTTACTTTACTACTATGACTTAAAAAAAAACAAACAAAAATTTGCCCCTCTGAATGGAAGCGTTCCATTCAGGGGGCCAGACCTGTCACGAATCCATCTTTTTGCTAACCGTGTCTGAACCGAGACTCCTTGCTTTCCGATGAAAATTTCCCCTTCCAGCTTCCAACGGCATGGCCGGCTCCACGAAGCAAATTTTCATTTGAACCAACAAAATTTCTCAAGAGTTCAATGTTCGTGCAATTCCGAAAGGTACAGTATATTTTCAACATTGAAATCAAAACAGATACTTGAAAAAACACGAAAATTGCACTATTTCAGATACATAAGCAGTGATTAAGCAATTTAAATAGGAACATAATCAACTCTCACTGAACAATACTTCAAAAATCAAGTTCATTCTCATAATTCCTTTATAATTCCGAACGGTTCAACACCGAAAAATAGAAATATAGAACACAAAAAAAAACACAATAATAAATTTCAATTTTCACACCTATTACAACTCTACAAATAGAATTCAGGCGGTTTTGTCTGCTCCTTATCACACTTCAACAGCTGATGTTGTCATATTTCTCAGCCTCAGTGATGTGTTTGAAATCAAAAGATACAAAGATGCATTGAATCAGCTGTTCATAGCTTACATCAAGTACATGAGACAGACAAAAACCAACTAACTTTTTGCCGTTTGTTGCACGCTGCTGTTGTTTGCGTTTTCAAAATTACTTTTAATTTCTTTCTGTTCAATGAATCAATTATTTAGTTAATGAATCAATACTGTTCGATGTTGTAAACTCATAGTCAGGAAAATTGTTTCAGTCGACCGAACTCAAGAAAACCATACACTACGCAATGTTCTTCGCTGCTATGCGCCGGCTATTTTCTGTGTATTCCATAACGGGCAGCGTATTTTTTCAACCAGGTGGAGTATTTCATTTTCTTACATGTGGAAGTATATACAGTTTTATTATAATTTAAATCATAATTATCATTCATTCATTATAATAATCAGTGCTTTACAGTGGCGTATTCTCTGGAGCTGACCAGGCTAGCTGCATTAACTGGTTTCCTGTATTAATTTTATTCAGATATTTATTTGAAAAAGGTTTTAATATTTCAAAAACGTAGTAGCAATTGAGTATTACATCAAATTCAACGCATGTGCTGCAGCGCAATAAGTCCAAGTGCCGTACCCAATGCTGTTCTCAATCAAACAAACTAAGGCTAGCGCAGTAGTCCAACAGCTAATTGTAATGTTGATGTCGTATATATATAGGTAAGTGAGGTGGGGTGGGAGTGAGCACGTTATCCACTGCAGCGAAAAATACTCGAGGTAGCTCTCTGAAGAGGCTTGTTGCCGAACGTTTCCGATCACAGCCGACTGCAGCCGAAGTATTTTTGGTATTGTCGGGTGGCTACGTAGACCACCAGTAACTGACAAAACCATTGTTCTGAATACTCTGCTCATATTCTCATGCGGTGAGTTCTCTGTATGTTCCCTTGTTATTTTTCCAACATTATTGATTTGCATTCTTGGTCATTCAATGAATCTACGTTGTTGATTTTGCTTCAAAATTTTCTTGATCTTTGGACGCATTTAAGGCACTAAGCCATATCTTCCAGCCTTCCTGGATTTTGAAGTTATATAACTGCTATTCTGGGGATTATGTGTGAGTGGGTGGGAAAATTTTTAATTTTATTATAACTATTCTATATCATTGACTCCTGAAATGGAGTTTTTTGGAAAAATCCCTAATTCAGTCATGGAATGTTAAATTTTAAGTTTTAGATATTGTATACACCTTTTTTTGCTATATTTTCGTCATTAAGGTTCAATTTTGCAGGTAGGAGGGGTAGTTGGTTTAACCGTTAGATTTCAAGGAGAGCTAGCCCAAGTGAGTTTTGAGACACGCCTCTAAATTTGTTTAAAATTGAAGGTTGTACGGTACAGGTTGGATTATTAAAACGTTTTTAGATTATTTGGAGAGCTTTAGTCATGTTTCCACCAAAATTGTCACATATTGAATATTGAATAAATAATTTGAAATATTCACTCACCCTTTCAGAGAAGATAATTCTGAAAGGATACTCAAATTATCCAAGTAGCCCGAGACCTTGTTGAGTGATATAATGTCCAAAAAAAATGTACAAAGCAGAACCGTTTTAATGGAATTTGCAAACGAGTGAAGCTGAGTCTGTTGAATAGGAGTTCAAATGGAAAACAATGTAAGTTCCAAAAACTAAATTTTTTCAGGAGCGGCCAAAACCGATATATTGGGAATTTGGCACGTTCGTGTTGTTCTCAACCACAGCAACACTGTCAGTCATTCGGCTGGTGGCAATTACATCGTTCTCCAACACAATCAGCATGACTTAGGTAGCGCCCGCACATTACACTTACAGAGACTAGCGGCATCTTTCGATTCAATTCTAACTAATAAGACATTCAAAGGCATTCAGTGTTAACCAACTTATAAAGCTTGGCTCATACATAATTTTCCACCAGAAATCTCATTTTTCACAATTTTGGCACCTAAATGGTTTTCCTATTTGAACTTCCTCGTTTGTCTTATAAACACCACCATGAGCCCAACACTGACGGCTCCGGGCCACAGAAACAGGTGAAGTGCTGTACTGTACAGTGAAAGATACGGGCACTTCACCAATTCACCTGTTTTGTGGGCACGAGCAAACAAGATCCCAGGGGACGGATAAGGGGTCAAGCGAGCTGGTAGAAAATAATAATGAACACGAGTATGAATGCAGATTTAAACATTTCAACAAACTTTTATCCTATTGTTTGCAGAATGATATCCTACGTGAGACGCAAGAAACTTCCATGGACCGATAAGCCTCACTGGTTCAAACAAACTCTACATATCATGATGACTCGGGCTAACGTAGACCTGGAAATGAGACCCTACGGCATATACACTCTCGAGTACATGTCATTCAAAGATGTTAGTATAAGAAAAAATATACTAAATACTGTATCAGTTAATGATAACCTTTTTTATCGTTATTAACACATTTATTTTAGAGTAATGTGCAAATGAACATGAAATTCGCGCTTAGCATAGTCTGTCCAAGCAAACAAGATATTCTGGCAAGATGGGAAAATGACTCCAGCTGGGTATATTGGTTTTCAAAAATTATGAATTTAGTCTCAAATTGTAGAAAACGTTTTGGAATCACATTAATATTTTTTGAATCGATATTGACTCAGCTGGAGTCATTTTTCCATCTTGCCAGAAGGTCTCCTTTGCTTGAACAGTCTATTATATCTAATTTAGTATTATATTATATCTGTCATAAATAATAATACCAATATAATACTAATACTAACTGATTATAATATTAGCAGTTGGTGTACTGCGATATCAAATAATTTATTATTCTTCCATCACAAGGAGGTTCAACCTCCCTTGTTCCGCCAATCATATAAAAAACGTATTAATAATTCGCTAGCCTAAAAATTTTGACAGTTTTTCAATGAAAATTGTTGTAGAAATGAAGTTCATTGTTTATCATTATATTGATGGAAATGAATAAAATAGATAATTCTAATTAATATGATATTATTTGTTTCAGTTGATGAGAACCAAATTTTGCTATTGGGAATATATTTTACACCAAGCAGAATGCAAGCCGATCGCAGTAACGGACTGACTCTAAAGCATGTTCTTTCTTAATTTGGCAATAAAAATCTTATTCCCGATTCGTTTTCCTCTCTAGTTTTTAAATCTGAGAAATACGAGGAGATTTCCGCATGATTCATCCACGAGTTTAACATCCTCTAAAACCTTAATGTTTGCTGATGAATACTTCTTTCCTGACTATTGACAGAGATTTTTTCATAATCTTAAACAAAATTGCTAATAAGACTGACTATAGACAAGGCTACTTTTTATGGTTTAGTGCAAATGGCTTATTCATTCATGAATCTAAGACAGAAAGACACTGAAAGCAGATTTTCGTTAATAATGGACATAAATTTTCAAATGGATTTGTCAAAAAAATTACTTTTCAGATTATTTTGGTGTATTTCATTCGAAAAAATGCACTAATGGTCTTACCCTGAAAATCGAAAATTTATGATGGATATTTTTTTTCCCCACACTGGTATGAAAGGGACTTTTTTACATGTTATAGGGGGGAAAATTCGTTTTCAGGCGAGGTCCCCGCAACTCCCCGGGGAAAATGCGTTTTTGGGCCCTAGGGCGGAAAAATAATTTTGAATGTTAGTGACTGAAGGTCGTTTGATGGGGGAATGATAAAAAGTAGACCCCGGTTTGATTAAAATGTCAGCGTTTTGGGAGCCAAGTCAATATCTGTATTTCAATGAAAAGGTAGTTCATCTGTTATTTTGATTGGTAAGATCCCTTGTCAAGAGAACGAAGTTGAAAGTTTTCACATTAATCAGTAGTTGAATAATAAAGGAAAACTGTTCAATAATTTATTCAATTTTGATAAGATTAAAATGTTTGTATTGATTAACTGTTGAATAATGATTAATTGAACATGTTTGAACAATATTATTGTTGTCAGACTCTGTGTTACTTTGTCTACCAGTTAGCCAGCACATCTAGCTGGCAGATGAATGCAACTAGACTAAGCCATTCTATGTTTGGGGCCAATACCCCAGGGAGGGAAATCAAGCACTGTGAATATATGAACACGTAGGATGATATGCAAGATTTAAACATTTCTACAAACTTTTATCCTATTGTTTGCAGAATGATATCCACTGAGACGCTTATGAAACTTCATGGACCGATAAGTCACTGGTTAAACAAACTCTACAATCATGATGACTCGGGCTAACGTAGACTGGAAATGAGACCCTACGCATATACACTCTCAATTACAGTCATTCAAGATGTTAGTATAAGAAAAAGTCTAAATACTGTATCAGTTAATGATTAACTATTTTATCTTATTAACATTTATTTTAGAGTAATTGCAAATGAAATGTTGCTGATCGTCCGCAACAAGATATTCTGACCAGATGGAAAATGATTCAGCTCGTCAATATTGGTTCAAAAATTATGCAATTTAGTCTCAAATTGAGAAAACGTTTTGGAATCACATTAATATTTTTGAACCGATATTGACTCAGCTGATCATTTTCCATCTTGCCGAAGGTCTCCTTGCTTGAACAGTCTATATCTATCTAATTCAGTATTATATTATATCTAATAATAATAGGAATATAATACTAATACTAATGATTATAATATTAGCAGTTATGTACTGCATATCAAATAATTTATTATTCTCTCCATCAAAGGAGGCTCAACCTCCTTTTTCCCCTAAGATGAAAATTCGTAGCCTGAAAAATTTTGACAGTTTTTCAATGAAATGTATAGAAATAAGTTCATTTCTTATCATTATATTGATGGAAATGAATAAAATAGATATTCTAATTAATATGAATTATTTGTTTCAGTTGAGAGAACCAATTTTGCTATTGGGAATATATTTTACCCAAGCTAGAATGCAAGCGACTCCAGTAACTGGACTGACTCTAAAGCATGTTCTTCTTAATTTGGCAATAAAAACTATATGGTCGATTCGTTTTCACTCTAGTTTAAATCTGAAAATACGAGGAAGATTTCCATGATTCATCCACGAGTTTAACATCTAAAACCTTAATGTTTGCTGATGAATACTTTTTACCTGAATTGACAGAGATTTTCATAATCTACATAATGCTAATAAGACTGGACATTCATAGACAAGGCTACTTTTTATGATTTAGTCAATGGCTTCTATTCAAATGATTAAATCATTAAAGACACTGAACAGATTTTCAATTTAATATGCATTCTTCAAATGATTTGTAAAAAACTACTTTTCAAGAATTATTTTCTAATTGACTTCACTTCGAAAATGCACTAATGGTCTTACACCTGAAAATCGAAAAAATTTATGATGTGATATATTTTTACACGTTTCGAGCCTAGAACACGAATTCGCTATCCGTAAATTCATATTATCTCAAAAGGTGTACAGGAGGAATATATCAAACATTCAGGCTGATCTTACACCAATAGGACGATAAGTTCCAGGGACGAACCCCCAAAACTCTCTTGTTACTAAGATAAAATGGCTGAAATTGGCATTTTTCAATAGCATTATGTCTAATTTTTAGAGGCTTTAGTAAGGTTCTGAAATAATCAAATCCTACTTAAAATTAACTGAGGGAATTCAATGAAATAAGTTCCAAGTTTGCAACCTTTAAGGCTGAGGTCGCACTGCCGGTGGGTAGCGCGTGGAGGGTGGAGAGTAGTTGGTAAATCTATAGAACATACACACCATCCACAGTACTGTAATACATCGTACTAATGGTATGACGCTATCTCTGTTTTTTGAGGTTATGTTGTTCATATTTAAGAATTTTAAGATGGCGACTGAACACATACCATTCACACGATGTAATACTGTGTATGGTGTGTATGTTCTATAGATTTACCAACTACCCTCCACCCTCCAGGCTCTACCCACTGGCAGTGCGGCCTCAGCCTTACGGCTATTGAGATAATTGGTAAAATATGCTATTATTCTTCTTGTTTTTGTTCTTTTTTGCTCTTTTTTTGAGGGTGATGCCCACATGGGCTTTTGGGCCTGTGCGTGGGTAATGGGAAAGATGAGATGAGAGATGAATGGACCTACTGCTTAAGTTGGGTTCCGAACTTACCTGGAAGCGATTTTTGAGGCTCATAAATTTGAATTCAGAGGAACCGGTCACCAGTACAACGGTGTTGGCAGAGGCATCGTCGCTTATCTAATCTCACCGATTGGACGCTCTCTGCCACTGGGACAAACCGCTTCCCATCATTTCCTACTCTCATTATATTATTCTTCTCCTTCTCCTGATTCCCATTCATATTCTTATTTTTATTCTACGTAGATAAACTCTGGTACACTTAAAATGAGCACACACCGACTTGTGAAAATAATAGCCTATCAATTTGTAATTATTATAATTTTTTTATTTTAGCTTATAACTAGCCATTTCACAGGCGCTTTCATGGTAGGTTTTTCCAGACTCCATCATGCGAAGCGTCTTTATTAAGTGAAAAAGAAGAAGGCAAGCATCTAATAAAAGCAGTGTGTAAATTTTAAATTTCAATTTGCAAGCCAAGTTTTGTAATATTGCCTCGTTCAGTGGCTTTGCAACTCATTACAAATCCTGGCAAGCTCACTGATGAAAAACAGTTAAGAAGAATTCTTTCTCTCTTTGTTGCAAAATTCATTTCAGGAGTTATCAACAAGTGATGTTTTTCACTCTGCATCCTATTATCTAATATTTGCATATTGTAGACACAACAATTCATTACTATGAATTAACGATTTATTATCAATTAATCAATGATAGCTAATTATTAAAACTGTGAGAAACTTTAAGGAGTTTCCTCCGGCTATTTTACTAACTTCTGTTTTTGTTCTTTACAATGCTGTTACGCTCAATTGCTAGACCTAAGAGCAAAGTTCAAACCAAAAATAAATCAACCCATCTTTATTCTATAAAAGTATATCTATAAAAGCGAAATGGCAATTGATTCATCACCAGAACTAAAAATCCACTTAACCGAATGGGTTCAAAATTGGTAGGCATGTTCAGTTGGGAATAAACACAAAGAAAATGAAAAACTTTGATAGTGAGTAAAGAGAACATTGCTGGAGTCATCCTTTACATCAATAAAACTAGGGTAGAGAGAGAGGAGCAGTACAATTATCTAGGAACAGATTATTAATGAGAAGTGAGATATCTCTCAAGAAATCTGGTGTGGCATTGAAAAAGCCTGTTCAGTGTTTGTTAGAATTAGCTCACTCTTCAAATCCCACACCTGTCTTTAGAAATGAAGCTCCAACTCCTTGCGTTGCTAGGTACATTTTCTCTGTTTTGTTGTATGGTGTGGAAACCTGGACTCTGGAACAAAGAAAATCACCAGGAGACTCGAAGCATTTGAACTGTGGCTTCACAGAAGAATCTCCAGGATATCTTGGACACAAAAAGTCACAAACGCAGAAGTACTGCAACGCATGGGGAAAGGAGTGAGTTGGATAAACAGCATGAAATGCCAAGAAACTCCAACACCTCGCACAAATAATGAGGAACACAAAAAAAAATTCCGGCTGCTCCAAGAGATCTTTCAAGGCAAGATAAACAGCAAAAAAAGAAACCGGGTCGAAGGAGAATATCTTGCTTGGCAAAGCTGAGGAAGTGGTACGGTAAAACATCAGTAGAACTCTTCCGAATCGCCACCAATAAAATCAAAATAGCCATGCTTGATAGTCAACATCCGGGAACGGATAGGCACTTAGAGAAGAAGATGTTCAGTTGAACGTTCAATTTAATCAATTTTGGGAAAGTATGTATATTAAATGAAGCCTACATGAATGACTATGTGTACATTCAATTTATTGATAAATAAACAATAAAACGCTTTGATTAAAAAAAAAAATCAGCAACGAGTCGTTTAAGCCTCAACTAAAACTGATATTCATAGAGTTATCTCATTTGAATATCTTCAATCTCTAGTTTACGTAAAGTAGAATACTATTGCCTGGTTTTTCCAAGCACACCCAAATTTGAGGGACCCTCAAGTTTACTAAACTTTACTACATTTCCTTTATACACTTATCATAGAAAATGCCAGCTTGTTCATCGTCAAATTTGAGGGTCCCCTCACTTTGAGGTGTGTTTGGAAAACCGGTCATAATCATTTCATTAACCAAAAATATCAAGATGACCAGGATTCACAAAAAATAACGTATAATATAATACAGTACATAGAAAATTTGGATGTATTGACTAGGACAGTAAGATGAAAAAGAGATGTGGGGATGATGTGATTTTCTAATTAGAATCTTATTCTACTATTTTCATTTGTGCATGTACGAGGCTTATGCGAGGCTTAGGCTTATAACACCCACTAATACATCATACCCCACAACTGAAGCTCTCACAGACTATGACGTCATCATAAGTAGATGGACGGTAGATAGACAAAATAAGAGTGCTAATGTTTGTTTATACTTTTATTCAATCCCATTCCAAGTGTGAGTTAACCAACAAAATACAAATTTCATAATCGCAATCGTTCACATTTATTGTATTAAATAGAATAGTGAATATAATTGTGAATAGCTTAATCACAATTTTCTTCAATTTTTTGTATAAAGTGAGTGAGTTGATGGTGGATTTGACATTTTGAAACATGAAACTCTACTGCCGTGTCATTATTGTAGCGGAAATGTTTTTCTTTTACAAAAAATAGCCTAAAACGAAAATGAATCTGAATATTTTAATTATACTGAATTTTTTTTAGGTGAGTTTCTTCATTATTTCTATTCTAAATATTTTCTTAATTACTCCTAAAAATGCTAAAAAAACATGTAAAAATAATAAAGATATTGTTCAAAGAATCTTTCAATACAAGTTTAAATATAAATATAATAGGCTATGAGTAGAATAGTTTTGTGATGAAGCTGTAGGCACTATAGCACGGTACTAACCTTGCAACAAGTTATTTTGTTTACAAATCTGAAGGTAGATTCTGATAGCTGATTTAAAATCATAAGGAATAGTTCTTTTCACTCATTGGAATTTTTTTTCTCTCTTCACTGCCAAAAAGTAGGCCTAGTATGGAAAGTAGGTAATGAAGTAAATGACTCATTTTAAAAATTTGATGTTTTGTAGCTCAAGTAGAGAACTATATCCAGCTCTATTGTCATTATTAAAAAAGTACACACAGCAGGTAATTTTGTATTGAAACTATATTAATTGATATAAATTTATGAATATGAATTAGAAATTCATAGAAAAGTACCTAGAACATTCCATCAACTCTTGATTTCATTTATAATGCCTCATGAATTCTTGTTTCAGGTATGAGAAAAGAATTTTTGATGGGAAATATGATATCATTGAAGTAGTAAAAAGCTCACAATGAAGAGGAAAGAGCCTCTTTGGAAAATAATAGTGTGGTTCTCCTGTACTAAATGATGACAAGAATTGATGTTTAGGCCTAATACCTAACAAAAAAATTTGTGATCAATGATACAAACCAGATAAGCATAATGCTCAAGAACGTAAGGATGAAGAACAAACATTTTCAAAATTGGAAAAGTGAATAAAGGGAAAAATGGGATGTCAACTATTAATTGAATAGGCCTACTGGCTATGGTGATAGAGTGTTTAAATCTGTTGTTTAAAATTTTTAAAAACGAAATTCCAAGAAACACATAAAAGAGACTAGTTTCTGACAAGGAATACAGAAAGAGAATTTAGTTATATTTTGGAACTATTTCATTTATGAAATTTGAAGTAATTCTGAGGCAATATGCATATCAATGTCAACTTTCTATATAATATCAATAAAGTGGGAATGCTTATCAGATTTGGATGCAAATTTATCTTGTTTGATGGGTTTCTCTGTTCCTCTACCACAGATTTATTTGTGGATCAAGTCCTAAAGCCTCTTTCCCTATAAAAGTGTTACCCCCTGGATTTGGTGGTGGGGTTGTTATTCCTCCAGAGGCTTATCACTCACAACCACCGATCACAGTATTAATTAATACCTATAATTAAACATTAATTATTCTTATTCCATAAACATAGATTATAGAAAACATATCCTAGATTTTTGGGAGCACTGCAAATTATAGTGCATCTTATCTATCAAGGCTGATAATGAAAATAATTGATTATATTAATCCAGCTTTCCATTTTGTATATTATATTGTTATATCCTTGAGTATTTCAGTTGAAATGAATTGAATTTGTTAGGCTGATAGCTCTATTATTGGATCTACCATATCCAGCAAGCTAAGTCAAGAATAAATTATTGCATCTGTGGAATAAAGTGCTTCAATTCTAATTTAATACTACTAAATGAAATAATAAGTCTTTTATTGAGAGATAAAATGCATTTCAGTCATTGAAGTATCAATGCAGCAAGGAAAGTTGAAGAGTTCACAGTGATATGATAGGAAACTTCACTGTCATCCTAGAGAAAATCCATCTACTTGTTATGACGTCATTAAACCAGTTGTGGGGCCAGATGTATTAGTAGGTGTTGCTTATGCCTAAAAGCGTTTTTCCAAGCAAACACCAAATTTGAGGGGACCCTCAAGTTTACTACATTTCCTATACTTATCATAGAAAATGTCAGCTGTTCATCAAAATTTGAGGGTCCTCGAGTTTGAGTGTGCTTGGGAAAACCATGCATTAGTTCGTTAAATTGTTCAGTTCTTGAATCTTCCAACAGCTAGTTAGTATTGGATAGGTTTGATTGAAAAATCTAAGTTCCGATTGCATGAAGTACGAGAGGCTTATCTTGTAATCAATTCTTGTTGACATTCCAAGGTTCCAACAATAAGTAACAGAAAATGCTGTCAAACCGAACCAGATCTTATTCTGATTTTCTGATCAGATCAAATTTTACTACAAGGTCTGAATGTATGTAGAAAAAAGATCATAAGGGTCACGCAATGAATATATACGGGGAAGAATAAATATATTCGGGGATATATCCTGAAGATTCAGGTTTATATTCTCATTCCTTTTTCAGGGGGTTTCCCAAATAAAAAGTAAGAAGGAGGTTTGTATTTCTCAGTTAGCATATCGATAGTATCCTGAAAAATGTACTTTCTCAATTATTTCGATAGTATCCTTTTATTCTTTCTTTACAATTATGACTTGGTTTCCAAGCATTTTAAGCAAAGGATGAATGAGTGATGATGAATGATGATGATGAAGGTTTAAGATGTAGGTTATAGTGTCTATCCACAATGTCCACTTTCACTATACTCACAAATTTCAACTCACAAGAATAAAGAACCATGATTTATTAATTTAAAATTTGAAAGGTTGGTAAATGATTCAAAACAGCATCGAAAATATCTAAAGTGATTTGAAATTATCAATTTCTACCTAAAATTTTAAAGCCGAAAAATAGTAAACAAACTTTAATGATCGTTACTAAGCAACTGCGAGGGGAGCATACAGTTGAAATGGGGGGAATGGTTCTTCTGTCCATGTGGGGGAGAGGATGGGCCCCTCGTCCCTCACCACAATCAGAATAGCATTCACCGCGCTAGCGACACCTTCCTGATCTCAATATTAACTAATAAGACATTCAAAGGCACATTCAATGTTTACCAACTTATGAAGCTGGCTCAAGGCATCATTTCCAATTAAAAATCGAATTTTTCACAAATTTGGCACTTAGATAGTTTTCCATTTGAACTCCTGAATTGACAGAATTTGGTTAATAGATCCAGATTTGGTTCAGAAATGCTGTGTTTAGTAAATTTCTAATTCCTTCTGAGGTTACGCCTGTAATAAGGTTTTCCAATGTTTGGAGTCTGCACTTTTGTCTATTTCACCGAAACTACATAGCTATATACGTTCGAGTCATATACCCAGATTGAGCTGAGGGCATAGAACAACTTCTATTCGGAACTATTCCTTAGAAGAACCCCGTCAAATGTTAGATGTTAGATGTGATGATCAAAGCATATAATTTTTGGACGGAAATTGCAGGCGAGCGAAGCGAGTCTGTTTGACTTCACTGCTGATACGTCAGGGGTCCAGGGAGCGGTGCCTTCTTGCCATAGGCGGAGAGGGCGAGCGAAGTGAGCCTGCCGACTAGTCTGTATCCATATAGCAAAATGGCAGTGATTCGCTGATTGATTCATTCATCACCAGAACTAAAAATCCGTTGAACCAAGTGCGTTCAAATTTGACAAGTATGTTAATTTGGACGTTTGGACGTGCGCGTTAGGGAAAGGGGGGTTTTCAATTTTTCAAGAATACGCCCAATATTTGGATTTTCTTATGGCTTTTCTGGTGTTTTTCAAGATTCTTCGGAAATCAATCGGCAGAAAATGCTGCTGAAATTCTGTGGGGAGGATCGTTCAAAGTCTAGGAACATTGTGTTGAAATATTTTTGAAATCCGTTTAGGATTACGCCAGTAATCAGATTTTTCAAAAATTTTAAATGTATTGTGTGTTGCATATCTTCCGCCTTGATATCCTTACTGTAACTTAATGGTTCAGCGAGATTATAAAATGAACTAATTTGGGAGATATTGAATTAAGTTACAAACTATATACGATAGGCCTATACTTCCCAAGATCAAGCTCACTATTATCGTTCTACTATTTTTCTAAGTTTCTCTTAGATTTTTCGAGACCCAATTGGCAGAGTTTCCGGGAATCCGTAAGTTTCGATCATTCGAGCTGCCGGGTTAACTGAGCCACTTTTAAAAAGCATAACAAAATTTTCTAACAATATTTGGACTATTTTTCCTATAAAAACCTACAATCGTAGCAAATTACAATTACGAAAGTAATTGAAAGTAATGTATATCATTTTATTCCATCATTAATTACTTTTACTGTATTAATGAATGTTTTATTCAGATTCTTGTTATTAATTTAAACCTCTTTTCCCTTCACCTCCGTTTCATCCGAGAGTTTCTCAATATCCGAGCTGGCCCCGGTCCCGTTTAGCCTAGATAATAGGAATTCTACTACTTCCAAATTATATATTCAGGTTGAGCTGAGGTGATAGAACAATCCACGAGAACGATCAAATTGAACAACCTTGTTAAGTGATATGATGATCAAAGCAAATCCATTTGAATGAAACTTGCAGGCGAGCGAAGCGAGTTTGCATCAGCTGACACTGACAGAGGTTTTGCAGGCGAGCGGAAGTGAGCCTGTTTGACTCACTGACACTGCTGATACTGCCGGGGACCAAGGTAGGAGAAGGTGCGAAGCGAGCCTGCTAGTTAGTAGTTCAATGAAGATTATATGATTGTATTTAAAATAATCATTTGGATCAGATGTTGATTCCTGAATTTTTATCAAACTTTCTATTGATGAAACAAGAGTCTGTTCTGTTTCAAATTGTTCTGTTTCCGTATTATCAATAGAAGATTGGACAGAAAAATCAATTTCAATAATCGTTCAACTCAAATTGACCATCAGTTAATTCATTTTTCGATTAAAATGCTTTTGAAAATACGACCTTTCATGTCCTAAATAGTGTACCAATAATCCCAAACTTTGTTGATGTTGACTTCTATGAAGGATTGAACCGTTCAGCGATTACGCCGGATAGTTAATGAATGTCCACTGCCTGTGTGGAGCGGATTTCCTATACGTAATAATAATTATCATAGTCTTCCACAAAGACACATTCGGGCAAGATGAGATAATGACTACACCTCGGTCAATATTTGCTGGAAAAATTATAAATTTGGTCTAAATTAAAAATCACAATGTTTCCCACGATTTGAAACCAAATCTATGATATTTGAACCAATATTATCCTGGCTGGAGTCATTTCTCCACCTCACCAATATGTCTTCTTTGCTTGAAGCTGA